>CANSZD010002320.1:112500-712500 GCA_947648045.1 Beta corolliflora
AAAAGTCAACAAGATGCAATATTTTAGTGCGTGGATAGAATTACTATCAATATAGGAGATACAATGATCGCCCATCCCAATTGAAAGAAGCTTGTGATTCAATTCACACCTAGTTGGACATTAAAGAAAGAACAGATGTTTGAGAAGATACACAGTGGAAGGAGTGTACTTGAAGAGTTTATGTTAAAACTCATTGATTTAGAAAACGTCAAAAAGAGGGGTTGTTTAATTAATTTCCCCTTCACCAACCCCCAATATTGTCAATATATCGACCATAAAAACAGAAAAATAAAATAAAAAGACACAATCAAAACGTTAAAATGTTTGAGATTGTAGCTCATTAATTGCAATTAAGAGCTAAAAGTGTCAGTTTGGAGAGACGTCCATATCAGCTTGAAGAAAGGCCTCATGAGATCCTATGTGGGACCCGTTAGGGATCTCCTTTTGCTGCTTACGCTAAGGTCGCACTCCTCCTTTCAATTTTTTTTTTTATATTTTCTATCATGTACTAGGTATCAATCCCCAAGGTTCTCAATAGATTTTGGGGTTTACTATTTTATCGTCCATATTTACTAAACACCATCCGTATTTTTATATGTATTTCATAATTTTTACACCTTAAAAATAAAATAGAAATTAGAACTTTTTCAGCATAAACTGAACCAATTTATAGTGGAACAGACCATTTTTTTTGGTTCCATAATGGAGGGAACCGAAATTTATTTTCGGTTCTATCATATTGGAACCAAAAAAATTAGTCGGTTCCACCATGGTGAAACCGAAAACTGTTCGGTTCCATGTAATAAATTTTATTTTTTAGAAATTCATAGCTTAAGTTTATAAACTTTGAATGTTGGACAAAAAAATAAGTTTTTAAAGGATGAAGGGACTATATAATATTTCCTTCATTTACATTGTTTACTTTGAGGTTTCTCTATACATAATTTGACTATAAGATTTTGATAATTTAATTATTACCCCTATTATTTTATTTTAGTTGCTCCAATCCGACTTTCGCATACGCCGATGTACAATTTTGACTATCAATATCTCTTACTACTAATTAGTAAATAAAATGAAAAGTTGATATTGTAAACACACACACAGAGATCATATTACACAATGGTGTATATTAGTATAAATATAAGGTCAAAGTGAGTTATGTGAATAATGAAAGTCAAAGCGGAAGAATTAAATTAAATCAAAGCGAGTAATGAATATTAATAAAAAGTTGATATTTTAAAAATATGTATTAAAATCACTCAACAATAATATCTACTACTATTACTAAAAGATGTAAGCGAAATTTATTGGCCACCACGGGTCATCCTCTCTCATACGCTAAAGTAGTGTTACTTTTTCTCTGACATGGTATTCTCTCTGAAAATGATCAAGATATCTGTGTAAAGGTTTTCGAACCCGGTCGTGACCTCTTACTTGAAATGTCATGATCTTATCACCAAGCTACATCTATGAAATGTAACCAAATTCCAATTCAACTATTAAATCAATATGTCTAATTAAATATTTAAATAATAAATTAAACTACAAGAAAAAAATTATATTAGTACAATATACTATATATATTATTATCAAAAAGAAGTTTAGTTAAGAAATGTAGACCGACAAGTGTCTTCCCTCTCCCCCTTTCCCTTTCGTTCTTTGAAACTTCTTGTGTTACTAACAAAATAAAGATAATAAACTTTGTAAGAGGTCTCGAACCCATGATCTTATATTGCAAGTCGTCATCATTCAACCACACAAAAAGGTATTGCTCCTCATTTAAATAAACTAAGCATCAATATTTAAACTCACAAGCTCATGTTAAATGATAGCATTTATCATCAGTACTCCAATGACACAAGTCACACAACAAGGGGTGAATCTTAGTATGTGAAGTGCAAAAGTCAAAATATTACAAGTATTAGAAGATTATGAAGTCATTAGTTACTTATATAATATTGCAAGTATCAACCATTCACATAATTTTGTTTGACAATTTTTTTCTCACTCACTTACAAACAACTGTTACTATGCAAAATGTTATGAGACTACAGTAAGAGTTCATTCATCATACACCCGGGTGTACCATGTGCATGGTACACCCAAAACTAATTTATGCTTATTTGGAAATCTCCTTTTAAGTATATTTTGCTCATTTGGATGATTTCAAATGAGCAATGAGCAAAAAATTAGCTTTGGGTGTACCATTTTCACGGTAGACCCGGAGCTATAATAAATTTTGCACTATAGTAATCCCTCAATGTTTATTATTAATCATTAAATTTTCACTTATAAATATTTAATAACATTGATGTTCAAAATCTATGTGGTCAAACATGGCAAGTCAAAGTGAACATAGCACATGGAAAAATATAGAAATTAATATTTTAATAAATACATTCCACCTCCATAATATTTCTATTAGATTTTACATATCAACAAGTTCATTAGATAATGATTTAGGTATGTTTATTGGGATTATATTCATAATTAATTTAGTTTCATGATATGCATGTTGGCGTAGTTAGGGTATTATTAGGGAGCAAAAAATAAATCTAGTGATGAAGACCTAATTGAGTTGAGTAATGTATTTGCTTATTCTTTCAATGGCTTTTATGCAAATGTACTTAACCCTTTATTTGATTTCTTACACACTTGCAATAATAATGACTATTCTTTCAATAAGTGCAATTCAAACATATCCAAAGATATGTTATTTATTGTAATTTTGAAAAGTATACCATAATATTTATATAATGAGTAAGGCCCTATTCTTTTGGGATGAACTAAACTAAACTAAACTAACGAGGTGAATTGAACGGAACTAAACTAAAATTGTGAGAGGAAAATACTTAAACCAAATCTTACATGGACCTGGTCCACACTAAATTAGTGTGGACCTAATGCTAATTCATGTGATTTATGAAAAAAAGGGTCACTACATAAAAAAAAATAGATATAAAAAATGAGTAGATATAGATTCTAAAGTTTGACTATGTGAAAAAAAGGTTACTATGTCACAAACTGAAAATTTCATCATGATAAAACTAATGTAAGAAAGAGTGACTATATTAAAAAAAAAACGGTCACTATGATAAAAAGTAACTATATAGTGTAACTTAAGATTTTTAAAAGGTTACTATATGGAAGAAAGGGTCACTATGTTAAATAAGTGACTTTGGTCCACAATAATATTAGTGTGGATCAGGTACACGTAAGACTAACTCAAATAGTTATTGAACTAAACTAAAACTGTGCCTAAAAAATAGGACCTAAGTCTATTTTGAGAACAACCCTCTAAAACAAGAGAAGAAAAATGAGTACGGACCCTACTACAAATACATTTACCAAAATGTCATACTCTTATATGTTCTCTAAAAAAACATTGATGTATCTAAATAGAGTTTTTCTTCTTTTGAAAATAATAGGAACAAAGTGGAAAGTGCACATAAGACTTTTACAGTATTATAATGTATAAGAGAGCTAGAGGACCAAAAGGGTGGCCACCAATCCATACATGATACATGGACTTGTTTTATCTTCTAAGTAAAGTTCTGTTCCCATCCACCAATTATGAACTGCCACATCTGACTTCCACAACTGTGTCTCCAAAACGTACTCTATTTATCACACTTATCTTCCTTCTCCACTATACTTGTCCAGAGACTAGTTAGAAAACGAATCATGTAATATTTTTTGCACCTTCCATAAATTATAATCGATCTAGTATAGTATTCAACATTAGAACGAGAAATAGAATTGTAATACTGGTGCTCCGTGTGCTTGTATAAAGTTTAATGAACAACGGGCGAGAGCACTTGGGCGGCAACACGTGGCGCATGATGCTTGTTCAAAGTTTCTTTTTTTTGATGAAAGAGTTTAACACTTTTAAGCACTTAACTATTTGCCTTAGCTTCACAATTTGGATCTCCCTTCTTTCCCTTTCTCTCCTAAACCCTAGCCTCCATTAGTGAATCTCAAAGGGGCTTCCATCGATTTTATCGGTGGATAGCCCCACTTTAATTTTAATTTTCTTTGTTGTTTAACTTTGTTGTTTAACTTTGTTTATGTTCTTTCTTGTTTGAATAATACTTCCTCCTTTAAGAGAGGATCGTTTCTCCCTTGAAAGAAAGGGTTTTTTCTCTTCTCCTTGGGAGAAACTTTAGTTTACTCCTTTGTTTCTAGATGAATTATCGTAATTTTGGTTCGTTGATGAAGAATTATGCGGTGTCGAAGCAGATTTCAGATCTACAATTACAATCAATGGTATCAGATTCAATTCTATTTCAAAACTACAGCATATCGAAAGACCCCCTCGTTGAAGGCTGTATCAAACAGCGATGTGGAAGAGGGTATGCAGAATTGTTAGATCTACTACACAACGATCGTGGTTTTGCAAATTCTGAATTTTATTTGTTCAAAATTGTTATGTATTTGTTATTTCCGATTTGTATTGTAGATGTCGTATGACTCTTTTATTAATGAATTAATTTTACTTTCAAAAAAAAAAAAAAAAAGCTTCACAATTTGGAAAGCCACCAATTAACTAACACGTACTTAAGCTACGAAACAAACCTAAAAGGATTGGTTTGGTGTCATGAGTTTTTATTCCGTATCTATCTAAGCAAGTTAATGTGAGTGTAATTAGGAGTGTAAATGAGACGAGACAACTTACGAGCTACTCGAGATTGACTCGGTCAAAACTCAACTCGAGATGTTGGCGAGGCGAGTTGAGCAACTCGATACTCGGCTCGAAAACTCGTGAGAAGCTCGAATACCCAATTATCTATAGCAAAATACCTACATTCGACATATTCTACCTTATGGTTTCTTTTAACCCGAGACACTTGCAAGCTACTCGAAATCTACTCGGTCAAAACTCGACTCGAGTGAGCTCGACTTAACTCGAGCTCGACTCAAAATACTAATGAGTCAAGTCGAGCTTGACTCGCATCATTTACACCCCTAAGTGTAATAGTTTAATAAATGAGTCCGGCCAATTAGACATTTATATTGAGGTATTTAACTTGAAACTAACATGGCTCATGCCTTTTTAAATTTTAGGGTGAGAAAGTTTGATAGAGTACTAATCTTTTGATTTGTACTTTGCTATTAAAGGTCAAATTTGTTCGACTTTGACCATACATTGTAATAGAATTATTTATTATAATCAAAATGCTAAAATATGACTTTTAGTAAATTATATTATATTAATACATGAGGCAAAGGGAAGAGCCAATGGTAGGCTTTCTCATCTTCTAGTTACTTAATCTGGGATTAAGCACTCATCTCAATACAATGTTGGGATTGTATACTATGGGTCCGTTCTATTCAACTTATTTTGATTTATCTAATCTTATCTTATCTTATCTTATCTTATCTGAACTTATTTTATCTTATCTGAACTTATCTTATCTGAACTTATTTTATCTTATCTGAACTTATCTTATCTTATCTTATCGAAACTTATTAGACTCGATGATGTTTGTATTATTAGACTTCTTTATCTTATCTGAACTTATCTTATTTTATTTTATCTATCTTGTATTATCTTATCTGAACTTATTTTTTCTGAAATAAGTAAAAATAAGTTGAATAGAACAGAGCCTATATAGGGTGGGTAAGGATGGGAAGGTGAACTTATTCGACTAGGGTCACCCTAAGATAGGGTTACCCGGCCTGTTCCATGTATGTATGTGTACAAGTGTGGAGAATAATTGTGTTAACCTGATTAGGTTAACCCTGACATTATATATATAGGGTTACAATACAGACCTAATACGAACAGAATTCCTCTCTATCTTGTGTACATACAATATTACACTAATACACCCCCTCAATCTTTACGGGGTGAAACAACGGATAGATTGGAACGATGTTTAGTAAACAAATGTGGGATCAGCAAGAAGTTCTTCAAAGTGCCCTGTAGATATCTGAAAATTCTTTTCACAACATGAAGATGAGTAGTACGAGGAGCATGCATAAATTGAGACACCATATTAACAGCATAAGCAATAATTGGACGAGTCATAGTTAAGTATTGCAAAACACTAACCATACTACGATAATATGTGGGATCAGCAAGAAGTTCTCCGTCAAGAAGAGACAATGCTAATATTCTATAATACGTTACAAATATCAATTGATATAAAGAATATATGTTGAATAAACTAATGCCACAATCATTAAATATTAAGGAGTTCTAAGTGAGAATTGTTCAGTAAAAACTGCCTAAAAAGTGAAATAATAAGGTTTAAAGTTTAAAACGACTAAACTTTTTCTTAATCCATGTAATAAATAAGTTTGTTACAATAATACAAATAATATCAACTCATTTTGGAGATGAGTTAAGATTCTCTCAATTTAGTTATAAGATTCTCAAAATGCCGATATATATATATATATATATATATATATATATATATATATATATATATATATATATATATATATATATATATATATATATATATATAAAAGATAGATTTGCAATCTAAATTCACTCTTGTAAAAAAGGGTTGGCCTAAATATTTTTTTCTTATACATTGTTTAAATAATACTTCATATATGCAAAGTCAAAATGAGTAGGATCGGAGTAAAATCTTAAGTGTAAAGGACTGAAAAGCGAGTAGAAATAGCAAAGGTGGAAATAAAAAAGGGAAAGTGACGTCAACAAAATAGGTAAAGCTAGGGACAAGCAAGAAGCCATGCGCATATGAATTGAAGCGGTCCTCAACTCCTCATCTCATCTCCCTCTTTTTTCTATATTAAAACACGCATATATTGTCTCTTTCTTTTGCCCTTAACTTCATTCATTTCTTCCATCTCCTCTCATCTCTCACTCACTCTTCTTCACAGCCCTCAAGGTATTAGTTAGTTTCATTCGTTTCTTACATATAATTCCCATTGTCATCTTTCTCTAATCTTCTGTGAGGAGTTAAGAATTAGGGGTTGTACTGGTACGTACGCCAATTACGTTCAACTCTCTCCGTTTCTTTTTAATCTTCACGCCTTGTACTTTTACACTATTTCATGTTTCACTTTGTTTGTTAGTTTTTTATATATAAACAAGGAAAGACTACTGAGTCACATGATATCTTGTTAGATTCGTTTTCTAAACCTGTATTTTCAAAATATCATCCTTTTATAACTTTTATTTATTAATAGTAGAGATATTAATAATCAAAGTACGTGTTGCGTTTATAAACGTGAAAATTATACTGTGTAGATTAACCATAGACCATAGTAGTATAAGCAGCAGTAGAAAGCTTACACATTTATACTACTCACTATTTGGTCGGAGCCTTTGAGACAAATAGACACTTACTGTTTTGATTAAGCCCTAAATGAAGTGAGCTTGCTTGGAGATCATTTTTCTGCTCCTCGTTCTTAATCTCTCACACTTTGGTCGGTACATTTTTGTTAATTTTTCCCCTTTCATCCATGAAACGCATGCTTCTTTACGCCTGCTGACATCACTATCACCCTTTTTTATTATTCTTCTTGTCCTCCAATAAGTTTTAGCTAGGCTAATTAAACCCTTTTTTAATGTGGCATAGTAATTACCTTTTTTTTTATAGGATAAGTTAACAGTCATTTCATAATATTAACTCCGCCCTACATATATGATATTTGCCTAATCCTTGAAACCATTCTGTCGGTATGATCATTATATACTTGTGTATTAATATTGTAATACCGGCATTGTGAGCCATTTCAATACTAGCATATTATCTTTTCATAAATCATAACTATATTGATGTATGCGTAATAACATACTACTTCCGTTTTTTTAATGGTTACACTTTAACATTTTACACTATTCACAAATTTTATTTTGACCATTGTTTGTGATTTATACGTGAATAAAATATAGTCATGTGGGATATTGTTAGATTCGTCTTAATTTGTATTTTATTAATATATACTTTTTATAATTTTTACAAATACGAAACTAGAGATATTACTCTTTAATTTGAAGTTTTGCATTGACATGCACCAAAAGTGTAAGTGTAACAACTAAAAAACGGAGGGGGAGTATTTTGTTAACGATTTTCAGTGTATTTTTTTGTTACATGTATGTATATAACACTTTTTTTGAGGTGACACTTTTTTTTTTTCACATTTGATCCATTTAACATAAACTAAAGCTCTTCCTACTTTGACCTATATCCTCTCACAAAATAAATTTAAACAGGAAGAATTTTCTAAGACGAAGAAAAGTACTAGATATTAATCAAAACGGCGTTTGTTTGATACATCATTCCAACCATTCTCCCCACACAAGACAACATCATTATTGGCACAAACTCCATTAAAATTTGCCTGTCCCGTTTTCTTCTTCTTCCTCCTCACTCCTTTCTCATAAACCTCAACCCTTCATACATCATCATACCGTTTTCCTTTTTTCCCAAAAAAAAAGTTATCTTCAATCATTAAAAAATAAATCTACACCTGCTAATAACTTCTTATTAATCTAATGACATTGTAAGGAGCTTAAAAACGTACAGTTTATTTTTTGTTTTTCCTTTTGTTTTAGTGCGTGGCTTGATAATAATCACGCGCATTTCTTTTCAAAAAACAATATATATAGATAAATTAAACAAACCTATAGAGTAGGAAACTTTTTACATAAGAAGTGAATTGAAGACAGTGAAGGATATATGCTTAACAGTTACCACCAAATGAGATGATGATTAATCCCTGAAAACACTTGTCACTCGTTTCATTAGTAGGGTTCATCATTCCTCTCCTTCTACACTACATTTTTGTCAATTTCTTCTTTACACTATATATATGCTTTCTCTTTTCTTTTAGTCCTTTATTACTTAAACATTTGCATCCCTCTCTCTTTCATTCATTATGATTTAAAGATGATGAAGGAGTTCAAAAATATATGCATGACTTATTAGTTTGTGAAACTTTATGCAGAAGCTAGGTCATTAATTAGGGTGAAGTTCTGTATACTCTTTGATTAATGGATTCCATGGAATCATGTGTACCTCCCGGATTCCGGTTTCATCCTACTGATGAAGAGCTTGTGGGTTATTATTTGAAGAAGAAAGTCGCGTCTCAAAAGATCGATCTTGATGTCATTCGAGACATTGATCTATATAGGATTGAGCCTTGGGATCTCCAAGGTAATTTTTCTTGTCTTTTCTTTTTTGCATTAATATATAGGGAGTACAACATGTTAATAAGTTTTGCGAACAAGCTTTCAAGGATAAGTGTTTCGGTAGTGAAACAGGTGACTCCCTTGTGCTGGAAACAGCAGCCACGACTGATAGTGCGGCGTGGCTGTCATGGAAACCCTGCAAGGCAGCAAACGTAAACTACCCTCGGGGGTATCGAGGAAACCCCTCCGAAGATCAAGTCAAAGATATGTCCACTAAGGATTTAGAGAGTGCAGGGTTTCCATGACAGCCACACCACACTATCCGTCGCGGCTGCGGTTTCCAGCACAAGGCGGTCACCTGTTTCACTATCGAAACAATAAGGTTACGTATATCTGGACTACCCCAACCTAGACCTCACTGCAATGCACCGAGTTAGATTAATACCGAGGCCCGAGGGAGTATTATTGTTATAATTTTGTAAAGTTTCCTCATCTAGCATATACTACATACAAGAGTTGAATATATCATACTTCCTCCGTTCTAAAATAAGAGAAGTGTTTCACTTATTTCAAAACGGAGGAAGTATATTGTTTTCCGATATTAAGTTAAAATGAATGCTTCTACATATATAGTTCATCATCTCTACCCAAAAGTGTACTACTAAATACTAATTATAATTAATTAGGTTTATTGGTTATATAATAATTAATAATTATATGGGCGTTCATCAACTGCAGATAGATGTGGGATCGGATATGAAGAACAGAATGAGTGGTACTTCTTCAGCCACAAGGATAAAAAGTATCCGACGGGGACGAGAACGAATAGAGCCACCATGGCAGGGTTTTGGAAGGCTACAGGGAGAGATAAAGCTGTGTTTGATAAGAGCAAGCTCATTGGTATGAGGAAAACCCTTGTTTTCTACAAAGGTAGGGCTCCCAATGGCCAGAAATCTGATTGGATCATGCATGAATATCGACTCGAATCTGATGAAAATGGACCTCCTCAGGCAAGTTTTTTATGTATTATTTTTTATGATCACGTTATATATATAGTCTCTTCATGAGTTAAAGTTAGAAAATATTTCTAACTTTCACCTTTTCATTTATACTCCATTCAATGTTTTGCCTGCTTTCCTATTAGGACATTTTAGAAAGTTAATCCGATAGGTAGAGAATATTATCTTATCTGGACAGTAAAAAGTAAGAGAGAAGTATCAAAAAGTGAGTGAGAAGGTGCAAAAAGTAAGAGAGAAGTTCCAAATGCAAAAAGTACATTTACCTTTGTTTCCTCCCATATTATCGATAGGAAGAACAAATAGGAACCGAGGGTTTCTATCGGACCTTATTAGATTTATTTTATTGTTTATATTCAATATCTTAAATAGTAAATACATAAAAAGGAAAACATATATCAAATCTGTGTTTCAAAAACAATATAATAATAAAACTATATTTGGTAGAATGTCATGGAAATGATGCACTATATGTGTATATGTAGAGACTATAATATATGCTGTTCTCATGCACACCTTAGAAAATGATCAAAAAGTTAATAAGTGTCATACAAGAGATAAAAGTACAAGTGTCACACAAAAGAATATAAATGTACAAGTCTAATCCTTGTAAGAAAGACTAAACTGATAACCACTAGAGAAACATAAATTACATTTTGCACTTTGTTATGACAAAAAAGTAATAAAAACCTCTAATGTCAAAATTAACGCCCTCTCATAGTAATTTTGTCAAAACTAAATCCAATCCATATATTTTTTATTGTTATTATTATTTATTCTTCTTTATATAGATAGTTAGAAACTTTGTATTAATTAAGAATGATCTTGTGCCATCTTTTGAAAAGTCGTAGATAGATCCTTTACGTTTTCCTCTAAATATAATTACACTTATTTTTTTGGTTTTTAAGATATCATCAACGTGGCTACTTAGTTATATTGGGACGGTGAGAATAGATGTTTGTGAGTTTGATCGTATGATCTTAGGCTTATAGTTTAACTTTTCTCAAGGTGGGCAATGGGCATGTATAGCTTTTGTGAATCAACCCAAAAATCAAGAACCCAAAAGGAAAAAGGGAAGGAAAAAGAAAAGAAAAGGGCAGGAGCCAGGAGCTCTCTTGTGTTCCCTATACACTGGCACTTTGATAGCCCTAGATACAACTTTTGTGACAAGTCAAAAAAGAAGAAGAAGAAATTAATCAATAAAATCAAGACTATTATAAAGTATGGGGAAGTCAATAAAGGCAATATTAATATCCACTTAATTCGTTCTCCTCTAGCTCTTCCTTTGCTTCACCGCGTTTTGACTATTTAAGGACTTCAAAGTTCAACTCAATATCCAGCTGCATTCAAATTATGACAAGTAGCAGAAAGCCAATTAGTTAAGTCAATAAATATCATCTTCTAGATATAACTAACCCAACACCAGGAAAAAAAAAAAAGAAAATAATGAAAAAAGTTCTTTTAAACTTAGAACCCGGGTTGATGGGGACATCTGAAACTCCTTTACTACTTCTTTACACAGCAAACACTATAGACGTGCAAATAAATTTAATTTGTCACAACTTACTTTCTTCTGCTGCCTTCATTCATCATAACTAGTAAATACACTTACTATAATGGTCCCAAATAAACCATTCTATTACACTACTCCCTCTATCCGAGAATAAAAATGATACTCGCATTGTCCTAAAACTCATAATTTAGCATATGACACAATTTAGTCGCAAGACAATCACCATTCCAAAAATATTGCAACATGTTTGGGTATTAGTCTCTAAATTTCAGTTGCTAAAATAGTAGTCAAGCCTTATTGTGGCCATTAGTACCTAGAAGACTAAAAGCCTCTTGTTCACCTAAAAAAAATATGTGCAAATTAATGAAGCACTTCTTTTTATGTTTGTTTTGGATTTTCATAGAGAATGCATGTAGGTATATGACCTTCAAACCTGCTAGTTAGCTACACAACATTTCTCATGCATTTATTGTTCAACCCCCGTGTTATAGGGAGGTCAATTATGAGAATTAGTGAAAATATGTAGAATTGGTGGAAAGTACATAATTGGATTGTAGAGTACTTACCCTCTAATTAATTAGGCTTAAGACTTGCAAACCTAGGGGTATATATACATGAGAATTAATTTTTTTTTGAGCTAGAACAAAGAAGTTATTGTAATAGTCTAATAGATAGACTAATAGATAGAAAACATTCACAACATATAATCTTGATTAAATGATGACTATATAAGACGAATTTTCATGTTATAAATGTTGATTTTTTTTTGTTTATATTTATGTATAGGAAGAAGGGTGGGTAGTATGTCGAGCATTCAAGAAGAAAACAAGCGTGCAATCAAAGAAGATGGAACGATGGGAGTCGAACTATGTGTACGATGAAGCAAGTGGTGTGAGCTCAGTGATAGATCCCATAATCCATGATCACTACGACTACGACTACGACTACGACTATACACACACGAACACGAACACGAACACAAACACGAACACGAACACGAACAACTTAAAGTTGATGATGAAATGCAAACAAGAGATAGAATCTGAAGCATTGGCTAAATTCATGCATTCAGCCTCAGTTGATAGTTTCCTACAACTCCCTCAACTTGAGACTCCATCTCATCAACTCCCTTTGTTAAAGCGAGTATCGACGAGCTCCATCTCTCTAGCATCTCAAAATAGCAACAATAACAACAACAATTATTACGTTACAAGCAACATATGCATCAATAAAAATGATAACAATGATAATAATTGTAATAATATTGAGGAGAACAATGGCGGCGGCGTAACAGATTGGAGAGCATTGGATAAGTTTGTGGCTTCACAACTAAGTCAAGATCCTAAATTAGTTGACGTGGATCATGATCAATATCTCAATAATTATCGAGAAGAGATCAGTAGTACATCTCCCAGCTCGGATATCGAGGCTTTACTTCTCTTGCATGGAAGCAGTAATGAGCAGATTATTGATGAAAGCAAGTTGATTACTGGTTTCTTGAATTCAGCCTCAGCTGATACTGATAATATTGGCATTTGCATATTTGATAAATGAAGATTTTATCATATACATTTATTGTATATGAAGCTACGTACGTACCAAAACATATTTTACGTACACATATATTATAGTAATAGATTTATATGTTATATGTGGGGAGCGGGGATTTGTCCTCAATTATTACTGATTCTACTTAATTAGCTACTTTAATAGAAATACTGGCTATTTTGCTACTTTATAGTGAAAGGTAGAAAGAGAGAAAATGTTTACTAAACCTAATTAATTTGAAAATTTTGAATTTGGATAGCCTTTCCTCGGAAGTGTGGACGCTTTGCAAAAAAAAAAAAATAGGTAGGAGCATCACTTAATAATACACTACACTATACGCTTATTAACAATATTGAATATACTTAATCAAAGTGTTCATCTAAGTATTTATGGAACTTTTGATTGGCAATAGGAATAATTATTGATTATAATAATACAACTTTTCACCGATTAATTATTAATAAACCAACCTTTCAATTATTCCTAAATAATGCAACCTTTACATACAGTATCAACCTTCTAATAATAGGTGGGAGCATCACTAGTGAGTCGACATGACTTAAAAACGTCTAAAACGGTAACTCTTTACCATAGAAGTAGGGGAATGGAGGCAAGGGAAGGAAAAAATGGACGAGCTGAGAAATGTGGCTTACCAAACAAACTGATTATCAACACGTCCAAGCCCATTAAAAGTAAATACCCCTAAAAGATCGCATTATTCAAGAATAATTGAAAAGTTGACTTATTAAAAAGTAATCGGTGAAATGTTGTATTATTAGAATCAATTATTTCATAGCAATAACAATTAATATTAGTTTGTATTGAGTTTATAGCCTTCTGCGTTTTTTCCCCTAAAAAAAGATAATTTTTGCATGAAAGTCTTACGGAAATTAAATGTCCATCGGAAAGATTTCCCGTCTCATAGTATGGGGTTTTCTCTATTAACTAGTTGTTGCCCCGGGTGAAGCCCCGGGTCATTGCGTATAATTTGTTTACTATTATTTTTTTATGATATTAATTGAATTACATGCCCCCATATCAGCGTATACATTTAGATGACACGTGACAACCTCCAATGCTTCATAACTTTCAATTAGTATTGAGTACCGGGTGTAAAATAAATTTATTGTGATATCATTCACTTTTCGCAAAATGAGTCACTCTTTTAAGTCAGAATGAGTCATTTTTAAACAAAGAATAGTTATTTACCTTAAATGAGTCACTTGTATATAAGTAAAAGTGACCCATTTAGGACAAAAGGTTACCTAAATCTAATGGGTAACTTTTTATCTTAAATAGATCACTCCTATATAAGTTTATAAGTGTCTATTTAAGACCGCGTACAAACTCATATCACACAATAGATCGGTCCTTAAAATTAGTTGAGACAAAGTTTGTAATATTATTTTTCGGGTCATAAAGACACGTTCCATTTTCGTTCCTACCTATAATTGATTGAAATTAACTATAGTATATTTTTATCAAATTTCTCCTTCAGATTGGTAATACTGTGTTTTTTATCTTGTAAAAGACTAAGCATAAATTAAGGTTTGGTGGGCACATTAGAGATTTTTATAATGCAGCAAAATTGATTTGATGTTCTATTATCACTATTATGGTAAACGAAAACTTGATAGATAATATAACTTGTAACATGGGGATATATTAGTATATTACTCATTTACTTGATAGGTCAATTAATGTAGGAGTCGAATTTGTGTGTCAACTTAAGAAGCATAATTACTTCTACTTACAATAAAAAATCAATATGAGCTTGTAGATTAGTTGGTTAGTGTCTTTGTATCTCAAAGGGGAGGTTGTGGGTTCGAGTCTTAACACACACATTTTTATTGTTTAATTAATTTGTGTTTGTGTCAATGCTTGGGAGGGGAGAGAACATGTGGCAGCATGACATTTGTTTGCTTTGGGTTTTAGATATATATATAGATTCCTACTACCGCTTGGTATAGTTGCTTAAAATGTTATTGAACCATATTCAAACTTTATATAAATAAACACATGCATGGATATGTTTGATAAATGACTCTTGGGTAATTTTTGACTTTTCATTTGGTCAAACAGCTAAAAAAAGTGTGTGTTAAATGGCTATTTGAGTTCCTGAAAAGCCATCAGCTTTTGCAGCCAAAAGCTAGTTTTAGCATCTATCTATGTAGTCTTTTGATTGACTTATATTTATGTTGCATTAACGACCAACATTAATAGCTGATTTTACCAAACACTTTTATAAACAACCAATAGTTAACTAGTAAAAATAACCAGTAAGTCAAACCAACCAAGTAAAATAGACAACAGCCAACAATCGACATTCATTTATCAAACACCCTCATAATTGGGAGAAACCTAGGATATTAAGATGAGAAACTCTTTGCAAAATTACATATAGTTGATGCATTTATTACTACTTACCAATAGTGTTTAATTACTACTTGGACAATATAAATAAATGAAATGAGAAGACAATCATGTCATTATCAAATTCTTATGTCCTGAAGACCTGAACCATTAAGCCAAATGAAAAGCCCGTTACACATTTAAATTGAGTGGTCCGGAACGAAATTGAGGGTTAAGTTTGATAAGCGGCAACAAATGACGTTAAATATATTAAGCTTTTGATGTAAAACTTGATGTTATGGTAATACTAATATATGTGTTTATCCTAAGAAAAGTTTATGAAAGTAACGCAAGTTCGAAATAACGCTCATCATCATAAATATTGACATGAAGCTTTTCATACAAATTTTGTAAGTATATAACATTATTATCAGAGTTAAATACTTAAAGGATCTAAAGTATACTACTCCCTCCGTCTCATAATATAGTGCTCACGTTCCTTTTTGGGTGTCCCAAAATGTTGTGCCTATTTTTTTTTTATCAATTTATTTGGACTAAATTATCCTTCATTTCTACATAAAGTTTCCAAAATACCCCTACATTTCTTTTAAAATATGTGTCTTTATTCATTGTTTTACACCATTCCAATGAACATTTATTGTTTTTTTATTTTAATTTAAAGGAGAAAGAAAGTAAAGAGTTAATTCCAAGACAAAGGTACCAAGAAAGTACTTACTCCTTCCCTTTTTCTTAATTCTCGTGAGAAATGAGAAGTGAGCATTATATTATGGGACGGAGTTAGAGTTAAGGACCTAACAATCAAAAATTAACAGTTCATCTTCGATAACAGTTAGTTTAGCCATTAAGGAAACAACTAAAAAAACATATTCATCATAAAGTACAAATGCAAAAACTAGCGACTAAAACTATCATCCAAGATGAAGTCTCTGACTACTAATATTTGAATGCCAGGTGCTTACCTCTAAAAGTTAGTAAACTGTCATTTATTATCATGTAGGAATATAAGAGGATATAAAATTTTGAAGTGACAAAAAGAACAATAACCACCAAAAAAACAAAACAAAAATATTGTGGGGAGAACAAAATGGGGTCCATGGGTTGTCTAGCGTGCAGTGCACAAATGTGGCTAATGTTTGGCATGCTTGTCTGTTTCAAATCCTCTTTCTCCCAGTGGGAAGCCTAACCCAAGCATGGACTATATAAAATCTATCAGGAAGTTTTTTATTTTTTTTGACATCAAGAAATCGTATATTAATTAAAAGAGGAAGTACAGCCTAATGCTAATACAACCCAAACTAAAACAAACACAGAAACCTAAAGGAGCCTTAAGAGCTCGTACATTCCACCTAATACAGAAATAAATACAAACGAAACAAAGTCGCGTAGAAAGGGGCGTGTCGCTGGTCAGTGCTGATGATGGTGAATGCAAACCTCGGATGGCTGATGAAAGAGGTTGATCGAAGCGATTGACGATCACGATTTGGACAACGAACAACCAACGACGAGCGTCGCGTCTCGCCGTATGAGCAATCCCAACGATCTGTCATCACTTGGGATTCTGAGCTCATGACCATGTGAGAAGTCACGTTCCATTGTGACTCACTACTCTCGAGCGAGAGTATATCAGGAAGTTAAAGGCATGGGCTGATACATACATCTATTCAAATGGAGAACTTCTTCAATGTGCAGGTCTTATTTGAACAAGTACTAGTACAAGTCTACTCAATCGTGCATTAATTACTAAGTAAATAATGGTCGTATGTTTTTTTTGCACTTAAGCTAGAATCGACCACGAATATCCTCAATTACTACTTCAATTTGCTGGATAAAGCAACTACAAAATGTAACACTAAATACCACCACCATAAAAAAGAAAAAAAAAAGTAATCACTTAAATCTGATTTATGGATCGATTTCACATATGTCTTCCGAAATTGGAAGAAGAAAAACAACAATACCACTTATCTGCCACAAGCACATTATAATCAACCATAAAAATGAGTGACACATATAATATACTTTGGTTAGTTACTTTGATATATGATTATTTTCACATGATACCTTCTGAAATGGGATGTAAGAAAGTAAAGAAGGTTTGATCAGTTACATTTTGGCAGAAACTTAGCTTATTCATTATATTATACTTCCTCCGTTCCATAATAAGTGAAACACTAACTATTTTAGAACGTTTCAAAATAAGTAAAACATACCTTAAATTGGAAAAAAAAAAGTGACAAAATGACAAGAGTACCCATCACAAGATTGTATGGTTTGATTTTTCATCCTCCTTTGATAATGAAAAGGGTATTTTATGGCTTTTGGCTTTTGAAAGTGATGTTTATTAAATCTTCCTCATGTTTGCTTATTATGGAACGGAGGAAGTATATATATATATATATATATATATATATATATATATATATATATATATATATATATATATATATATATATATATATATATATATATATATATAAGTGAGTTACATATGATAAGTGTACTTTTACATGGGAAATGAGAATGAATTTTACGCGCTATAACTCTATTGAACAAGTGATGTAACTCCAATGAAAAAGTGATGTAACTCCAAAAAAACAAAAATTAGAAAAAAATAATTCGATTTTTTTTTTTTTGGGATCGATATTTTTCCGGTATAAGACTCTAATGAACAAATGTTGTAACTCTAATCCAATCGTGTCTTGAGATTCATTCTCATTTTCCTGAAGATTATGATGAATCCCGCCCCTATATATATATAAATACACACACATACACACATATATAAGTGAGTTTATATGGGAACGCCGACTTTATATAGCATTTCACTAAGAAATGGTAACTGTACTAGTGCTTTTAAGTTTTACCTTCAATAACGTACATTTAATAGATATTCAAGACAATCGGGGAGGCCATGGGCTACGCTAGCCTCCCCTAGGTTCCACCACTGGTTGCATGAGCCTGCAATCCAGTGTTAATGGAAGAGAAACATTTTAAAAAATAGGGTAAATATTATGTCACAACAACTCTAAGCAATCTCCACAAAACACTTGAAGCTTTATATAGAGAAGTCCCAATGCAAGTGAACAGAAATCAAGTATCTAAGCATATGTGCGTGCTGCATGTATGTAAGTATATATTCATTTATGTATAGATTAACAAACAGGAGACGATATATCAATATGCTCCATTGATCTTTCAATACATTTTGGTCCAATGCATGCAAGGATGACTCGTAATCACAAATCCTCACAAATCAATCATTTGTTAGAGTAAACACAACCCTATATATATATATATATATATATATGTGGGCGCGCGCTGTATAAATATTATTTGATCATCATGATGCATTTCTAATTTCAATATGTATCTCTCAGCTGCTTATCATCACACGATCTTGATGCAAAACTTTTAGCTACAATCTCATACACGTAGGTGGTGGAGTGGAGTACAAGTTACATTGATAATAATAAGAATGATTATAGACCAATTAGAATGAAGAGCTAGGGACGCGTGGCACTTAATTTATTAAACTCAGGAACTGAAAGTCCATCACAGAAGGAGAAATGCATTGAAACCATGTAGATTATTATGCCACAATGGCAAAAAGAGCCTCATATTTTCTTTTCCAAGATGGACCATTGCACCTTTAAGTTATATTGTTTTGACAGCACTAATATTACTATATACTGTCAAATTATTTTGAAAACGAATAATTATGTAAAAGACTTGCATGTGTAAGAAAACGGTTGGAGTACATGTCTATATCTGATTGTGAGAGTTAATCAAAAGGTATCTCACATTATTGACACTTTTAAGGCCTGGAATTGGAATGTCAAGAACAACATTGTTGAGATAGATAAATACTAGTAACTAGATCATCATGAAGAGGAATTGTCAAATGTGGGATCGGAGTTTACCAAATTAAGCCTTCTTTTTGGGTTAACAATGATAAATATAATGGCACGCAATAAACACAATAGTAATTTATACTAATATATTAAAAGGCATGCATAAATAAGGAACGGTGCCAGATGGCGCTCTTTCTAAGGGAGTTTTACTTCATGTAATCCACAAACATGAAAGAAATTTGAAATTGTGTAGCATAGGGATTTGATCCCAGGACCTCAAGAACATTTACTAAAGTCTTAACCACTAGACCAAATAACATTTAGTGTTATCATCTTAAAGTATAATATTAATAAATGAAAATTTCCCTTACCCGGAGCATAGCCCGGGCCTAATAACTAGTTTATCTTAAAAGGGATGCAGAATTATATTTTTGAATAATCAACCGCCCACCACTTTCAAGAAAAAAAAGCACTTATTTAAAGTCCATCTTAATTCCGATTAAAAAAGAAGTCTTTATTTGCTTAATTATTATTTCGCTTATCTAAAATTAATTATCTTAACTTATCTAAATTTATTAGAATCCAACTCATCTTATAGAAAATTATTGAAATTTTTTACTATCACCTTTGTATTCGAGCTTTTTTTTTTTGGAAATAGTTCAAATAAGTTATACAAAAAAGAGCCTTAATTTTTTATTCTCTTCGTTCTTTTAAAGGTTTCTAAATTTTTGGTAATGTTTCATTATTATATTGCCTCTAACCTACACTACTTTATTTCACATTTTCTCTCTTTTATATACATAATTACATATTACGTTGTGTTTTGTAAAGTCTACACATATTGAATTTCATGCTTGCTATCTTTAATTATCAGTAAAGGTATATTCAGTTAAACTTATTTTAACTTATCAAAACTAATTTAAACTAATCTTACCTTATAAGAAGTTATTTTAACTTTTTTTTTTTTAGGGGAAGTTATTTTAACTTAGTGAAACTTATTAGAACTTATTTTATACTTCCTCCGTAACATAAAGATTGCAACATTTGGGGTCGACACGGACTCCTAGTCAAAATTTGGTAATTGTAATTAGATGGGTAAATTAGTAAAAAGTAGGAGAGAGAAAAAGGAGGGGACCACCGCAGGCAAACCGCAAACCACACTCCACTCAAACATCTTCGCCTCTTTAACGCTTTCAACGGCAACACCCAAAGCCGCAACCGCTTCGGGACTCAAGCGTTCTGCAGCCTCGCCACTTTCGTACAGGCGAGTGAAGTGCGCAAAATGCGATGCTTCAAAAAGTTGAATACAGAGATTCAACAGATTCTTCCTATCAGGATCTGTTTCCATTGCATGCACTGTTCGAAGCGGCTGAAGTTTCACCATTTTTGGCGACAATTTTTGGAGAAACAACAAAATTGTTCGATGGAAAGGAGAAGGAGATAGAGAATTCGCCTACTGAGGGAAAAGAGAAGACGAAAGTTTTAGGGTTCCCCATTTTCCAGATTTTGGGAGTTTAAAAAGGGGGAAAGATTTTAGGGTTCTGATCTGGGAAGTTGGGGGAAATTTATTGAAGATCTTAAATGTGAGATGAGGGTAATTGAAGGGAGGGGGTTTGATTTCTAATTTTAGGAAGGGTTGGTAGGTTAGATGATTAATTTTGGTGGGAATCATTAAGGGGTGGGTGTATTTAGTTTAGAAATGTAATGTGGGTTAGGGAGTGGTAATGATAATTTAGGGTTTTTTAGTAATGGCATTGTTGTAAATAAATTGAATTTTTTTTACTAAAATTAGTAAGTTTTAAATTGTTGCATTTTTTGTGAAACGGCCCAAAATGACAAATGTTGCATTTTTTTTGTTACAGAGGAAGTAATATATTTGAGAATGTTGCATCTTATATGAGTTTATTAGGACTAATATGAGCTTGTCTGCATTTATCTAAATTTACTTGTAATTTATTTACTTCTTTTTAAAGTGAGGAGAAGATATCTTTAAAATGTTCACAATACTGATGAGAAAGTCTAAAAAAGTGGCAAAATTCTAAAAATTAATTCTTTTAACATAATTTCTACACTCGAATTAGGTTTTAAGGTAAGTTGAACTTAAAATTTTAAGATAAAAAATGCTAGATACTCGGCTTGAAATCGAGTGCAAATGTCACAAGCTGAGGCTAGCAACCCCAAGCTCAAACTCAGTTCAGTTCATCAAACACCTCTTATACTAATCATCAATTGCTTAGAAAGCCATTTGGACAATTATCACCAACAAACTAAAGCTATTATAACGCTAACAACTGCTGTTGTCAAACCTTTCACTACCTGCAAGAAATAATAAACTACACAAATCTACGAGAACAAAAAGGACGAAAAGAACTTTTTAAAGCTTGTGACCTGAGACGCAATTCCAAAGGACGACTCGAGATGGACTTCATTTCTAGATATCTCAAGTTCACAACTCTTTACCCTGTAAGTTCAACAACAGTATTACATCATCTGATTGTATGTCATATATATTGAAACCGAAACCGAATAACCATCAACAATGAATTCGATTTGCACCAAAAAATATATCATCAATGAATTTGATTGCACTAAAAAAAAATATATCAATGAATTCAATTTTAAACATTAGAGCTGATGATATTGGTTTCAATATACTCATCATTGATATCATTAACGTTTATATTGTTTCTTAGTATCTGTAAAATGAACATGACGCTTTCAGCCACATAATACCATCATTATTGATGATAGGCATACAATCTCCAATGAACACTATATTCTACCCTCCTCCTGGAACCTCATTTCTAAACTACGACATCTAAAGTACGAGCAGAATATTAATCCCCTTACGAATCCTGAAATCTGATTCTTCAAAGCAAACCCAAGCACATTCTAAATCACGCAAACCAAGTCTCAAGTACCATCAGTAATAAGATAGAAATGTGATGCACTCTACTCGCGAGCTACGTCTCCTACTACTTTAGAAAGGAAACTAAGCATATGCCAAATGTTGTAACCTTGAATCCTGTTCTATTTCTACCTCACCTCTTTTCACTATGTAATGTTCTCTATTCCATTATGGTTTACATCCAAGACAAATATCCTTATCTTGATTACATCCTAGACAACCCACGAAATACCATCTTTGCTATGTAGCATTTCCACCAACCATATAACATATTATCCACTTGGCACCAAGCTAAATTGCCAAAGGAAAGAATAACTCAATCTAAAAAATCAACCTTCCCATGTAAAATTGTGAGAGCCCTTTTTCACCAAAAGACAAATGTATTATATCCCAATCATATTGCCTGCTTCTCCAAAACAAATGTATCAACTTCAAAAAACAATCAAAACTTAATTGAAACCAGCATCCGCAATATTGATGAGAAGCTGGATTTACATAAATTCTTTACCAATAGAACAATGATTCAATTAAGAATAGCAAATAGACAAAGGGCGGAAGAAAGCATATCTATAACATTAGTTTCAAGCACACATCAAAAGGGGGAAAGGCCAATTGAAACAAAGGCTAATGATGATGGAATACTAAATTCAATGGTGATGATTATTTGTTCAAAGACATGTAGCAAACAGAAGAAATGGGTAAACCAAACGAAGCTTGTAGATCATTCAAGGTTATTGAGATGAATCTCGGCTAGCACAAAACAACAGCAGTTTCAACATCAAAGCAAAAGAAAATGCAACACATTTGAATTCAGATTGACCTTCACTTTCAAAACAAAAAAGTGCTTATGAGAAACAGATTTTCCAAAGCAATTCAGTCCTTCTTAACATCTTCCGTTGCTTTGAGCAACTAATAGGATAATAAGATTCTGGCATGCCAAGCAAATTTTCCAGAACAATTAGAGTTGAAACAGTCTTTTTAAATTTCATGATAAGCATTTACACTCAGCATGGCCAGAGATAATAAGTTTATGGCATATCAAACAGGTAAATTATCATGGAATACATGCCTATACGGCTATACCCCAACAACTCTTTCATGGGAAACTAACTAATCATAAGAGAACAAGATATGCCTACGCATACAAGAAAATCCAAAAAGACCACAGCTAAAGCACCCAAAGGCCAAAGTATTAACACCATAAAACAAAAGGCATCAAAAGAGCCGGCAGAGGTCCAAGAGGAAAATAGCAACAGCCAATGCTATGCAGTATAGCAGCCAGCCAGCCACACATAAAAATAGATCCAACACAACATATTAAATCAAGTACGAGCTGGAAACAAAGCAACCTTTAAGACAACAAATGAATTGCCAGATCCCAGAGCACAACAATGACAAGGTAGAGAAAGCTGCAAAAGCACTCAGATACATTCCCAGTACAACATACACAATCGACAGTTGAAGCGTTTACAATTTTCAGAAATCTAGGAAGACCCGTGATCAAGGCAAAGCACACAGCACCATAGAAACACTAAAACAAACATATATGCAACGGAAAGCAGTAAACAACATAATAAGTGATCCGATTAAACAGAAGGGTAAAGAACATAGTCAAAGGTTCTCTAATCGTCAAGAACGTTAGCAAAAAGAGTCACTATATATAATACCCTCCCATCATCAACTAATCACAGGAGGGTATCATATATATAATCCACAACTAAACCATGCTATTCCAGTTTCACATAGAGCCTATGAAACATTACAAAAGGGAAAAGCAAACTTAGGCCCTTTCACCACGGATTCGACGAGCAAGCTGAATGTCCTTGGGCATAATGGTCACCCTCTTAGCATGAATAGCGCACAAGTTGGTGTCCTCGAACAGACCCACCAAATAAGCCTCAGCGGCCTCTTGAAGAGCAAGAACAGCATGACTCTGGAACCTCAAGTCAGTCTGAAAACAACCAACACGCAACCAACCAAATCATATAACGTTACTTTTAATGATATCAAAATTTAAAGTGCATTAACAATCACATACTTCCTCGATTACATACTTCTTATCACAATATCAATTTTAAGGTCAAACTTTATAAGTCTTGACCACAAATTCTCCCAATTATATAGATTAAACATAGTATCTTGTTAAATTCATTTTAATGTATACTGCCTCTGGCTTTTATTAGTTTACCCACTTTCCTTTTTAGGTTGTCTCTTATTAGTTTACCCGCTACTTTTTCCTGTTTTTGGAATGGACCCACTAGTTCTATACTATTATCTTTTATACTTCGTCCGTTTTCATTTAGTTGCAACAAAGGAGTATTATATATGAGACATAAAAATTCCTTCGTTGCAACTCAATGAAAACTAAGGAAGTATAAAGCTATCATTTTTCTATTTGTCACTATCCTTCTCTCTCTTGGCCCACAATAAATTAATATTTTCCTTTTCTCTTCACTACTCACATACTATTTCCTAAAACTTTGCGCCCAAGGAAATAGATAAACTAATAAAAACCCGGAGGAAAGGTACTTTTTAAATACTATCAAATTATTATAATTTTTACTAATAATACATAATTGAAGATATTAATGATCAAAGTAGTGCGTATTCTAAAATCATAGAACAAAGGAAGTATAATAATGATTGGGCGAGTTAATTATTGAATTAACCTTGAAATCCTGAGCAATTTCACGAACAAGACGCTGGAAGGGAAGCTTGCGGATCAAAAGTTCGGTACTTTTCTGGTACTTGCGGATTTCACTGGCTCAAAAAAAATCGAAAATGAGATCAACATGAATTTGAACAAAGAATTAAAATTAAAAGAGAAATTTCAAGAAAATTTACCGAAGAGCGACAGTTCCAGGACGGTAACGGTGAGGCTTCTTCACACCGCCGGTGGTAGGGGCAGATTTTCTAGCAGCCTTTAAATTACAACAAACAAAAAGAATGTTCAATTGAAGAAATTGAAAAAAGAAAAAAGGAAAATCGAATCACGTAAAAATCAGAATGATGGTATGAAGAGAAAAGTGAGAAATGGAAGAGAAGAAGAGAGAGAAAGATACCTTGGTAGCGAGTTGTTTGCGAGGAGCCTTGCCACCGGTGGATTTACGAGCAGTTTGCTTGGTACGAGCCATTTCGATGGGGTCGCTAATTCACCTGCTCAAAGGTTAGGGTTTGCTAGAAGTTAACTCGGATAGGAGGTGAGGGATGGATTGGATTTGGAGACTAATAAATATAGGATCGAGTAGAATAATAATAATAATCAAGAGTCTTTTCTTAGGCCCGGTTCTTTTTGCGCACAATTTCAGTTCAGATCCGTTCAACTCAGTTCAGGGTCTAGTTGTTTCACCCATATTTTAGCATTATTCGCAAATATTGTGTTCTCTTCTCCCGATTCCAAGTAGTGAGCATCATTCTTACGGATCAACAAGCATTCAAATAATAGTAAAAATACATGCGTACATATATAAAATTGGAATGTAAATGAACATTCAATTCAATAAATTGCACGTGGAATTAAATAACATTGAACATATTTAACTTTTAATAATGAGATCCCATTATAAAATTATATTAAGTTCTTCGAAATATTCATTTCAAAACAATATTTGTTTTAAAACAATGTTATGTCATTCAATAACATGCATTATATTTGAAACTAATGTTCATTTTGATTGAAGTAAATGTTCTTTTAGGCTATTGTGTTCATTGAAAATTACAAAATATACTTTTTAGTTGTGTGAATATTCTTTTCATATAAACGTGTGCAAATTACCTTAAGCTAGAGTTCAAAAGGTTTAAGAATAAACTACGCCTCATATTATACGTTCTAATATCTACTAGTATTGTCAACAAAAAGCCTCCAACTCAGGCGAGTTGGTACAAATTTATTGCTTTTACTCTAAAAAACAGATGATTATTTGGTCTCTAATCAAAATTCAAGTGTGACATATTACTATCTTCATACCTTATTAACACTATATATAAACTGATTAAGGTTGTTCATCATTCACCAAATAAAAAAAAATGACTCCAGTCATTTCACCAAATTACATAACTTGAGTCATTGCTCAAGTAACTCGCCAGTATTATAACTTATTTGTATAATTACAAAACCTCCCATAACCAAAACTAAGCTGCTGGTGAAAGTACTACTTATTTGCATAGTTACAACATCACTTTAGTACAGTCATAAACTAAACACACACAGTCACACACAGACACCGTTGAGTGGTAGCTTCAAAAATATTTACAACTCCTAAAGACAATAACCAAAAAAAGCATCACCAAAGTTAAGCTCCTACAACAAATTAAGCATTGGCCTTCTTTTTGATGGTTTTCAGCTGCTTCTGCTTCGGCTTCGACCTCTTACTCCTCCTAGCAGTAATAACAGGGTTAGCAGGAGGGTTATCAATCTTGCTCACAGACTTAGACTTAGGTCTCCTTCTCTTTGTTGGCTCTTTCGCCGCATTCGCTCTAGCAGCCTTTGTAGTGCTGCTGCTCTTACTTTCTTTCTCCGATCTCTTTTTTCCGGCTTCCGAAAGCTTGTAAGAGGCTTTTACTTTGATAAGCTTCCCCTTCGAAACCGAGTTCTTCAGCTGAAGTCCTAGAATCTTCCTAAAGTTTGATGGAAGTACTGCCTTGTGTTTCTGTTCCATGAATTTCGCAATTGCATAGGGGCTTGATCCTCCTTTCTCATTCAGCGCTAATATTGCTTCTTTTATCATCTACCAACCAACCAATCCACAAATTATTTTCCTCTCAACTTTCATCAATCACTCAAATTGCACAAACAGCACAACACAAGAACAGAAAATCATCAATCATTGGAAATAGTAAACTGAATTTCAATGGATACAATTACCAGTCGATCATGATCTATTGAACGGAAAACTTGTCAATTTGTACAAACAATGTTACGATCCACAAAATTTATACATCTAGAATCTTCCGATTACGCAAGAAATCCAGATAAAAGATGCTCAAAAATTCGAATCAATATGACCTAATTAATTTCACACTCTTCTCCAAACTACAGAAAATTTAAATCAGCGCATATGAAAAAACCTTCACGAATCATCAAATCAGATACTACAAAGTAACTTAAATTGCAAGACAATAACAAAAGTAAAAGTAATCGACGATCATCGATAAACAGAGTAACAATTTCGCAGACAAAAATCACAGAGTAATCGAAGAATCAAACATCAAATTATCACAAAAACAAGTAAAAAAAAACGAGAAATACCTGAAAATAAGGAGGATGAGATGGAGCTTTATGCTTCTTCTCCATGGAAGACTTCTGCTTCTTCTCCCTCTTACGAACCTTCGTATCTACTTCTACTTCTACTTCTGGTTTCTCCTCTGGCGCTTTTATCTCCGGCGCCGGAAAATTATCCGTCGCCGGAGTTTGAACTTCAACTTCACCGGAATTTGACATCACTGAAAATTTTCTCTCTCTTCGTGTGGTTTCAGAAATAAAGAAGATGACGACACATTTAGTGGACTGCGTTATTTATAGCTGTGGAAATCGAACACTAACTGCTCTGTGATTAGTTCCTGTTAATTTGAATGGATTGCCAGCGTGTAAGGTGAAGCATCTAGAATGTACACGTGGATATCGATCTGACCGTTGTGTGTGTATTTTTTGTGGCGGTCTTATCCGAGGATGAAAAAGAATTAGATAGGATTTATTGAAGGGGGTTGTGTTTTTGTTGTGGTTTTCCAAAGTAAGTTTCAGGGAGTTTTTGTTGGTCTTTTTATAGAATAAATTGAAGGGGGTTTAGGAAATATGATAGGATTTATTTTGTTGTTTCGGTTGATAAAGAGAAATGGTTGGATTTGGTAATGTTATGCTCTCACTATTGTTGTTAGTAGAGAGTACTAGTTTAGATAATCCCAACAATATTCGCCTCTAAACTCGACCATCCGGCAGACCTAAATCAGACCTGGAAATGGTGACTCCACATTGACTCAAGACCAGAACTAACCCGTCACAACCGATTCTAATCAGGCAGACCCAAACTTGACCCCACTCAAAATGATATGGCTATGATGAGCCCGAACTATATATCGCCCCGACAAAAAAAAAAATTGATTTTTCATTATTTGAATACTTTTTTATTTAATTTAATATTATTTACTATCTTTTGTTAGCAATCATTGACTTCAGACATTGGATTTTTCTATAAAATACCCCTATGTTTTAGCAATTTTACAGTTTATCACCAATCTTTTTATTCTTCTTAGCTGCAACCATACACTATTCTTTTTACAACTTATAACCCTACATTAAGTCAACATTAAGTTTTTCATTTATTTTCTTGTTTTTAGTTCTACTTATATTAGAAAGGACATTTTCCCGCAAAAAATTACACATCCATTCCTTCTAAAGTCGAAGAATTTATCTACCTTATATTCGACTTTATCTACCTTATAATGTAAGTAAGAGCTGAAAATAAGAAACTAACGGAAACCCTAATGCTCACTTAACAACAGGGGTACAACATAGTAGAAGAATAAAATATTCAAGAGTACAACTTTGGAAAAAAAACATTGGGGGGTACAACATAGAAAACACCAGATAACAAGAGTATCCAATAGAAAAATCCTAAAATATTTTTATATTTGTAGTAATGTTATTTTTGAATTATATATTTATTTCAAATATTGACTTGATGTGAAACGGTCTTGACCTGGCCCAACGTATAAACCCAACCCGACAAAAAAAATAAGTAGACACGATACAAAACCAAACAAAAGTGGTATAATCGACAGTCGACCTAATTGACTCCTTTGCCACCTTTAGGTATACTTCATTTTCTTAGTTTATATGTACAACGATATAATACATTTTGAAGAAACCCCAATAAAATTATTAAGGACAACAATTCCATAAAAATTAGATAAATGGCACTAACACACACCACCTAAACTTATCCTCCCAAGCAAGAGAAAACAACTCTTCGAAAAATGACACTATCAAGTCAGTGTAAAGCCACAATGACGAGAAATAACAGAGAAAAGCATATTCCAATTATATTAGTGATATTTTTAGATTACTACTTCATCCGTTTTATTATATTTGCATCATGTAACTAGGCACAACTATTTTAGAACAGAATAAAAAGACCACATTTACTAAGAAAGAGATAAAGAGACATATTGTCAATTTAGGAAATGATGCAACATGCAATTTCTACTTTAAAAAATAATACAACTACTTTTTATAATTTTTACAAATACAAAATTATAGTGAATATATATGCATATCTTGTTAGATTCGTTAATATGTATTTTTAATATTCTTTAAAATTTTTCAATCAAAATTAGTATATCCTCAAAATTTTACATTGGCGTAAAAAAAGTGAAAAAACGGAGGAAGTATTAAATAAAGAAGGAAGCATTTGTCAGTGACCTTGGCTCAATATAATTTGAATTTCCTCCTCGTCAAAATTTTTTTTTTGAATTTCCTAGTAAATGAAGAGCACTGTACGATGACGAAATAAGGAGGTCAAAGTCCTTAAAAGTGCACAAAATAATTTCCTCCAATGCGATGTGGTCAGACACTCGTATTAATTAAAATGCAATAAATCACGTAGATAAACCTTATGCAAGATATGACATGTATGGAATTCATAAATGAAGTTGTTAATGGTAGGATCGTCATTACCTTTTTTGAAAACAACATAGTACTTGTTCCTAAGAAAACGAGTGTGTCACTTTTTGGAAGTCCTAAAGGCGCAGGGTTTCACTTAAGAAGTTAAGAACTCTTAAATAGAAGTGGAGAAGAGATGGAACCAAAGTTCCCTGGAAAAAAAGGGTGAGATCGGTAGTGGAAGAAGGGGTTGATCAGTATCATCTTCCGCACTTATTTATATAGCAATCAAAATCTTCTCCCAACTCCATGAAAATAAAACATGTCAAGCCAAACCTTCTTTATAAATACTTCGTTGATTAGATTAATCATACGCACTTTGAAAAGCATGTTGATTCTATAACTCAAATTAATAGTCAATCCCATTATGATAGCAACATTTAAGAGCAAAATCCATATTTCCCCTACACATCTTACTCAATGCAACATTTTGACTTGCAAATTTGCCGACATAACTTTGGCCATCTTTCATTATCTATTACTATTAGTTCAAATTATAGAAAGTCAGGGAATTTGAAAATTTACATTAATACAAACTCAACATCTTACATAGTTAATTGTTGTATATGTTAGTCAAAAATTTCCAATCAAAGTTTATGGCACAAAAGTGAAAATGTTGCAACATTCAACAACAAAAAAAGAGAGCATTTAATATAGCCTTAATGTGTTGCGAACCATCAATTCAAGCATGACTCTCAAAACAAAGTTTTTTCTATTTTGCTTTTCCCCCATTGAACAAGAATAGAAAACTGAACTGTCTTTCAATCTTGATTTCACCCTCGCCGTGCTTGAACATGAAGGCTATAAGGAGGCGCAAATGGCTATATCTATAAGAGAAAACTAAATACAAATATGGAGCACATGGACACAAATTATCCCTTGGAATGACACTTCCTAAACCACTTTTGTCTGCGAACACTAAGCTATAAGTTATCTTGATACAACTATGAATCTCAAAGACAATTCAATCCTAGCTCAAGATGGACACTAGTTGCTGGAAACAACTACTAGTATTCCTGTATACTAAGAAGCAAAAGGAAGCCAACCAAGAAGGAAAGCTCGTGTCTGAGTACATGATTAGAAGCATTGAGCATGTTTAAGTGTCTAGTTAAAGGTCGACTATTGCATAAGGGTGAAAAATACATATTCCTCTCCTTTCGAAAGAAAGAAAGCACAGAAGACAGCTAAAAGACAATTCAAGAAAGATGGGGAAGCATAACGATCAAACCAATATGATCACATGGCACAGGGAAAAGAAGAGCTGGGTTTTCCCATTTTCCTTCGATACAAAAACATGTTTAGCGAAAATCAAAATAGTTCTTACCTTTGGTTCTTGGTAAGAGAACTTTGAGAAAAAAAAAAGTAAAGGGGAACCATAAGGAGATGATATCTGTAGTAGAGGATAAAGAGGAAAACCAAAGATAGAGCTAAAGCCTTAGTATTACATTAGCATAAAGAAATAGAATTTATGCTATCTCACATGGAATAACGCGTGGTAATGCATCTTAACTACAAAAGCATATTTAATTTGTTCATCATTGTTCATCTAATACTTACAGCCATACCTTGACCTATAATAAGTGATGATGAATAACAGAGAAGACGAAACATCTATGCTAGACACATTAATTGCACCAAAGCTTATCATAGATTGCAATTTAAGAGTTTGCACCACGCCTGCAGAATTTCTAAACATTTCAAAACAGAAAAACCTAGACTAATACACGGCCCATCTTCATAAATTAGAATCTTGAACATAAACAACACACATTATGATTCCAGATTTATGTACTAAGATTTAACTTTTAAAGTTCATATGATTACAGAATTACATTTAAGTTGTACATGAAAACACAAGTGTGAAAAATGCCAATAGTTAATAACTACAAACAATGCAGCACATAATACTTGCGTTATCTATTTTACGAACTCCAAAACCATATTGAATATATTGGCACCGAAGATGTTAAAATACCAACAGATAATAAGCACTCAAATATAATGTGACATGGCAATTGTCACCCAAAACGCTCTGCATCATAGGTTCTTCATATTAACCTTCACAACACTACTAAACGAGCAAAAGGCTAAAAAACCTACAACTATGAAGAACTTACAACGCACCAGTAGCAGCAAATGTCCATGTATCAAACACACAACTTACACTGACTGCACGTGTAGATCAATCTATTCTCCAAATTTTCCATTCGTCTTCTGAGATCCCCAAAAGAACAATGTTCAAGATCGAAAAAACTGATGAAACTCAATGTTGCAAAAATAGATGACTCTAAGCCTATCCATCCACATAATACCTCAAAGGACTACCAACTGTTCTAGACATGAAAGTTTTTGACACCATTTCATATATGAAGAACAAGAAGAAAAGGCTGTTATAGAGTAGGCAAAAACCTTACTCAAACGAGGACCTTCACTGTCCAAGATTCGAGGAAAAAGAGGGGCTCTATTGACAACATAAAAATATCCGGTGATTCCATGACAGCAAAAGCAATAAAAGAAACCGGAAACTGAAACTATTAGGGGGACCCTGCCAAAAAATAATCTCAAATTACTTTATCCTCCAGCTAAACCTTTATCAATTCAGAAACACTTTAGACTAGTACTGGGAAACCATGCTATTACCTTAATAGTTAATAGAAACGGTATCTTTTTGTCAAAATTGGGGCCATTATAAGAACTTGTCACATATTTCCAGACATCAATGGACTCCAGATAATGTGCTAAAGAAAATGGAACTATCAAATACAAATTAGACTATCAAAAGATGAACTCCCAAGTTCCATCAAGGTGAAACCTCAATAATGCTTATTCTTTACTCAGTACGCATAAGTATAATTCCAGCGAGAAAAAGGTCAGATACTTTCACAACACCATCCTTTTTTATTTTTATGCCAAAATGTAGGTCTCTTTCAAATGTTCATCAAGAGAGCCACCAAGATCAAGCTTTCCACCAGTGGATACATGTGTCCTTATACTACCCCAAATCAGAAAGCTCAAAGATATAGAAGCTAAACAAAAAAAGAAGGCAAATAATCAGCAAGTACTACAGCACATATCAACACCAGAAGAGCAAAACCATTGGGCCCTGATGCCAAAGACGAAACCTAAAATGAATTAACTTAATTCTCGAAACAAGTAATGAGCTTCGTGGAGAACATCATAGCAAAATAATTTCCAAAAGTTCTATGTTAACTGAAACCCAAGCCCAATAACCCCCAAGTACTCTTTCTGGTTTTCCTTTGCTGTGAGACAACCTTACCATATGGTCACTAACCACAACACTTCACTTGAGTATGATAGCAAACCCAAAACCAAAATAATAACATCGCTACCCACCTCAACTAGCAAATGATCAACTCCATCTGTGCATCTTAATATACAGCCAAGTGCCAACACATAAGTAAATCCAATCTCCTTGGGATAACCTCATTATAAGATCAGAAGCTGGCAGACCCACATGGTCTTCAATACTCATGAAAAACACTCTCAGAAGGCAAAACACCCAATAACCAAAAAAAGGAAAGGCAACAGCTGAATGACCAAAGGTTAGATAATAACATAAATCCAATATTGATAAATTCAAAAGTTCATAATACTACGATCCATAAACCATTACTTGAGCACTGACAAACTGTACCCACTCTTCCCAGCCACTACATTCTTCACATTTATTCCACACAAGTCCCAAATGCACAAGAGAAGCTGGGCTTCTAAGTTACTTTCACATTTAAGATAAGATCATTAAAAAGAAGCCTTTTGCACATATGTCTCTTCAATATCCTCCATGTTGTGATAACATCCAGTAAGTCAATAAATTGACGATTTCAGTTAGCACGATATGTAAACCACAAGGCACCAATTATTATCCTCAAAATGTGATCAGCCACTCAAGGCCATCATCTATCAGTTCTCCATTATGCGCATTTTAAGGACACTAATCCTGATCCTTGAAAGTGAGAAAAAAAAAAGCCCTAGACTATATTAGATGAACCCAGCTTATCATAAGGAAATGAAGCGACAAACACAGGACTACACCAAGAAGCCGGTGATCAAGAGGAAAACAAGATAGCGAGGGGGAATGGGTAAAGCAATGAGTGAATGGAGTGAAGTAGAAAGGAAATAAAAGCTCCCCAGCAGCAAGCCTCTTGTCCATTATGCAGCAGTTTCCAACACCTAAACATATAGAAAAAGAATTAGAAGCCACTCATGGTATTACAAAAAAGAAATAGAACTAGTCCCAATATCAGGAAGACTAGAAAGTTCAAATTTACGCAGATACCTTGGTACTATACTCCATCTAATAGTAGTAGCCATGTCCACCTCCATAAGGACGATCCCGACTGTTAAAAGAAGAGTGGGGCCGTGCACCATACTGGCAAAAAAATAACAAGGTTAAGGTTGCTACCGTTAAGAAGCATCACGGAAGAAACAGTTTCCAATAGTGAATATACACTTACATCAGGACCATAATAGCCACTTGAATAGAAACTACTCCCAGCTCCATAAGTGTCTGAAGGAAACAAGCAAACATTGAAGTCAGATAAAATCATCAACAGGTGTAAATCTATTTTAAATGATGGAAAAAGCCAGGAGGAGAAAAAAGAGGGACCCGCCAGAAGAAAACTAGCTTCTAACAAAAATTTGTACCTCTGAAGTGAGTACCACGACCTGAGCCCGAATAATCAAATCGGGGACGAACCCGACTTGGCTCCATATAAGCAGGATCTTGGTCCTGCAGTCCATGAGAAGGAGAAAATATCATTACAAAAATAACTGCCACTACAACATCCATGAAACAAGTATCTTATCCATCAAGTTGTACATTTCACTACTTACAGTCATATAAAATGGGCGCTTTACACCATGGCTGTCATCGTAAACATATGGATCATCGTATTGCCTACCCATGAAAGGTCTTGAATAACCACCATCATCAAGTGAGAATGGCTCTCTGCGTGAAGGAACAGGTCTAGCCAGGCCACGATCAACATCTCTGGGCCCACCAAAATTAGGTCTTCCAGCGGCACCAGCCCCTGATGCCCCATGCCCAGCTCTAAAAGGAACTCGTCTCCCTATTGCAACGATTACCAATACCATCAAACACAAAGCATCGTGCACAGGCATAGAAGACGCAACAAAGTGTCCAGAAAATATACAATCGACAGAAGCTGAAAGTTGACTTAGCAGCTACAAACATTAATTACCATATGGTCCAACAGGTTCATTGAACTGACCACGTGAAGGTCTCCCATACTGAAAGTTTGGCCGATTAAATGCAGGACCTGGACGCCCGAAGCTCCTTCCTATCAATAAGTACATTCAATGTAAGAATATTCCCGAAGGGGACAAAAGCCGAAAATTACGACAAGATACAGAATTCTTAGTCGGCATACCACTAGGACGGCCAATTCTCAAGCCACCACACATTCCTCCCTTCACAGCTTGAGTTTTAGGCAAGGGATTCGAAAGCCTAGCTCTTACTTTAGTCTAGACAAAATAAATAGACAAGTCAGGAGTCAAAACCGCAGATAATTAAACTCAATGGAACACAAGGCAACAATATCTTATAGATATAAATGTTAAACCTTGAGGCTTAAAGACTACTATATGATAGTATAAGTCAATTACTCTATTCACGTACTATTTTCCGCAGGCATCACCCACATGTAATTATTCGACAAGCAAATTTAGTATATTTCTGGACATAACAATCCTGGGCATAATAAAATGAAATAAAAGCACGGCCCTATATGGGGAAGAGGGAAATAGCAAAAACCACTGAAACATCTTAAAGGTCAAATATGACAAAGCACAACACACACTTCACACAGACCCACCACAATAGCAAGAAGGACTACTACATGGGCAACAAACCCAATACATCACAGAATATAACAAAGAACAGCCAAACAAAACAAATATTGTCCAGAGCAACTGAAAAGTACCGAAACAGACATCTAGCCAACTACAATATTCAGATCAATCTCATGGCCAGTGGTGATTTCAATCTCATACACAAGTCTAACCCCCTGTGGAGAATAAATAAAGATTATCTCACTCCAATGTGGTTAACACAAGAAACAAGATTGGAACCAAATACTACCTTTGAGTGTCCATCAACCAACTCCTTTCTGTTGACATCCTCAATACAGGCAATGGCAGCTTCATGTGTGGTGAAATCAACAAAACCAAAATCTTTTCGCTTAGCTGAAGACATATTACGAGCCAGTGTAATACGTTCAATGTCCCCATAACCTCTGAAATGCTTCCTAACACGATCCTCATCCCAGTGAGGAGGGAGCCCGTCTACAAAAACTGATTTAACTTTGGCCATCACTTCAGGATCAGGCTCCTGAAGAGGCTCAGCAAAAGCAACCTTTGCAGTCCTCTCAGTATGGCCAAAAATGGCATCTGGCTTTTGAAGCCTCTTATAAGCAAACATTGCATCTGCATGGCAAGCGAACTGAATAAAGCAAAATCCACGACTTAAACCCTCGTGACGGGGATCTTGGACAAGAGTAATGTTCTCAACACCTTCAACACTATATTCTTTAAGCTTTTGTTTTATCTGTGGAAAGAGTAGAAAAAAATTAAGCAAGACAACTCAACACTAATAATGAATCATAGCAGATATAGTCTTACAGCTTCCTTCGTCCACGTGTTGCAGACATTGCCAAGGAACAAGGTGTCGTTATCCTCATTAGGTGCAGTCCCGCATCGCTTCCCACATATCTGTTAAACAATGAAAACTTATAAGGGAGGTCAAATAAAAACACAATAAGTAAATACGCAAAAGCACAATAAGTAAAACATACAACAGGATTTTTCATTTCTGACAAGGCACGCTTAGCTTGATCCTTAGTCGCAAACCTCACAAATGCAAAGCCCCTATTCTTATTTGTTGAAGGATCTTTCAATAATCTAACTTCAACCACCTCTCCAACCTTTTCAAAAGCCGTTTTTACATCATCTTCAATGACTTCACGATCTAGCCCGCCAACAAAAATTTCAAGTTCTTTCTTAACTTTGCGCTCCTTGGCTGCTGCAGCAAATAATTTGTGCTCCTCTTCCGGCTTCATCTCATCCCCAATTTCAGGCTCATCATCCTCCTGTAGGTCCTCATCCCCAGGTTCCACAAAACGCTCTTCATCACCATAATCCTCAATTCCCTCAGCAGTAGAAGCCTCGTCTCCATTTGGTTGAGCAGCTGGTTCTTCTAACTTCTCCGTCGTGTCATCATCCTTATTCTCCAGCATTTCATGATCACTCATATTTCCTTTCTTCTCATCATCGTTGTTAGTCTCTGGCTTATCCTGTGACTCCTTTTCAGACTCCAGTTTTTCTAAATCATCATTTGCTTCCTCAGGTTCTTCATCCTTCTCCTCTTCTTTAGGTTCACTAGGTTCCTCGTTACCTACAGATACAGCACCTTCTAGCGTCAGTGCTTCAGTCTCTCCAGTGGACCCAGGTTTCACAGCCAATGGTTCGTCAACGTCCATTTTTTCTTTCCCTTTATCTTGGGGTTCTCCGGCATCTTCACCCTTTCCAGTACCTGGTTCCTCTTGCTCTACAGATTCCGCATCCTTCATAACCACTTCATCTGCTTTCAACATATCCACAGCCTTGGCATCACTTGTACCCTCTTCCTTTTGGCCTACGTCAGCCTTCGTATCATCAGTCTCACCCGCTTTTGCTGCAAGTGCAGGTGCAGTTCCATCCTTAGCAGAAGCAGGAGTCTTGGGCCTGATTACCTTCTTCTTCACTATTCTCTTTGTCACCCTTCTAGTGGTAGTCCCTTTGTTAGTTGGTGATACAACAACTTCAGCTGGTGCCTTCGCTTGTTCAACTACCATCAAATGGATGACAAGTTATTAACAGAAACAAAATTTAAAGATCACGGTAAACCATCATCTAAATACCATGCCATCACCCAATTGTAAATCTAACATCGATTCTAATATCCATCCAGCGAAACTTGATTAAGTTTGATAAAGTATATAACCAAAATATCAATAGATACAGAAATTAATCACCAAACTAACTCACAAATCAAATAATAAAGGCACAAAACTACTAGCCACAACCACACTTTGTCAATCATGGGTGCATGTTACCATTACAGACCCTTCTTAATCCCTCCTTCCCCTACATTTAAAATTCGCCCCGTTCTTTTATAATTGCAACGTTTTGACTTTCACACTTGCCAACACATAACTTTCATCATCTATTTTTTAACATTCAATACATAAAAAGTTAAAAACTACACAAAGATGATATATTGAGGATATACATTGAAACTAATCCAAGAAATATTTGATAAAAAAAAGGTGTCGAATTCTCCCTACAACCCACAAATCCCCAAGAATAACAGTAAATATCAAGAGACTAGAACTGTAAAGTTACAAACAAAATCTCACAAATAAAAAACTCAACTTTCAATTACCCTAACATTTCCCATCACATGCAAAGTTACAAAGAAATTCTCCAATTATCAACAAATCAATCAAACGTAACAATAAAAACGAAAAAAGAAAAGGAAAAAAGAAACCTGCAGGTTCGGGGTTAGGGTCGGTGGGAGTAGCCTGAGGTTCGGGAGTTTTAGAAGAAGTAGCCGCCGATTTGGGTGTGTCAGTCTCCGGTATGTTTTCAGGGTCGGGAGTAGAAGGAGTTGTCGTTTTGACGGCGGATTTCTTCGCTGGCGGCGTCTTTTTCTGGGAATTTGGCGTTTTAGGGGTATTAGCGTTTCGAGTCCTCATAATTTTTTTGTAGAATTTTCGGATTGATTGATGAAGAGAGATTCAGAGTTTGGAAGATTTAAGGTGGGAGGTTGAAGTTGAAACCCTAGAGTAGTCTAAACTCTAAATCGGTTGAGAATTGAGATAAGAGTTTTGTAAATTATAAGGTGTAAGGAATTTCTGCGTGAGATGATCTTAGGAAATTCTCTTTATTATATACACGTCTCCCATAGGGATGTTAATTGGGCAGGGCAGGGCAGAGCGGGTGCGGAGGATGGTCCCTCCACCGCAACGGCTTAAAAATCTCATCTTTATCCCTGCCCCAATACCTATTACAGGGAAAATTTTCAGACTCATCCCTACTGCAACGGGTACATATTTAAAACCATCACCTCCCCGCCACCTATATGGACACCACACCCGCTTTGTACTCACCCCAACTATCCTCTCAAACACATTATGTCGGTATGTGTAATATATAATATGTTTTAAAATAGATAGGTGTCTATGGAGAAGAAGCAAGGCGGAGTGGGCTGGGCCAGGTATAACATAAAATTCACACCCGCTCCACCACCCATTGTGGGTACGATTTTCATTCTCATCCCCATCCCACTCGGCCACTCCTGCCAAACCTAGACCCATCTCCGCTCCAATTGGACGGGGATGGAGAGGGTCTCCTACTTGACCAGCCCCACTGACATCCCTAGTCTCTCGTTACAAACTTTGATATGAACTGTCAACTCGGTTTGGACTCGAGTTATTTGGGTTTGGGTTAAGGTTTTTAATCCATCTAAATAAGTTGATTGACTCGACATAACCCACATAGTAATAGACTAATAGTTATTATATTATTCCCCTTTTTTTTTGTTTTAATTCACCATTTATTTTTTTTCACGTTTGTCGAGACGCTTCTAATATCTCTAATTGTGTATGTGTAAAAATTATAAAAAAATTGATTTTTTGAATCCATGCATTGGGACGAGTCTAATAAAACCCCACTTAACTATGTTCTTTCTTATACAATGGTGTGAGATAGCTTAACAAAATTGATTTATGAGTAGTGCCAAGAACGAGATTGTGCAATTTTTAAAAAACAGATGAAGTATATACCCGAACTTTTACATTATATACGAGCACGATAAAATTAATCATATGTTGTGATTTATTGTAATCGCATCAATAGCAGGTATGAGGGAGGATTGTATACATCAAAGAAAAAATATATTGTCGCGGTTTGTATGAAAAATCGACAGTAATCACACATTCCTTTAACCCTGTGTATGAAAAAATAAATTTAATAGCAAATTGCTACAATTATGGGTAGAAATCATAACAATAGTTTAAAAAAATATTATCTTATTCTAAACAGACCTATTATTACGGTTTGTGCCTACAATTGTGACAATATATAAAGGTTGTTTCGAATGCTTTTTTTCCACTTGTTTATCTACAACTTTACACGATTGCTAATGTATAATTTTGTTTGTTAATATTTTACCTTCTTAGTTAGTAAAATATATACAGAGTTGATATTGTTAGTTTATGCATTACGACAAATCCAATCAATGATGTCAAAATCGCACATTGAGCAAGATTGTAGTAGGACCGCATGGAATCATGTAGAATTGGTGGGGGTGGTGATCCACTAAAACAATTCTAATTATACTATATTTAGCCTACTAAATGAAGCCCAAAACTTACCCTGCTCTATTTTGGACATAACTATATCCTAATTCTAATAGACATAAAAATTAATTGTTTATATTCACCCTACATTAAATTCTACCATTAGTCCTCTTGCCAAAAATTTAAGAAATTCCGACGTTGACTACACCACGTGCTTGGCACGTGATCTTAAAACCAACCCAAAACAACCCCATCCCCACCCACTGCCACCCCCTCCTCCCCTTCCCCACTCCACCGCCATCCCTTCCCCCCTTTCCCCACCCACCGCCACCCCCTCCTCCCCTTCCCCACCCCATTGACATCCCTTCCCCCCTTCCCCACCCACCGCCACTCCCTCCGTCCCTCCCCTTCGCTACCCACACCCACCGCCACCCCCTCCCTCCCCTTCCCCACCCAACAAAAACTTAGCAACATCCTTCCCTCTCTCCCACCACCACCTACACACCACATCGCACCTCCACTCTAACCACCGGGAACCTCCGCCGACACCCTGCACTCGTCGCCGCATTGCCGCCGCCTCCTCCTCTCCCATATCCACCGCGCCCCTCTCAACCTTTGTCCTCTTCTTTACTTCGATGCGCACCGATCCCGGGACCGACAAACTCGCCCTCTCGCCGCCATCAATCGCCCGCCACCACCGCTCTCGTCCGTTCCCCTTCCCCTCGCACTCGCCACTCTTTCCCTCCCCCTGTCGTGCTCCACCCCCGCCGCGCCCGCTTGGTCTGCGGGTCGCCTCGCAAGCCGTTATCGTCGCCTCTGTTCGGAGCCCCTCTTTTCTCTTCGTGGTGTGTCTTTGCCGTCAAATAAGAGAGCAGGGGTGGGGTGAGTTGTGGGTTGGGGATGGCGAGGGGAGAGAAAGAGTTCGTGGGAGGGGTAGGGTTGCGGGTGCGGGGAAGGGAGGGGGTGGCAAGGGGTGTTGGTGGGCAAGGGGAGGGAGGAGGGGCAGGGGCGGGGGGGAGGGGGAGGAGGGTGGCAGGGGTGTGGGGGTGGTGGGCAAGGGGAGGGAGTGGTGGCGTGGGTGGGGAGGGGGTTGGGTTGGTTAAGATCACGTGCCATGACGTGGTTCCAAGGGAGTTTTGGTCAACTCGAATCAGGCAAAAGATATTGTTTTGCAACAAAAAACATGGTAAAAGGTACTTTTTAACAACATTGTTTATATAAGGTACTTTTTCACAAAAAGTGATATTTATAAGGTACTTTCTGACAAAAAATCCTAAAAATTAATTGTTTATATTCACCCTACATTAAATTCTACCATTAGTCCCCGTCAAAAAAAAATAAATAAATAAATAAATTCTACCATTAGTCTATTAGTAGGTAAACTAGGTTTTATCCCTCTATTTTGAAGCTTTAAAAAACATCGCTCACTTCACTTCTCTCCACTATTCATATTGACGCAGCAACTCTTTTCTTCTCTCCTTCAAACCTTCACCAGTTCACCTTCTCTGCTCGAATTGGATTTTCGCTGAACGAGTTAACTGCATGCTCGAATCTTCCTCGGTTTTCTATCTTCGCTGAACGAATTAACATTTGCACGAAGGTAAATTTCGCTACTTGTTCTTATATTTCTGCCAATTTAATTGGATATGTTGCTGTGATTTTCATAATTTTAATTTGATTTATTAATCTAATTTTCGTAATTTTAGTTTGATTTTCGTGATTTCTATGCGTTACTGATGGGATTATTTGGTTAACTGAGTTGTTTCCCTCTTGATTTTCGTAATTTTACGCGATTAGTGTTTGTTTCAGTTGCCATTAGTGTTGCATTAACTGTCACTGACTGAATAATCGACCTTGCGTAATATAAAATGCGTATAAAGTCTGAACTTGCTAATTTGCCTGATTGTCTTTAAAAATTAAAGCTATTGCTAATCAGTGTTTATTAAAGATTATAGTCGCTTGAATGCTTTATAGCCAATGGTAAGACCAATGTTGATGAATGGAATCTTGGTTATAATGAAGATCAATTTTTTGACTTCTTGATTTAGTCGTGTAGTTAATTTTAATGTTTGGAAACGATTTTCTTTTTACTTGTTGTTTGGACTATGTAAGCTTACTATGCTTGTAAATTTGCCTTAACTATGTTATATCGATCTTATGTGAGCAAATTGTGTACTTTTCAAGTTCTTTTTACTTGAAATACATGTACTAGTCATGATGGATCATTTCAAGTCCTTATTTTATCAATTTTGTAGGATTGTAAGATACTATGATCCGATTCTACCAATCCGATCCTACCCCCTCATTGATCTTAGGTAGGATCCCGATCCTGATAACCTTGAATCCAATAATTGACATAACAACATTTGGTTTTTTAACTTTGTAAAGTATATGATCAAAGTGGGAAAGAACAGATAAAGTATATACTTAAACTTCATGAGCTTCAAAGCAATATGAGTGTTTACATGCTCCCACCTTCTAAGAAGGGTAAAGCATGCCACTCTTCATATGAGAAGCAAGTAGTTTACATGCTCCCATCTTCTAGGAAGGGTAAAACATGATCCCACCTTCTAGGAAGCTATGAGAGAAGCAAGTAGTGTTTGTCCTCATTGTTACATCTAGATGCAACTCTAATACACAATGTTTTTAAACACAAGATCAGAAGTTCTCCTATGGCCTCCAAGATCCGAGCATTCCTTTGCAACCAAATACAATAAACAGATTCAGCAAAAGCCATAAGCTACAACCTAGCCTTTACAGGCCCTTTTTCACCAAAATTAACATCATCGTGAACAGTAGCTTGGAAACCCTTGACTGGCTTGTGCACTTGGAAATATTGCAACACCCTGCTCCATATTGTAGCTGAATACATCGTCAAAATAACACATAGTCGAAAATAACAATGATCAAAGTTGTGTGTTTAAAAATTAAGACCGTGAATAGCAAATGCTTCCTTTATTAAGAAACAAAGTTAGTATATTGATTGAATGTATAACATTTGTGATTTCTATATACAACATTGGTGCTCCTCAAAAAATAAAAAACTTTTTGACCCCAATGGTCCACCATTAACCCGTTTCTTCCCAAAAAACAATTGAGAAGTACAAATGATATAGAGTCATACTTAATTTTGTGTGGTTGAGAATAACACAATCAATCGTCTTTACGATGTTGAAATAATGATTGAGCATCTTGAAAATATATACAGAGGTTCCCCATTAAAATCGGCTTAAATAAGTATATATATATATATATAAGCTTAATAAAACAATAAACCAACTTAGAGTCGAAAAAAAAGAATTTGGGAATTTGGCTCCACAAAAACCAACACGATTGACGATTGTGTCATATCCTTGTTGCACACAACTCAACTTCAAACGACCATAACTTTTGCTTTGTTTGAGGCATGTTGTATATCATTGAGAACATTTTGAAGTCTAGTTTCTAAATCAATTAAAACACTCTTTTATGTTTTCTACATCAAAAGTTATGAATAGTGCAATGGTGTTAGTTTCAGCACAACTCCGGAAAGCTGTTTGCATCTTCTTTGATTATACCCCATTTTGAGCATATGTTATATCTTTTGAAAGCTCATCAAGTGCCTTGATCCTCATATCATTCCATAGGTGTCCAAAGGACCTGAAATTACATGAAAACACTCAAGAACAGAGGAAAGTAAAATTGTTTATAGAAGGGACCAAAATATGCACAAATGCAATCCAAATGCTCTAATCCTACATGAAAGTGTTTCTCTAATATGCAACTAAATGTTATAATATGCACTTACCAAGTTGAGTTTGCTGATTCATCTCACACATTTTCTTTGTCAGCTCTAGGCTCCCATTTTACTATTCCAATTATGCTTGTTTTTAGTGAGGTAAGTGTGAGAAGTAAAAGAAGATGTTAATATCTTTCCCTTTGAGGTAACTCCTAGCTAATTCTGTGTGGGTTACTCGTGTGATACTGAATTTTGGTGAGAAATTTTGTTAGTTCTGCAAAACATCAGCAATGGTCTTTGCAATGCCCATATTCTCTGATTTATCTTACATGTGAACTAGTACTCATCCCTGAAGGCTACTTATTTCCTTTGGATTTCTATTGAATTAGGTAAAAAAAAATTGTCATAGGATTGCCCCACAAAATTTGCAATAAAGCTGAATGTCACCCTCAGGGAAAGACATTTTCGATGTTGCAACATGATGGAATGGAATTTGATGACCCACCCACTGGGTTTGGAGGCAATGGATTTTCAGAGACATCGAGACGAACTCATGTTCCCCAGATTAAATGGAATTGTCCTCCCATGGTAAGCTATTTTTTTTTGTTGGAAAAAAGGTCTTTTGCAGTGCTAATACTTGATATCTGTTGCCAAATTTTAACTTTGGATTGTTTGTCGTTAGGTATTGGAGTACTACATACATATATTGGGATGCAAGATGCTAATTTTTCATTCTTATGTTTTCCCTTTCTATTAACAGTTTATCTTAAAAAATGACTGGCATGTGGTGGCTGGTGAACTTAGTGAAGAGATTTGGACCCAAAAGTGCAGACAAATGGAAGTGCTTGAAGCTGTGTATCCTCACCCATGTGCCGTTCCCCCAAGGTGTAGTATCTTTCAGAAAAAATTATTTTGTTGGTTTTCTCATTTGCTATGTTAGCATGGTTTAAGTTGCACTTCTTCAAAAGAGTTGGTGGGACATTTCTCATTGCATTTATCATTTTCACTTTGGTTATCTATGTGTTCTTTATTGATTTCATATGCTATAATAAATTCGCCACGTTTTACCTCCTCTGGTATGTGGTTATCTACTCTTTGCACTATTACTTAGAACTTGAGCTCTTATCTATTTGTTGCATCTAGTCCATCAGTTTCGCCAGGTTTGGAAAAATGTGACTGTGATGATCATAAAACCCCTGTCATCCCGCTTATTCCTATTGAGGAGGAAGATGCAGTAGATCATGAGTCACCTCCGTGCCCTATACCTGCATGCTCCAATTCAGGGGCCATGAAACAAGATGATTTAGAAGTGAGGTTAGCAAAACATAATACTGTGGAGGAATTAAAAGTGATCATCAATGAGAAACCAATTGGATTATCTACTGGTTTAGAGGCCGATATTGTTGCTGCTGCTTCTGCTGCCTTCACAGCGATTATGAAATGCAATGAGCAAGGAAGCCTGATTGACACTGATCTTCTCGTTAAAATCCTAAGTGATCCGAAAATGATTGAAGGATTGCCAAAAGTTTTAGGGGTTTCTCTAAGTACAAAGATAACTCCCATCTATGATGCGCTGAAGCTTGCAACTGCATCGGTACCTTCTCTCACAAATGTACAGAGCACTGTGCTCCAGAAGCCATTGGATGAAACCTTCACCATGCACAATTTTGTCGAACAAAAGGTACGACTTGCTTCAGATACATTCTTGAGTTCTGAAACAATCCAAGTTCCAACATTACCCTTGTCCAATGCAAAACCTCTATCATCAGCACAAGCTAATGAATTTTCAAACCAGTCGAACTCGACATCTTCGGCTCCCATGTCGAACCAAGAACCTCCTTTGGAATTACCATCTAGGCCTGGTTATTTACTCGAAAATTGTCGACCTAACATGGTCTTATCAATAGAGAAAGAGAACCAGAGTCTGCCCCTAGAAGTACATTCAATAAGGAGCTCTTCACAGCGTTCATCGGATGGACACATAGCATCTTCTGTCTCCGTCAAGACCCCACTTGTCAAGGATATAAATTACTACAAGAGCCTTATCAAACTACATGGAACTGAAAGTCAAGTTAGTCAGGAAAAGCATATACAGCAGTATAGGTTCAGAGCATCTGAACTGACAGGAGTGTCTGGACAAGGAGATGTGAAGGCAAAGATTCAGAGACCGTGCAAATTTCTTAACAGCTCAAGGGGGTGCAGGAAGGGAGTAAACTGCCCTTTTCAGCATGATTCATTGCTAAAGCCGCGTGCTGGAAGCATACCAGATACTCACAGTAGTAAGAAATTAAAACTCGGTAGGTAACTTGCTTGAAGAAGGTAAATATGGCAATTTTGTTAGAAGTAGTGTGGTCACTGATTTACTAGGATCTTTAATGACTAGCTGTATCTACTATCTAGTATTCTTTTTTTTGTGCTAGCTGTATCTAGTATTCTTTTTTTTTGTGTGCTAGCTGTATCTAGTATTCTACTTTTCGAGTTATCATACTTAGGCTGAATAAATATGCTGGCGTTCGCACCAAGCAAGGCTTGGCCTAGTGGTAAAAGTTTGGCTTCATGACTTCAAGGTCATGGGATCAAAACCCCACTAGGGGCTCTTTGGGGGTGAGGTTTCCCTTACCATCCCCTCTCCCTCCCAAGGAGCCTGACCTGCAAACATGACTGGTTAAACCTGAGCGAGGTGCCAGTTCAAGAGGGTCCTTCATCTTACCTACCTAAAAAAAAAAAATATGCTGGCGTTCGCTAGAGTCCATGCATCTTAGCTTATTTGTGCATATTTTTTAGGAGAAAGATGAAGTGGAATACTGACAGAATTATATTTTTTTTTGGGAAACTTCAATCTATTTTCAAATATATTGAATGCTCTCTCCCCTTGTGTTCTTTGAATCTTTTAAATTAAATTGTTTTAGGTAGTGTTTGGATAGAATAAATTAATTTCAAATGCTTCATTTCAAATAATTAATTTCAAATCCCGACATACAAATCTAAATCAACTGTTTGGCAAAAACAAGAATTTTAAATTCATCATTTCATAAAAACTGAAAAAACCCCACCTTTTGTCATCTCTCTCCTCCCACTTTCCCCAAAAATTAGGGTTTGTTTCTCTCTCTAATCAATTGATTATCTTTCTAATCTTTCAATTAACTTTTACCTATTTAATTGTCTTTCTCGTTTTTATGCCAATAATTGATTTTAGTTGATATGTTATTCATTTTCAAGCTTCTCTCATCTTCAAGTTGCTTCTGTTATCCAAACAAAAGAAGAATTTTACCAATTTCAATTTTTCTATCTTTGTAAACAAAAATATGATTTCTCATCTACTGATTTCCTTCTCCTTTTTCTGCTTCATCGCCATCTTCAATTCATTAGTAATTTTTAGCTAAAATCAAAGCTTATTAGAGCTTTAATGGTGATCTAGGAGAAAGAAAGGGGAAAGAAGATAGATAGAAGGAATGAGAGATTGACAAGATGAAGAGATGGAGTGGCTAGATTTCAAATATGTGGATTTGAGAAGGGATTTCAAATCCTAAAAAATAAGCTTATATTTTGAACGGCATTAAATTGGGGCAAATACAAATCCATATACTTAGATTATCCAAACATAATATTTGGACCAATTCCATCATTTGAAATGAAATGCTACTATCCAAACAGACCATTATTCGATTTGGACTGTCAATTCTTTAGCATTATGTACAAAACTCTGCCATATGTTCTAAATCTGCAATACAACATCAAACCCCCCCTATGTGATAGGGAAATTCCTTGCTTCCAAAATCCAGAAAAAGATTTGCACCAAAATAAGTAAACAAAAAGAAACCATAAAAAGAAATATATCTAACAGTAAATAGGAAAATTCGTTCAGCAAATAAAATGGTCAGTGGAAGGCTCAAATAATTTCCAATAGGGCTACTACATTTTTAAGTTGTAGAGGAAAAATAATCTTGAAAGATAGATCGGACTACTAAGATATGCAAATTAATACTTAGTTTGTGAAAACACTGCATTCTCTCACAAAAAAAAATCATATGAAAAGCATGTGGTTATCTTAAGGGTATGTTTATCCTTTCAAACTCCTTTTCATACTACAAACTTTGCCAGCAATTCATATTATACACTTGGGTGTACATCTAAAGGTATTTCTTTGCTCATTGCCTAATCTTAGAGCTCTAAATGAGTAAAAAATGAACAAAAAATTAACCTTTACATATACTGTACAGTCGTATGAAGAGTACAAATTTTGGATTTTGCCATATCAGTTTTTTGTACCAATTATTAGTTACTTTCAGACTCTTTGCAATTTTAAACCACGATTTTGAAACTCTTAAAATAAAAGTCTTAACATTATCTTATATTCAATCTATTTCACATTTTGTTTATCCCACTAGCATGTATTTTTTTAACAAAAAGGTCATAAGATTGATTCCTCCCAACTGTGTTGCTTGGAGATAAGGTTTCCTCACCTTTTCCCTCTGCTCCCAAGTGCCTAGCTCACATATGTCAAACCAATAAACCGTGAGGGTTAAGCTCTAGACATGATCCTCCTTACCAGCTGAAAAAAAATATAAGCTAACAGATTTTTTTGCTTTTCAATCTTTTACAGGGTTTGTATAATACAGATTCTATTTAGACATGTGGTTTAGCTTGCTCTAAGACTACAACGCATGAGACTAAGGCAGTTCCAAAATCGATTCCAAATAGTTGCAGGCAGCTTCCCCCCCCCCAACCTCCCCACCCCCCGGCGCAGATAAATTCACTCTAAAATGAGCAGGAATGTACGAATCAAGGTAATAATATGACAAAGCCGTGACTCCCTAACGTTGATTTCTCATGCTCCCTCCCACCGAGGCGAATCAGGCCTAAGCCCTAAGGTAAGCTTAACAATCCACCAAAAACTAAAAATAGCAGATCATTGTCTAACAAAATCCCTAATAATCAAAGAAAGGCGAAAAAGGAAACAAAATGATTCGTGAAAAAGTAAATCAAGCAATTGCATATCTAGATGACAGGATATTAGGCAAATGTAAGCAACTTCTGAATTCTGATTGTCCCTGAGTATCAATATATGGAGAAAGATGATACAAAACTCAGTCTACAAAGAACGAGTATGAGAAGTAAAATAACATCATCCTCAAGCAACATTATCCAGATTTGAATCTCATCTGGAATTTGTCTCAACACAATAGCCTGTTATCTAGCAAGTTTAGTACTTTAAAACAGCACAGTAACATTTCAGCACTTGGCTCTTAAAAAATATGTCATTTCAACTGGAACAACCAGAGGCAACAGGAACCTAGTTTGCAGGTGAACCTATGTCGCTCGGGTGACTCAGCCCGTTCTTTTGATGATGTGGACTCCACTATCAGTCTCCACAATTCCACTTATCTCACCAATTTCTAGTGCGAATGTTGCTTCTTCAAAAGGCTTCTGCATTTGACCTGGGCCAAATGGACCTGCAGAAACACCCATGATTAAAGATCTAAACATAACATGCTTACCAACAATCCATTACTTATAATCTAGAAATACATTATGAGATCCCGACCAGTACCTCACGCAACATGCAGCTCTATATAGAGGTAGAGAGAAGCATTTTGAGAGTATTTGGTTACGCAGAAACATATTCCCGGAAATAGGTTTTTCTCATCTTCCTTTGTTTGGTTTGTAAAGGGTGAAAAACAGTTTTTCTAATGGTGGAAAATAGTTTTCCCAAAGGTGAAAACAAAATTCCTTCTCAAAGGAAACCAAATTTCCTCCCTATTTTTCATTTTCAGTGTCCTTCCACCCATCCATCCTCCCCATTTCATTTTCACTTTTCCTTTTCTCTCTACTTTTTCTTTCAAGGAACCAAACAAAGGTAAACTCATTTACTATTGTATTTTCCATTGGAAAATGTCATTCATGGAGAATCTTCTTCCATCGAAAATGCTTTTCGTCTAACCAAACAGAACGTTAACGTAACCAAATTCCAGGAAACAGAACACTTCATACGGGCATCAGAAAAAGAAAAGAAAAACAGGTCTATATATTTGGTAGTGGACCACACCAGCACGCTGGAGGCACTGCCCGGAACTAGGCCCCCCCTGGTGAGCCATTGGCTTCATTTTGCAAAGATTGGCATGGCCGGAGTAGAGAAATGAAAAATCAGAAGAAGGAAATAAGCAACAAAACATGTGGGATGTGCCATGCCATGGGCCGTGGCACTCATAAGGCTGCCGCATGTTGACCCCATACACTGCCATGTCTATTCACACTTTAAGCCAGTAAGAAGGTATCCATGTGATGAACTGAAGCTAATAATTTAGGCATCAAGACAAACTAACAATTTCAAAATTTCAATCCGAGCATAAGCTCTATTCACCTGCCTCAACTACTGCAGATTTCGAACATGTCAACAAACTAACTTCAACTAAGAATTCTTCCCAAGGCTTTCGACCACAGCCCACGGGCCACAGGTATAGCTTGTAAGTAAATTACAAAAGGTGCTTGTTTGGTTGACATACAAAATCATGAAAAGTAGAAATTCCTAACGCATGGAATAATGTAGAGTTGTTTTGTTGATAATAAGTAATAACCATAGAGATCTGGACTTCCTAAGAAGCTAGACTTTCCACATAATGGAGGAAACTACTTAAATAAATCCCACTAGCTAAGTTGTCCATGATCAGCCAAACAAATTTGGTACTTCCTAGGAAAGGCAACTACATGGGAACACAAATTTCCAAGGAAATATGACTTCCTAGTGCCTATGTTCAACAACGATCACTAAGTTCAGGAGAAAGGATGGATGGGCCAACACAGCTTCCTCGTCTGTAATTACTGCACATGGAAGTTAGAAGTTTAACCACACAATAGAACCACCAAAGGTATTATACTACTCACACAACAAACCAAAAGAAGATGTTGAACCTTCGGGGATAGCAGTGGCTTCAATTGCTAAATCTCATGCAGTAATGGCGTAGAGTTGTATTGACTGCAATAGTATTTGTGCTTAAACTTCTAAGACCAGCACAGTTGTTCATATTCATTACCTTCCCAATCACTTCTTAGCCACTATTCATGAACTTATATACTTCTATGACTTATCAACTCCACAAATACCTTAGCTCTTACGTTCCTAGGTAATCTTAGATCATCTAAACAGTGGAACGAAGACTAACAAAAACTTCTAACCCAAAAGAGCCGTGTTTCCACTATTCGCAATTTTACCTAGAAAGTTTTCATGTTGAGACTATAAAAAAGTTCATCATACAGGTACTTGCTGACCATCCCAAAAATGAAAGGCTAATTTTCATTAATCAAAACTTATCATAAAATTACTTTTTCCGAGAAGAGGACAGACAACATGACAGTGGCGGATCCAGGAACTGAACAACGTGGGTTCGAACTTGTTTTAACATAGAAGAAAAACTAGTCTTATATACACGCAAAGCGTGCGGCAATTTTTTACTATTAATACTTATATTTAAAGGCGTTAAAAACACTTATACAGGTTTGACTACTAATAAATTATTAATGCTATTGATAATTAATGACTCACCAACAACAAGGTCTTTGTAATATAGTTTGGCTAATAAATTATTAATGCTATCAATAATTGATTGCTTGAGCAAGTAAATTGGAAGAAAAGGGAAATTAAACCAGATTTATTTCCTATTAATATATTAGTACTTGGTGGGAGGGGAATATTTGTGAAGAAGCAAAGCTAGAAAATGGAGGATCAAAAGAAAAAGAAAACCTAGAATAAAAACATAAGTTGTAGTAATAAAAGACAAAGGGAGGGAAAAAAAAGTTAAAAAAATACAACATGTGAAGAAGGAAAGCTAGAAAATGGAGGATCAAAAGAAAAATAAAACTAGAATATAAACATAAATTGTAATAGAAAACAAAGGGAGGGAAAAGAAAAGTAAAAAAAAAATACAACATGGTCTTGGTGGGATTCGATCCAGGAGCTTCAGCACGCCGAAGAGTTAAGATTCACGCTGACTACACCGCTGAGCTAACTTCATAGTATTTGTTTCATTTGGGCGCTTTATTGTATAAACTGTTTTTATTTTTCCAGTACATTCCAGTTTCTTTCGCGGATCCTCGTGGATTCAGTTGAACCCACTGAACCCACGCTAGATCCGCCACTGCAGCATGAATTCTCATAGCTTGGTTTCTTGAAGATTTCATCAGATTGCTGATATGGCAAGATTTTAATACAATGATGAAGAATACTTTTTTTTTACCCATACAGTATCCTTATTCCATATCCCTAAACCTTAATATCCCTCTCTGTTTAATTCCTTTATTACCAACCATTTATTAGTCCAACCTGTTTTTACTATTCTCTCAATCTCACCTATCCAAAAAGACTAAGTTTGTGGATTTGATATTAACCAACCTCATATTCATAATACTAGTATAGTTTCTTTCTTAATGAACGGCTAATTATAATCAGATATCCGGTGACGATGAAATCGGTATCTAAAAATTAAGTAACCAAAAGAAAAATCAATTGATACTCAAACAGTCCACAAAATTGATCAAAATCTTATAAGAACAGTAAGTTACTAGGCTTCATCGAATTCAAGCTAGAACTAACCAAGACAAAAATCACCAAAAAGAACACAAATCTGATATCAGAAAAGATACACACATAACAGATTCATAAAATTTCAAAAGTTTCAACAAAGAAATCAAACCGATATGAAAAAAATCAAGAGGAGAGAGAAAGATTGTAAAAAGAAGGAAACAAACCTAGATCGCCGCCACGCTTGGCGGAGCTACAATCGGAGATGCGAGATGCGACATCGTCAAAATTGGCTTTGTGAGAAAGAATATCGTCGCGAAGAGATTGGAGCTGAGAGATAGCAGATTCTTTGGTAGTATTCATAATAACGCGACCTTCTGGATCCTTCCATGAAGCCTTTCTGCGAGAACCTTGATGCTTTATGAGGATGTGCGATGCCCTAACTTGCTGCTTCGTCGCCATTTTCTTGATCTTCTTCTGCTTGTGATGGTTATGGTGATGGTGTTTTTCTCTGTTTCTCTCTCCTTCTCTTCGATCTTTGTCGATCGAAGCCTCCTTCTTCCGCTTTCTTTCGGATGACTCAATTTTTCTCCGCTTTCGTGGTTTCGGTTTGTCTTCCACTGTTCGTGCACAATAGCTTTACATATAGGGTTTCCTACTTTAAGAGTGTGTTAAATGTTAATAGAGACCCTCAGACGTGTTCGGCAAAAGTAGCACTTCTAATTAATATTGTCCATTTGTGTAATTATTTTATTTTTTTTAGAGTTTTTTGTCAGAAACAACCTTTTAAAACAACTTTTTTGCGAAAAACTATCTTTAAAAGTTTTTTTTGCAACTTACAACCTTTTTTGAAACTTTTTTGCGAGATGAAACCTAAAACTAATTTTTTTTGCGAAATGAAACCTTTTTTGGAATTCCGTCATTGACCGTTAAATTTTGTGCGTTGACCGTCAGTTGCACCCTACAATCTCTCTCCTCACCCCATCTCCTTCCCTGAACACCAACCCCAGCTACCACTCTCCTTCATCCTCCTTGCAACCACCACGCAAACCACCACTCTCCTTCCCCCCTTTCCCGAAATCACCACCCCAACCTCCACTTTCCTTGCTCCCCCCACCACCACTCCGGCGAAACCCCCCACCACCCCGCCGAAACCCCCTTCCCCTATCCCCCGTCGATTTTCATCCCCTCTCTCTCTCCCCCCTTCATCCTCTTCTCTCTCCTGCGCTTTTCATCAACTTCTCCTTTTCATCCCCTCGATTTTGTCTCGGAGAAAACCGTTTTGAATAACCCCCCACCCCCGTCGATTTTGGCGCACCGAAATCGATTTTGGCGGCCCATAAAATGGATTCGTTCATCCGACGAGAAAACGAGGGGGGCGCTCGGATCCGTCGATGAGAAGGAAAGTGGAGGTTAGGGTGGTGGGGGTGGTGATTTCGGGAAAGTGGGGAAGGAGAGTGGAGGTTGTGGTGGTGGGGGTGGTGATTTCGGGAAAGGGGGGAAGGAGAGTGGTGGTTTGCGTGGTGGTTGCAAGGAGGATGAAGGAGAGTGGTGGCTGGGGTTGGTGTTTAGGGAGGGAGATGAAGTGAGGAGAGAAATTGAAGGGTGCAACTGACGGTCAACGCACAAAATGTAACGGTCAATGACGGAATTCCAGAAAAGGTTTCATTTCGCAAAAAAAATTGGCTTTAGGTTTCATTTCGCAAAAAAATTTGGTTTTAGGTTGTAAGTTGCAAAAAAACTTTTAAAAGGTTGTTTTTCGCAAAAAAGTGGTTTTAAAAGGTTGTTTCTGACAAAAAACTCTTTTTTTAAGAGAATGTAGTTATTAATTACTCCCTCTGTTTTTTTTATCTTTTTTTACCTGGAATTTTGGCACTATTCATACTTAGAGAGAATCTTCTCAATTTTTTTCAATTTATAAGAAAAAATATAGTCATGTGGGGTCTTGTTTGATTCGTCTCAATTAGTACGTTATTAATATTCAATCGTTATAATTTTTACTAATAGAAACTTTGGAGGCAATTAGTACATTATTAGTACGTTATTAATTGTTCCAATTGGAGGCAATTTAGAAGTGTTTGATCGTGGGAAGTTTGCACAGGAATAGAAACTTCAGGGAAAATAGAAAAAGTTAAGTAAAATCCATCAAACACGTATCTTAACCTGGCTAGAAAATGAACACAACCTGGAATTAAATGACTAGAGTTACTGGATTTGATGGACACCCAAGAAATGGGAAATCGGCATCATGGAGGAGGAAGTTATGGGCCGGTCGTGTCCACACTCCATCTGAAGCTCAAACATGTCTCCAAGCCATCTCATGGGCCTCTCACCAGGACCTTAGGAGATTCGCTTTTCTCATGGATAGTACTAACCCCGTCACTTCTTTGCAGGATCTCTCCTCGGCTCCTATCACTATTACGTGGACTCTTCAGCAGATTAAGACTTTAGCTATAAATTTTGATTTGTGGTTTTTGTTAAAGGTGAATCGTCAACAAGCTCATGACTTGGCAAAAGTTTGCACAATTGCGCTCAAACTTGTTCCGGATTCACCTCAAATGTTGTCTAATATTGTTTCGCCCTGTTGTAAAAAAAAAAATTGAACTTTTTGGATATTTAAGGCAGTAATTGTACACCTTTTTATTTTTATTTTTAATATAAGGTACTTATCTAACCACGTCATATTAAAGATAGTTGAAGTCAATTCTTCATTGAGTCCGTTTTTGGAGAGACGGTCTCACGTTAGTGTTAACGTGAGACCGCTGATGTCATGCTGACATCACGCGCGTGCATCAAACCAGCAGTAGAATTAGTTAAGTGCTTGCACCTATTAGTTATGCTAGCCTTAAATTGCTTCTGGGTGAATTAGTTAAATGCTGAAGTATATTAGTTAAACACTGAAGTATATTAGTTAAGCGCTGAAGTATATTAGTTATATCATAAAAATCATATTATAATGCATTTTATTGGCCATAATTTCAGTATCACGCATAAATAATTCTGTCTTTCTCAAAAAAACTAATGCACTAATTCTCTCTTTCTTAAATAACTATCGCATTTTTGCATTAGTTATGCCAACCTCAAATAACCAATGCAAAAACAATGTTTACTAATGCATACAATAAATAAAACTAATGACCTTAAAATCATAACTATTGACCTCTCATACTATCAACCCTCAAAGTATAATTGTTAACCAAATATCAAAACTATAACCATAAAACCATGCATCATTGTTACTCATGAAATTAATAAATAATTATTCATATGCTATAATTATAATCTTTCAGTTATTTTCTAGACTAAAACTATTAGCCATAAAACCGGAACTAAAAAACAAAAATTCATAACTAATGTAAAAAACAATAATAACTAAATACCCAGATATCATAACTATTTATCAGAAAACAATAACTAATAGCCAGAATCACAACTATATATCAACCATAAAACCATAATTATTAACCACAATTAATAACTAATAACCTAAAAATCATAACTATATATCCGAATTTCATAACTATTAAGCAAAAGCTAACTATGAATCAGAAAACCATAACTAATAGCCAAAAATATGTAACTAATTATTAAAATTCCTTAAGTAATTGGAAAATTATAACTATAACTTGAAAATGACAAAATCAGCCCCTTTGAGAAATATGTAACTAATTATTAAAATTCCTTAACTAAATCCAATCCCCTTTGAGAAACTTTTAACACCCAGTTTCTTCTCTCACCAGTCCCCATCTCTTTTGGCCACCGTCCACCACCTTTAATACCGGAAGAACAGTCCCACCCACCAATAGGAACTTCCACCTGATCAGCTACAACAACGTGAACCCCGCGTCACATCACCAACATTTCAAAAACCACATATCTTACCCACCCACGAATCTGGAATCAACTACAAGCACCAAAACTAAAAATGCTATCTACCAAGTTACCAACGTCCGACCACCAATTCACCATCGCAAACTTTGCTACCATTTTCTCATAGAAATCTCTCTCATCTGAACTTCTGACACACCCCCACATGATCGTAACTGAAAATTTTTCACCCAAAACCAACAACAAACAAACTTCCCCCTTCCTCTTCTCCTTCCATCTTCTCTCTCCTCTGTTTTTCTCTCAACATCACAATTCACAACAATGGCGATTACATCAACCTTACAAACATTCCTCCATGAAAAGAAAGACTCCTTCATCTTCATCCTCTCTTTCACTCTCCTCATCTCTAACTCTCAATCCTCTTTCTCTCTCTTCTCATCCCTCTCCTCCCTTCCTCAACCACCTCACCGCAACTCCATCATTTCTCCGAAAAACTCCGTAACAAATTCATCTCCGATCGCCGCAGCAGCTCCGTCGCCGGAATTAGGTTTCCAATCACCTTCTCCGGCGAAATCGATCACCGTCGGCGTGATTGATTTCGATAAAGATCTGCTTAAATTGAATTGGGAGGTGTGTAAAGGAGGCGCGGCCGTGGATCTGCTGAAATGGTAGAAATTTCCATAATTTGAGAGGATGGTGAAGGAATTGAAGGCGGAGGCTGAGAATTGGAGGAAAAAGGGACTCGTCTCACGTTAGTGTTAACGTGAGACGGTCTTTTTTAAGACTTTGCGTTCTTCATTCTTTATGCGTTGGATCTTGGGACAAACCATGTAGTAAGAGTTTCACAACAAGCATCCAATTCAAATGTTGTATCATCACTCAGAAGTCAGAACACAACAAACACCTCCAGGCTCCAGCCTCCAGCCTCCATATATAAATTTTTTATACCAAAAAATGATGTTCAGTTCGCAAATGAGCATAGTTTGAGGGGGGGGGGGATTTATTGCTACTGCATATTTATATTGTATCCTACTTTTAAAGCACTACAACTATCAGGTGCATGGTGCAGAGTCTGCAGATCAACAAGAAGTGTACAATCTGATAGGAGAATACATACATTTAACAAGAAAGCTCATTCTACAACAGATTTCAACAAAAACCTCCCTACATTGACAATTTGCTCCAACAGCAGAACCTATCCAGGAATATTGCTGATCAGAAATTCAACACTTCTGGACTTCTGGTGAAAGATCATCTAAAATCAGATGTAATACTTAAAGTCTGGTCTTCTACTAGATTTCCCTCAAAACAGGCCAACCTTTTCTCATGATGTCATTGATCTTGGCATCAATTTGCTTCTGAACCCTTTCGGGACATAGTTCTGCTGCATAACTGTTCAATTTTGCTGCCAAGCTCGATTTCTGGAGCTCCTCCTCCGGAAGGTTGCCAATTAAGTGAAGGAGAAAAGGATTTCTTTTGAGCTCAAATTTCTGTGAATTTTGGAGAAGGCAACTACATCAGCTTGTAAAACCTTCATTTAGGCTGCATAATAATCACAATTAATCCCTGCGTAAAACAAAATCCTTAATAATCAAAGATCCCTCTTCCCCCACCCAAAAATGACCATAGATTCATAGTAGGCAAAAGCCCATTGGATTCTGACCTCATAAGTTATTACCACAAACAAGTCAGTGAATTCAGCTGGAAATTTGAAGTTGGGATTCGGAAATGATTTTGCTAAAACATTAACACTGGGTTCCAACCTCAGAAGTTACTCCCGTTTTTCATATAAGGTGCATTTACTCATTTAGGATATATTATACTCCCTCCGTTTTTTTTAGATGTAACATATTGACTTTGGGCACTATTCATCCAATACACTTTGACCACTAATTGTTATTTATACATAAGAAAAAATATAGTCATGTGGGATCTTGTTTGATTCGTCACGGTATACACTTTCCAAATATATATTTTTTATAATTTTTACTTTTATACAATTAGAGATATTATCGGTCAAAGTTGTGTCTCGGGCTCTCGGCAAATGTGAAAAGTCCAATGTTACATCTAAAAAAACCGGAGGGAGTATTCAACAAAATTTGACTTGTCTCAACTTATCTTAACTTATTGTAGCTATGTATAAAATTTATGGGAACTACTTATTAGTGGACCTTAAATGTGTCATCGTCCTTCCTTCGACATTTTTAGTCCTCTTCACACCAATATGACAGAGGGTAGAAATTCCAAATGACTTGGTGTGCAACCTTTTTAAGCTTGGCTGAATGTTAGTGTAGTGGAAGAGTAGAGTAGTAGACACAATCAAATGTGTGGGTGCTGATATCTGTTATACACTTCCTCATTTCCTTTTTAAAGGTCACACTATGCCTTTTGTTTCAAACTTTAACCATAAATTCTCACTAATCTCAATATCAAAACATTAAAACTTATCTGCCCTAATCTTGACTTATTCTTGCTGAAAATGTTACAATAGGCTGTACAGAAAACACACTTTTAGTAGCCCCATCAAGATAAAATTAAGGAAAAAGGTGATAAAATCAAATGATAGCATATAAAAGCAATACCTGATGTTCAGGTTCAGCAGGATAAAAAGTTCCTAGGGGTTGGATTTGTGTAGTCACTATGCTGCTCTTTGACTTAGTTTGCTCCCTTTCCTTGGTGATGGTTGCCAATCTGGACTCACTTGTGCCATTGGTAAAGATAATTGATCTGTTAACAAAACAATTCACTCAGTGATAAGATATTCACAAGCCATGGAGCAAGTTCCTTTCCAAGGCGTCAGCAATTTCACCTGTACTGGTCACCAACATCAGGACCCTGGCCAAATACCTGTCTTGAATCATGACTTGACCAGAAGACCTCCAGAAGTTGCCGGAAGCTTAGAACTCTGGGATCATATTCAATCTGAACAGCATGCAGATATCAATCTAGTTAGTAATAAATAAATCAAATATAAAGGAAAGGCACATCCAATACTTTCAGGAGGGCTTACTGATGCCATTATGATAAGTGATTAGTTAGAGAAATTTCCAAAGTCAAGTGAGCAAAACTTCATATGTAATGCAAACTAATTCAGTCTCTTTCAATCCGTCCACAAAGAGAACACTTTAGTTCACAATGGTCCTTTCCTATCAACATCCAAGCCGAGTGCATCAGTCCATTACTTTCATGAAGCTGCATTCATTCACTCCTTTCTTCGTCCCATCCCTCCCCCCCCTTCCCCCACCCCAAATCCAAAGAACTCCCACCTAGAAAAGAAAGACCAACTACAAGAGAATGGTACTACAAGTTAATGCAAAGAAAAAAAAACAATGTTACGTGAAAACCAATAAAGAGAGATCCCCAAAGTGCTACTATTTCACAAACCAAGTCTCAGGTATCTAACATATTCATACGGAACAATTTTGCAATTCAATCCCATACATCTATTCATGAAATTCAGTAAAATGTTGCAAACACATGCAACCATTTTGTTCTAAACATAGCACACTCAGCTCCATTTACACCTCTTAAATAACTTCTATATTTTCCGCTTCGATCCCATCTATTCGTGAAATTCTGCAAAATGTTGCAAACGCATGCAACCGTTTTGTTCTAACATAGCACACTCGCTCCATTTTCACCTCTTAAAGAAATCCTACATTTTCCAATTCGATACTATCTATCAGTGATATACTGCAAAGAAACGCAAACAATTTGTACTAAAGATAGCACAATTTTCCATTTCCACCTCTTAAAGACCATCTACCTCAACTATCTTAAAACGCACAAAACAAAATGCTATTTATCCGAAAGCAAATTCCAAAATAGCATAATTGCATAGATATCAAAACTTATCAAGCATTACTCTGAAACACAACTAATACAGCATGACATCGTTCACCAAAAAAAAAAAACATGGAATCAGAGAAATCAAATCATGAAATAATAGATATCAGTAAGTTAAACTATTCCAGGTATCAAATCAAACAAAACAATATAATACTAGTATACAACAAGAAGTAACCAAAAGAATGTGACAGAAAGGAAACACTCAAATAATCGAATCAGATAAATAATTTTCATCATATACAAGTACAACAACAACAAAGTCTTAGTCCGAAAATGATTTGTGGTCGGCTAACATGAACCATTATAAGAAATCGTTATGTCATAAAAAAAAACAATATGCTGAGAGAAGAGTGGAAGAAGAATGACCTGTACAGATTCGGCGTGATCGGCCAAGCTGCGGAACTCAGGATTAAGCTTAGTGCCACCAGAGTAGCCGACGGTGGTGCGAACGACGCCGTTTAAGCAACCGAAGACAGCTTCAGATCTCCAGAAACATCCGAGTGCAAAAATGGCGGTTTTCAAGGGCTGGTTATCGGGAGGTGTTACTTCCGGGAATCGAATGCTGGTCGCCGGCGCCGGAACAAAGATTCCGGCGAAGATGAGAATCAGAAATTGATGAGAGAGAGTCATAGATAGTGATGTTGTTAGGTTTCTTGTTCTTTCCTTCCCATTCATCTCAATTTCAGAGGAGAGAGAGAGAGAGATTAGAGGGAGGGAGAGGGGTGTTTCACTGTTTTTGTTTTGGGGTCGATTATTCTCGTTATTTTTCAACTAATTCCTCTTTTTCTTTTTCGTTTTTGTCAACTGGGATTAGAGTTGGCAAAAGTGTACATGGATAATAAGCCGAATGAACACATGTACATCCGTATATGGATACTAATGCAAATGAACATATATACATCTGTGTTGGTAGATGTTCATTGGTATTGGTCTTTGTATTCATAATCTAGTCATTTATGTTTATCGTGCGTATGATTCTCATCATACGGACGTGTGTATGTACTAATTTGGGTGTGTTTGTGTGAAGTGTAGATAGGTTGGAAAACCTTTAACACATACTAACCGATTTGATAAGGAGTGTTGTGTCGTATGTTGTCGACCAGTTTAATTAAACAAATTTAAAATTCTCGACACTAACCTATTTTTTTTCGTTTTTGGTTTCGTCTCATGTCAGATTTTGTCAGCTTTAATTGGGCTATATCATCTTCATCTAAAATAAGGTGATTTAGACTGATCTAAGTTTGTTTGGTTGATCTGCTTTCATTATCGAAATAAAATCTACCCATACTTTGACACTAATTTTGTACGAAAAACATAAACTTTTATCATATTAGATGCATCATGTATAATTTACTAACACCGTAATAATACCTATAATAAAAAGGAAATAAGGTTTGATTTAAAATTGTATGGTACGATCTAATATGATTTGTAGCATGAACATATAATAGGTTGCATTTGTAAATCAAATTAAATTTGGGACGTAGGTAAAAAAAATTCAAGAAAAAAACCATGGCCTAAGATTCCAACTTTGGACCTTCATGCACTAGCAAGTCCAAGCAAATACCAGCTGTGCTAGTGATGAGCACATGAAGCCTATTTATGTTCAAGTTCAGGCGCAGACTCGGTGCATTTAAGAATTTGGTGCAATAATGCAGCTAGGAGGGTTGATGAGGACCATGCTCATCCTTACCTGAGTAAAAGAGGTAGATACACTCACCACAAATGGTTGCATGGATCATCAGGTTCAACTACACAATAAGAAAAACATTTTAGCATTATATGTTTCCAACATCTTATAAGCTGAACTGTCCTTGTAGAATTGCAGCAGAAGCACTTCAAAATAAACAGAAGAATGAAAGCTCCTCTCCAGAAGAATAGGAACTACAATGTGTGTTCACCATATACAAACAAAAAAGTCATTAGAAAAAAAAATCATACGAAATCTTCATTCGTTCATTAAAGTAGTACAGACACGTCACACGTAGAAATTACAAAGCAAAGGGTTCATACAGACCCGGTAGAAAAGAAAAATAGATTTAACATGATTAAAGTCCATCACAAATAGTCATTAACTAAGCAGCCAGGGGCAAAACAGAATGATACTTTGTGGAGAAACCAATCTAGCAAGTACCATCCATTCTATGAATAACACCACCACTCATCTGAGTCTCTGACAGACCAACCATGAGCCATCTGTATTAAGCTTGAGGAAACCTACTTCAGGAGGCGTCCAGGTATCCAAACTCCTAATAGGATAAGAAGAAGCATAAACCTCGGGAAACATGGTTAGTGCAGATAAGGTCGACCCAAAAGCAGTTAAAGAAGGAAGAGGCATGGGTCATGACTCCTTCAAAAACTGCCTTATTGCGAGCTCTCCACATGTGCCACATTGCTACCGCAAAGGTGGAAGCCCAGGAAGCAGATTGTTTTAGATTAAAAACAGCCCGATTCCTCCACTCAGAGTTAAGAAAAGAAGATAAAGAATCCGGAGGCAAAAGATTAGACCTCTGAAAGATAATTGAACAAAGGACAACAGAATTTGGAGAGTCCCAAAATAAATACAGATAATTTTCATGACTATCAGAGCATCGAATGCAAATAGGGCTGAAGTTGGGGATATTTCGAGTAACAGACCCAAAAGCCAGTATTTCATGAAGGAGGTCCCAAACGAGCATTTTGAATTTGAAGCGGACTTTAATCTTCCAAAGAAGCTTCCAAGGACAAGAAGAGAAGGAAGGATGTTAGGCGATGGGGTGTTCAGATGATGGTACAGGAATTTTATAGTGAAAGAGCCAGAGTGTGATAGGGACCAGAATAGAGAATCAGGATGAGATGAGAAGAGAAGGAAGAGAGGAATAGCTTTAATATTGTTGATGGTGAATTGGTCAACAAAGGGAGAAATAAGTATCAGTATGCCATTTGCCATTTAGGATGAGATGACCAACCCACCAATGAGCAATATTACCGGGGAATGGAAAAAGAGGGAATCAGATAAAGATGATTGGAGCCAACCCATAAGTCATACCATAAACTAGTGTCCAGACCATCACCAATCCTAAGTTTCAGGCCAGTAGAAATATCTCGTCCCTTAAGAATGTCTTTACAAATACATGAGCAGGAAGCAAAAGGAAGACAACACAAAAAAGGTGGACCTAGAAAGATAAGAAAAATTATCAATACAAGGAAAGATAACATACACTTAAAGCAGTAGAACAGCATAGTTAGTAAGATACCTTTCTTGGATGGTCAGAGTTTTGATTGTCATCCAATTCAAACTTCTGCTGCTGTCAAAAGGTTTCAGAGACTACGATTGACTCGTTGTTTGCGGCAGAGCAAAGAATACAAGAAAGATAACAATATTACAATTGTGAAACTTCCCCCGACACCTCAAGACCTTAAACCAAGGAGTTTATAACCCTCTACCACTCCCCATCACAACAGCATGGGAGAAAGAGTGATGGGGTTTAAGTCTAATAACAATAAGAAGAGAAAGGCAGTTAATATAATAGGTACTAATGTATTTCAATCTCGCACATAAACTATTTAATATAATGGGTATTAATGTATTTCAATCACACACGTAAAAATATGAGCCACAAACCAACAATAGAAGACAAAAGAGCCACATTAATGATAGCAAATATCACAGTAGGAATTCATGAAATTACGGAACTGTTCAGATCAGATTAAAACACACAGTTCACATCAAAGGAGTTCATGTTAAGCTATGAAGTCTTCATTGTTATATTTCACAATATACATCAACAATCCTCTCACGCTAGAGAAAGATGCTATCGGAGCTAATTTTTCTAAGTCAACATATAGATTTAAAAAGCAGAGGCAGGATCCGCAGTCCCAGATGAGCCATCCACCATACTCATCTGTCTTCTTAGCTTGACAATGTGAGCTTGTACCTATCACATATCAGAAAGATGTGTCATAAATGATAATAGTTTAGTTGTTAATCCTATATATATGTACATATATATTATAAAAATGACTAAAATACACCAATTTGGTAATTTAGCCTCGGAATATGCGTAATATTTGTTAAAAAAAGTGAAAAGCCAAAGGATTGTACTATTATTGACAAATTACTCTATGTTAAGTGAAACCCCGTTTTCCTTTTTCTTGTTTATCGCAACTTATATCACATCTCCTGGTTCTTTTTCGTTTTGGCATGACATCTCTCTCTCCCTATATGACCAACCTCATGCCTCATAGCTGGCCATCAATTGTCCACTCATGACCAGAAATCAACCATCACCCTCTCTTCAATTTTCAAAGGCCTCAAAGTTCTGCTAAGAATTAGCACTCTAAGCAAGAACAATCAATGAAAAACAAGCAAATAAGAAAGATTAGGTAACTAAGGAATAAGGATAATGTTGTATCCGAAAAATGAAAGAAATCTCATAAGCAACTCATAGACTATCAAGAGGTCCAGATCTCTCCCACTAAGAATAATACCCGATACTTTTCTGCACGATTTGACGATTTCCCAATCATTACATTCCTTACAACCAATAATACTTTCTCTCACTGAATCCAGCACTCACTCCTATAAGGTGTCAACAGAATATTCTCCCAGCTCCGAGCAGCCAACCACCTGACCCAGTACTATTGCCACCTGGCTCAGTACAACTCTTGACAATTACCTCTGAACTCTTGCTGACAATTACCCCTGTACCCTTGCTAGCAGCCTGGTTTTTCTTCTTTCTTCCACCATATGTGTATATGATAGGAGGATTACGAGAGGTCTTAGCGAGTTCCATGTCTCTTTTTTGTCAATTGATATGACAACTTCTAAATCTTGGATTCGTACACAAACCCTAGATCTAGAAAGTTAGCTATGTATTTATGCTATTCATTCTATTCATTGAATTTCGACAGCGAAACACAAAAATGAAGAAACATTCTCATTTCAAAGCACCCCCATTAGTTTTACCTCTGAAATTTTCTTCTTCTGCTGAAATGTTCCACCACATTTCAAAATGAGTTCTAACTATTTTGATTTTGGAACATCTTGAAAACAAGTGTTCACCTTAAACAGCATTTCAGCAAAACATAGGCCATAACTCCTATCTCATCAATGACACAACCACAACTTTTTCGACTTAGTTGTCGGTAGTGTAATTAGCATGGTTGTGTAAATTAATGATCATCGATTGATAATGTAACAATATTATGTAAATCAACAGCACTAAGTTCCCGGTGAACATATATGGGCAGTCCACCATAATCAATGCAAAGATGAGCAACAAAACTCTACAACATAAGAACTCTCTCTCAAGAAACCAGTGGTTTATAACTAAGATGTAGGCAATAGCGGTCTCATATTGAGATATTCACAAGAAGTCACTTTACGCAGTTTTATAAATATTGTTATTCATATGCATATTGTGTCCTCAAAAATTTTAGAAACTTAGAAGAATGTCCATCCATTTATACTTTACTTATCGGATGTCATGCAGCATCACAACCAATGCTTATTTTCTTCTAGGGTCTAACTAGTAGAGGCTCAGGTAATTTTTATTGTGTCAACATGCCCTAGGTGTGTCTTATGTTGAACTCTTTTTTAACTTACTAAAAAGCAAAAGTTCCAACAAGTTCCATGTATAGCTAGAAAAGTTCACATAAGTCAAACATAGTTATATAGAACACACTCTAAGTGGCATAAGACAACGATTTAATTTAGATACCCCCTTACTCCTTAGTCTCAAAATAGTTTGAAAACTTTCCTTTTTCATTCTTATATGATTAATTTCACATTTCCTATTTGAAAAAACAGCCATTTTTTATTTACTTACATATTTTTTGAGGCCCGTTTTGTTGTGTTAAAAAAGTAATGTAAATTTAGTGTAAATTTGTAAAGAAATTCTCATGTCAATGACTATGGGAATGAAACTTTATCACAAAACATGGGTTTCACTTTACAAATTTCCATTACCATCCAATACCACCTTCCCAAGTGGTAATGGATGGTAATGAGATTTTAGGAAGAAAATGGATATCTTGTGATGGAGTAGCATTAAAATAGGTAATGACATTGGAATTCTAGTACAAATTTACACTATAATGCATTACCATTCCCACCATTTATGGCCTCTTACCAAACGGGCCGTGATCACTTCTTTGTTTTAATTCCCAACCACCTTCCACTAATAAAATTTTACCCAATTATCTCCTATCACATCTGCTTCCTCGTCAAGATAACAATTATAACCTAACAACATATCTCCTAAACTTTTGTGTGGAACAAAGAGGATAATACTATAGTTTGTACTTTGTAGTTTAGTTTGTAAGTGAAGCAAAGGGATAGACACATGAAATGAACTGGCCAAAGGTTAGCGACACTAATACTATAGGTAGTGCATCCTAATTTAGTTAGAAGTAGCTTCAAGAGAAAGACGAGAAGTAGATCCTCCATATAAATTGGAGACATGGTAGGCGTGATGATATTTTATAGAGTTTTCTTTAGTTTCTTTGTGTTGTGGAATAAAAAGCCACTCGAAAGCTTTGTATTCTCGTTCAATTGTTGTTTCCCATAATTCAATTAGACACAATCTTCTTCTTCTTCCCTTATTCTTCATACCCAATGTCAGTTCATAACATATTGGGAGATTTCATTGCTTAGAGTAATCTTTTTTACCAAGTAAACATAAAGGAGGAAACAAGGACCATTCTGAGTAACTTCAGAAAACAATTAGGGATTTCCAAACATCACAAGCAATTGGGATCTAGGGACTTCAAAACTTGGGGAGCCTAAGCATGTTCCTATTTGAGCTTCAAATCCGTTTATTTGATGGAAGAAGTATGTTGGATGGATGTCAGGTTGGAAAGTTATTTTGTTTTTCCTATTGAGCAAGGAGGAGAAGTTAGAGGTTGTCATTGTTTGGACTTAAGGTGATGTGTTACTGTGGAACGAGGGAGCACCGTCAACCTTCCTTCTTATAGGATGATATGAGGTGGGTTGTGCGACAAATTCGTGGCAGGTGAACAACGAGCAACCACGTTGAGGTCTTTGCTACTTGAGAGAAAATTTTAGAAGATGTGGCAGCTTCATCGAGTTCTCCCCAGATGATCAAAGCCACCCTCTACGATGGTGGAGAAGGGATTTACCGTAATCAGGTAGAGACTAGACTGAAATTGGGTCAAGCATGTGAATTCATGGTCGAACACGATATTTCCATAGGTTTGGTTGGTGGCTTTGGTGTTTTGGTGGAGGGAGGATTTAACAACCAGGCAGTAGTGAACCTCCAAAACAGACTAAAAAGAGAAAGAGGTGGTGGTGTGGAGGAGGCAGACCCAGTGTGAAGCGAATTTGGTAAGGAGACCAAAAGGAGATGGCTGGATTGTGCAGGAATCTGATGGTTGTCCAGACATTTTTACGGTAGAGGAGGATGAAGATTCCATGAAAGCTTTCTGTGGGAGATAATAAACCAGAAAGTCCTTGAATTATCTGCACCCTTCAGAAATATTCTGAAGATGATGCTAGGAGAAACTACATAGATAGCCCAAATGACGAGACAACAGTTACTAAATCTGGACCCACCTCCTCATCCCCGATATTAAATCAACTTCTGCACCCGTGAACTCACAAGCCAGCCCACCCCAGTCACTAGTAAACCTACCCAACTATAGAACATAACCCTCCTTATTCCTCTGTCCTATTCAAGGGAATTGAGGTACATTCCAGATTGACTTTGCTAATTCATGGCCCAATCCCACCATCCAGTTTTTCAACCCTCGTTTCACAACCTTTCGGCTCACAGCTCCACCCATCCCTCTCCAACCTTTCTCACCATAATCTCTTTCACATTCCTCCAACCAACAAACTAAGGATACCAACCCAAATACCACCAACTCGGCTACTCCACCCAAAACCACATATCCTTCAGGCTTCTATTACCAATTATTGAATCTCCTCACATGGCTAGGCTATTGGAGGACACAACGACAATTTCCAATGGAGAGCTAACAAAGAATGGGATGCTGCACATTGTTGTTGTCGCCGGGAAGATCAAGCTAATAATTATCCACCTTTGTAGATGGTGGAAGTTTGGGCAGCCAGTAATGCAATGAACTGCCAAACAGGAGGAGCATTATAGGTAGTGCATCATAATTAGTTAGTCGTGGCTTGAGGAGGAAGACAAGAAAAATAGTTAGTGTAGAGAGAGAAAGAGATAGAGGATAAGAGTATCAGAGAGGGAAAAGAGAATCAGAGGGAGGGACATCATAAGGATATTAATCAAGGTCTTTTTAGTTTGTTTTGTATTTTGAGAGAGAACAACCCTCATGGCAGCTTGCATTATCATTCAATTGTTGTTCTCAAAAAATCAATCGAATATAATGTTATGCTCATTCTCCTAATCTTCATACCCACATGTCAATTCATAAGAGCACGTACCTATCCCATTTTACTACAAATTATATCCTACTCGTAGGAGCAGCATGTGCAGGGTGCTTTAAATGAATATGCACTTTTAAAATTAGCACAATATAACCTCGATCGATAATGAATATATAGTGTCTTCATTATTAATGAATAGCAGAACCACTTTTACTCCAGAATCAATCATATTCATCTTTCTTACTATTATTATTATTATCCATCTCTTCAAAATGACACACCTAATCCAAATGTCCCCTCATACTCTTCCCTAACGGTAGAGTGGCCCCAGATAAAAGTTACCGATCAGCATCACAACGTCAACAAGTTTTGAATTTTGAGTTGACAACTCAATTTTAGATATTATCAAAAGGCTTCATCTCAAGTGGGTTGGAAAGTGATATCATCTTTAAAAAAATTAATTTCTAGAAGAAAAAGAACCAAATATATCACTAACATCTTACACAAAAATATGAACCTCAAAATTTTATAAATCATGAATGGCCATACTCTAAGCCTCTAGGTTATTGAATTGTAAGAGATATGATGAAAGAGGCAATCATAATAGGAGGGAAAGTTGTTTGAGCCACATATTATGTGTATGCACATGTGAGTTGTCCAACATTGAAGAAAAGGGGTCAAAAAAATATCACCAACTTGTAAGCTTGGGAGTTACCTCTCCATGGATTTCGGATAACATCTCATCTAGACTAATAAGTGCTCAAACTCCTCATTTTTTAGGGGTAACCAAGCCCATTTTCAGATGTTCTAAAAAATCAACACAGTACCTAAGCATGTTTGATCATGCAACTATAGAAAAAGAACTACGCTACTGGAAGGTCACCATGATGGTTAGCATAGTTGTTTACTGTTTACCTTTCTAGTTTCCAAAACTTCAAGGGACACTCACATGTGAGAGACAGTGTAGAGCCCTGTATTATATATGTGTTGGTGTGAACGAGTGATTGTCTCATATTTATGAAAATAGAAGAAAATTTGTCCCACATTAAGGAAAATGAGAGATGATTACCAATTGCCAATATATTCCAATTGGTTCCGAGCACTAATAATATCACACAATTATCTGAGCATTAATAATATCTGAGCACTAATAATTAGCAATAGAAGTGGAAAAAAAAAACTAGTCTTTAACAAAGCACTAAATTAGAAAATATCACACATAATTATGTCGATCCTACAAGTAAAACAATTGATGCGGATCAATAATCCTTCTTATGAATATCTTTATCATTTTATTAGGAACAATGATGCGGATCAATAGTTTGTATGATTATCTAAACTGTTTTATTTAGAAACTCTCTCGGCTTTACCTTACTCTTAGAGCAGGGAGTTTACAAGTGAGATTTTATCATTGTTTGTATTTTTTTTGGACTTATCTTAAATGTTTTGGGTCTTTAAATAGGGTGTTCTTGCGTGAATACTTTAAAGATCTCTCCTTATAGTTTCATTTGGGTCTTTTTAGAACCATATCAACAAATATAACAAAAGGCACTGACAGTTTCATAAGAAGAATTAGATGATTGCAACTACCAGTTGATGAGACCCATATCAAAATAATTGAAATAAAAAAACTGAGTCTCATAAAGAGGATTAAATTTTGCAGCTACCTGTTGACGAGCGGCAGCAAGTTTGAGCAGTTCGTCCGCCTCTGAAAAATTCATGAACCAATGGCCTAGGGGGTGATCTTTGGTGTTGCCTCTCCTATCATTGTTTTCTTCAACAGAAGCTGTAACACAAATAACTACAACTAAGCAAACCCACATAGTCTTTCCATGACAAATCTAATACGAAAGCAGAACCCTGCCATACCAGAGGGTGGTAGCTCAAGACCAGCAGGGAGCCGAGGCACAATAACAGCAGGGTAATTCTGTATGCGAGCAAGAAAGCGCTCTGAAGGGTCAGGAAAAACAACTTCATCATATGATTCCACAACAACAGGCTTCTTGGTAGACTGTGGACCACTCTGTTCTAGAGGGTATAGCTTCAAATGGTGAAATCTGTAGTAAATATTAAACCTCAATGAGATACACCCTTCATTGCTCACTAGAATAAAAACCCCAATAAAAAAAAAACCAAGAAATATTTACTCACAAGTCCAACTTCCTATCACATGCATCACTGTGGAAGTGAAGTGAAATGGCAATCTCAAATTCACCCCAACCGCATTCGGACAATTCGAACGGCGGAGAATCAACATATCTAACAGGATTCTCGAAACTGGGATGGAGTTGAAAAACAACACGCTTAATCACACCACTCAGATCCTCATTTGTCGCCCCACGAACATAAACTGTCCATTTATGTGATTGAGACCTTTCACATACATTCACATAAACACAAAACTTCTCTTAAACATTTCATCAAACAGGATGTGTGCAATAAAATCAATTGGAAACATAAAACCATATAAAAGCAATCTCACTCAGTTGCCTTCCGACCAAGCCAAAATGCAATGGTTCCATAAACAATTGGCACAGAAACTTCAACATCCTTGACTCTTCGACTCAAAATCTTGCCATTTCATAGATTACGAGGTAACAATACGTGAGATGAGCATTCAGTTAGCAGGGAAAAAAACATAGTTATGAAAATTGTATAGAAAAATTGTAACTTTTATGAAGAATATGAATGTGGGGAATATATAGTGTGAGAAATTTACCTTCTTCTCTATCTCCTCCACAGAAATTTCAACTTTGTCGGACTGATCGACCCCGTCTTTTGTAGCAGAAGGTGGTGTTTGAGTCATGGCAAATGGAAACTATTTTTCGGGCCGATTATTTATTATGCTCTACAGTCTACATAAACTCAGAAAGTGCCGCCGGCTGAATAAAAGAGCTTTGGGTCATATTGCCTCATGGAGTCATGGGTGAATTATACTACCTCCGTTCCTTTTTAATAGTTACACCTACACTTTTCACGCATGCCGATGTAATACTTTGAGCCTTTATATCTCTAATTTTATATTTATAAAAAATATAAAAAGTCGATATTCTAAAAGACATGTCGAGACGAATCAAACAAGACCATACATGACTATATTTTCTCTTACCCATAAATCACAAATGATAGTCAAAGTGAAATTTGTGAATAGTGTCAAAAGTGAAAGTGTAACTATTAAAAAGGAACAGATATAGTATTCAACTTGTACTTTTTAGGCTCTGTTTTTTTTAGACTGAATTAATGGAAATTCATTTCTGTTGAAACAAACTCAATTCAGTTAGGCCTTGTTTTTTTGGACTTATTTTTAGTTCAATTCAATTTAATTTAGTTCAGTTCAGTTCAGTTTCTCTCTGCAATACAGTTCAGTTCAGTTTCTCTCAGTTTAATCCTCCAAAAGAACATAGCATAATTCGTCTAAATTATTTAAAATTATTATTTATCAACACTTTATGGAATTTATATCTTGTATGTAGATATCCAAAGCAGCACGAGAGAATTTGATTAATGGGATCAAAATATGCAATAGGATCCTAAGGCGAATTTACAAGAATGCTCTATGGTTGCTGATATAATAAGTAAGTATGAGAGAATGTCAGGTTGGGAAGTAAATCTCAACAAAACATAATCTACTATTCGTAAAGGAGTTGATGTTGCTAGAACATTGGAACACTACCTTGGTTTTTCCACTATTATTGGTTGCTCAAAGAAGGTTGTAACCAATTTGATTACAATTGTTTATATATCTTTAATCTTTGTAACCTTTCTGATTCTATAAAATCAATTTTTTAAAAGCTCAACAACTTATATATTAAACAAATAAATCTTTTTCTTTAAAATGTAATGAACATACAAATCATAAAAACGAAAAGACTGTTAAAAGGAAGATTAACATAGTAATTAATACATACTTCCTCCAATTCTAGAGTCAAAATTTACCATTTTTTACTGTAAATTCCTAAATAATTATAAAAAACATTAGTAATATATGAGATCTTGTTATATTAGTTAGAATGTATGTATAAGTTTTATATTTTCTACAAATATGTAATTGAACATAAATAATTGTCAAATTTGTGTGTTATGGAGATCATGGCTTATCAAATGAATCAACCAATTCTTTTTGTGGGAAAGATAGAGCAAGCATTAAATAACAACAAGTTAAAGAGAGATCAGAGATGTTTTACGGAAAGGAACCCAGACAAGCATAATTTATGAGTAATTGACCATTTTTTGAGAGGAATTTATTGGTCGAAATAAGAAACATTAGTAATATATGAGATCTTGTTAGGTTCGTACAAGGAGTGTGAGATATATATATATATATATATAAAAGGAGAGGCGAGTGCCCAAATAGCGTACAAGGAACGATTTTGGCTGTATATCAATGTTGACTTGTTTCCAAGATTTTCGAGAGCTAGGGACATGTTTGACAAAGAAGATTGATGATTTATGCAAGTTGACTAATTAACGTGGATATTGGCTATTTAAAAAAATTGAATGTACCCGGTGCACAATAACGTATTGTGGACCAAGTATCGTATGATATAGTCGGTTTTTATTTGATATAATCAGTTTTTTATATGATATATAATCACCTTTTGTATGATGTATTTAGTTTTTTATATACCCAATTTTTGTATAATATAATCAGTTTTATCTATTATAGTCAGTTTGAGTTCACAATAAATAATGGTGAATTAATAGGTCCAACCAAGACTTACTGCTTGGCTACATAATTGTACTCCCTCCGTTTCTTATTGATGTTCCTTCTTGGAATCTTGACACTATTTAGAATTGCATATAATCTTTTAGGGGGGGTCGTTTGGTTCAAGATATGGAATGGAAAGGGAATGAAAACAAATAAAGGAGGGGCATGGTAACAAAAATGACTATTATTATTGGGTGTTTAGTTCAAGTCATGGAATGGAAATAAATGGTAACCATTACCTGTGGTAATGGTTAAGGGGTGTTGTGCATGTTAAGTTTTGATGATGAAAAATAATATAATATGTTATTGTAACACCCCCACGACCCCTCCTTATATATACTAGGAGAAATTACGGGAGTGTTACGCCACGCATGATAATACGTAAGGCTAATCAGAGAATACAGCGGAAGTCTTTTAAAATAAACTGGAAATACTTTAACACAACTGAAATAAGAAAGTATGTAAATGAGTTACAAACTCGGAAACTATCCCATAATAGTCCCATCTTCAAAACAAGTCAAACCTTGACCCCAATGGTCAAGTAAAGTTAAACATATAATTCAAAATAACTTAATATATAAGAAAGTACTCGTGTACTATAATTCCCATCCGGATGCTTATGATTCCCATGCACATCAAGAACTTGTACCTGAAACTTCTCCTCTAAGCTCTGCTCGCCAAATGGGTCATCACAGGGTTGTTGAGGAAAAACAACAACCAAAAGAAAACAAAGAAACACATACATCAGCAACGCTGAGTACATAACACTACTAAACTAATGCAAATAATGATGCATGAAATCCTCAAACAACTTCGGCTTGCTCTTCTTGTGACACTACATGCGACAAGCACATAACTGAACTTACTAAATACTTTCTTTTATTATTATTTGGCAATGAACGGGCACCGTCCTCCTCTTGGAATCATACGGGCTACTATTCCTTGTGTAAGAGATCCCACACCTCTTACTAAAGTTCCATGAACTTTAAATAACTTGACTCGAGAATTTTAAGCTTGTTAGTAATGAAATAGGGTGAGAGTGAGCCTCTAGACTCAACATCTCAGAGATAAAGAATACGAGTGACGCCTAGTCCACTCAAAGATCTTGATAATTGGAATTCCATAAACTTGCTCAATAAAATAAAAGCATTAGCATCGTCATGCTAAGCTATATGCGGGAGTGTAGTTTCACACTAACTCCCCCTTATGTTCAATACTCATGGGGGATCCATCCCAAGAGTTTTATTGCCAAAGCCCATTATGTGAGACACAATCACAATAATAATACATCTAGCAAATAAATTAATTTCTTATCTTTCTTTAACAAGTGAATGCAACAAACACCATAAGTAACTCGATTCTAAATTCTTTGAGACCTTGCTCATCTTATTACTTTAATGACTCCATGAGTCCTTTCTTACTTTCATAAGGATCCATGATCCAATCAATTGAGTCATTGCTCAATGATTCAACTACTTGTGAGACCTTGCTCAATAACTTTAAAACTTGTGAGACCTTGCTCAACAAAAATATATAACTTCTCATGAGACCTTGCTCAATAAATATAACTTCTAGTGAGACCTTGCTCAATAAAATATATAACTTCTAATGAGACCTTGCTCAATAAAATATATAACTTCCAATGAGACCTTGCTCAATAAAATATATAACTTCTAATGAGACCTTGCTCAATAAAATATATAACTTCTAATGAGACCTTGCTCAATAAAATATTCTCATGCAAGCCCTAGCTTCAAGAATAAATTTAAATAACTTTAATCATGCTCAAAAGCAATTATCATCATTCACATGCTTTTTAAATATAGGAATAACTCAAAAGTTCCATTCCTAATCTCCTTTCTAAGTTCTCAATATGTACTCAAACAATTATAAGGCATAAGCCTCTCCTTACTCCTCATGCTCAATAAATAAACCTTTAAACACTAAAGTCAAAGGTCAAAGTGTATGTACCTTGATAACACACAAAAATCAACAATTCAAAGCTTCACTTGCTTTTACTATGCTTGAAACCTACCAACAACAAAGTACTATCAATTAGTACTTACCAATCAACAATTCAAGGCTACTAATAAATAAAAATCAGCACTTTTAAAATTAATAACAAAGCTGATTTTTCCTTAAAAATGCTTTAAAACTATCTTTAAGTCATAAACTTGAAAACCTTTACTAGTAGGCAAAACCCACTATAAACTAATACTTAAAACTTCACAAAATTACCAATTTATTAATTTAACTACTGCTGTAAATTATTTAATAAATAATTGCAGAATTTTTTTTTTTACATGTGGTTCGAAAACCACAAAAACCCGAAACAACAACCAACCTAGGCAGCCACCACGAGCACCGCCTCGCACCACCACCAGGCACGGCGGTGGGCGGGGCGTGCTCGTCGTGTGCCGGCGAAGGCCGCCGCCTACTGTTGGCACGGCGGCGACCACGACAGGCCCAGGGCGCAGCCCACCCACTGCCCAAGCACGGCGGTGGCCCGCCCACCTCCTCGACGAAGCCTCGCCGGCGAACCACCGTGGTGGCCGAAAACGCGGGGGGAGAGAGAAAAATAAAATCAGAAAAACAACTAACTTCTTTGCTTCCTTTTGTTATTTGCAAGATCCTCTTATAATTTTCAAAATAAAACTAGATTAAAACTTGAACTTTGAAGAGATTGCTTGAAGAAGAAGAACTAAAGTTTGAGAGAGGAAGAAGGAGTCCTTACTCCTTTTGAAGAAAGTGGCTGGTGAAATGGATGGGGAAACTTAGGGTTTCCTTATTTATAGTGGTGATCTTTTGGGTAAAAGACTAAAATACCCTTACTCATCAAATTACCGAAATACGTTTGATATGAAATTGCCAAAATAAACTTCTCACTAATATTACTAAAATACTTTCTTGAAAAGACTAAAGTACTTCTTTGTGAAAATACTCAAATACTCTTTTGGTAAAATGACCAAAATACCCTTCTGCTCTGAAATACTGAAATTAAATAGCTTTAATAATTCAAAAATGATTAAGACTATTTAATTAAATAACTTAAAAATATGGGGGATTACAGTCTACCCCCCTTAAAAGAAGTTTCGTCTCGAAACTTAAACAAAACTTCCTCTCTTCTCCAAGCTTTCAGCTTGAAAACTTATGAGCATTACGCCCTAATATAGTTCTTTCTTAAGAAGTAGCCAAATAATACGCTACTGAGTAAAACAAGTAGCCAAATAATACGCTACTAAATAAAACTTTTGCCTTGAATGTTTAAACCATGAAATGCTTCCTTTACTTGAAAAAGTTTTCCTTGAAAACTCTAAAAATCGTGCACAAATGCAACAAATTCTTACTAATTTCTAGCAAAATGCGCGCACGCACTCTACCCCCCTTAAAGGAGTTACGTCCCGGAACTCAACTCACCTAGTCGAAGAGCTCAGGATACTTCTTTCTCATTTCATCTTCAGTTTCCCAGGTAGCCTCTTCGGTACGCTGGTTAGACCACAAAACCTTGATTATCTTTATATCTTTATTTCTTGTACTCACTTTCGAGTCCAAGATCTTCACAGGTCTTTCTTCAAACGAAAGTGTCTCATCCACTTCTATAATCTCGGGATCTAATACGTGAGACTTATCGGGTACATATCTCTTTAGTTGGGATACATGGAACACATTATGCACCTTTCCCAAGTTATTCGGCAAATCCAAACGATAAGCTAATCTTCCAATTCTTTCAATAATGTCATAGGGACCTATAAACTTCGGGCTAAGCTTTCCTTTTTGCCCAAAACGCATCACCCCTTTCATAGGTGACACCTTCAATAAGACTTTCTCGCCTACTTGATACTCACTATCTCTTATATTCTGATCTGCATAGGCCTTTTGACGATCCTGGGCCGCCCTCATCTTCTCACGGATATATCTCACTTGATTCACAGTATCCTCAATCATTTGTGGTCCCAAAGTAACCGTCTCGCTAATATCATTCCAGCACAATGGACTGCGACATTTTCGACCGTATAGGGCTTCAAAAGGAGCCATCTTAATGCTAGAATGGTAACCATTATTGTATGAGAATTCTATTAAAGCCAACATCTCATCCCAAGTCTTAGGGTAATCTAAGGCACACGCTCTCAACATGTCCTCGAGAGTCGAATGGTTCTCTCCCAGATTGACCATCGATTCTTTGGATGAAAAGTCGTACTCTTAAGCACATCGGTCCCAAAAGCTTTCGTAATGCTTCCCAAAAATGAGATAAGAATCTTGAATCCCTATCGACACCAATAGTGGAAGGAACTCCATGATGCCTCACCACTTGGTCCACATATACTTTACCACACTTGTTCCATCGACCAATTGTCCTTCATCGGAACAAATTTTGCTACTTTAGTGAGTCTATCTACAATCACCCACACTTTGGTGAATCCTTTTCTTTGTCTTGGGAAGACCTACAACGAAATCCATTGCTATGTCATCCCACTTCCACTCGAGCACGGTAACGGTTGAATCGTTCCTTGAGGTCTCTTGTGTTCACTCTTCACCTTCTGGCAAGTCAAACACCTAGCAACAAATTCAGCTACTTCTCTCTTCATATTGTTCCACCAGAACATTAGCTTCAAGTCCTTATACAACTTATCCCCTCCAGGGTGGATAGAATAAGTCGTGTTGTGCCCTTCTTTCATCACTTTCTCTTTCAACTCGGTGCAACTTGACGGTATACACCACCTGCCATTGAATCGGACACTTCCATCGTCATGGATGTTAAACTCCTTTGTCTTCTTTTCCTCAATCAGCTTCTTTATCTTCTCTATTTCCTCATTCCCTTCTTGAGCCTTTAAAATTTCTTCATTCAATGTTGACTGGATTGAAATGGCATTTAAGCATGCTTCCATTCCACCACTCCCAACAACTTCAATGTTGAGCTTCCTAAACTCATCACACAACTTATCTGGAAGTACCAAAGTACTTAAACTATGGCTAGACTTACGACTTAACGCATCGGCAACGACGTTTGCCTTTCCTTCATGGTATAAGATCTCAATATCGTAGTCATTAACCAACTCCAACCATCTTCTCTGCCTCATATTCAAATCTTTTTGAGTATACAAATACTTCAGACTCTTGTGATCCGTGTACAACTTCACCTTCACTCCATACAAGTAGTGTCGCCAAATCTTCAAAGCAAACACTATTGCGGCTAACTCTAGATCATGGGTTGGGTAATTCACTTCGTACGGTTTCAATTGCCTAGAAGCGTAGGCTATAACCTTTCGGTTTTGCATCAACACACACCCTAAACCATTTTTCGAAGCGTCACTATATACCTCCAACTCAGGCATTCTCCTCTCGGCAACGTCAAGATCGGAGGCCGTAGTCAACAACTCCTTAAGCTTCTTAAAAGTTTTCTCACACTCCTCGGTCCATATGAACTTTGTATCCTTCTTCATAAGACTAGTCATTGGTTTAGCTACCCTCGAAAAATCCTTCACAAAACGTCTATAGTAGCCAGCTAGACCCAAGAAACTCCTTATATCAGTAACATTCCTAGGAGTAGGCCATTCGCTCACTGCGGTTATCTTCGACGGATCTACGGAAATTCCCTTCTTTGACACAATGTGGCCAAGAAACGCCACTTCTTCCATCCAAAATTCACACTTCGAGAACTTTGCGTAAAGCTGATGCTCCCTAAGTGTAGATAATACCAATCTCAAGTGCTCTTCATGCTCCTCCTTGTTCTTCGAGTAGATAAGGATATCATCGATGAATACAACTACAAATTTGTCCAAATACTCTCGAAACACTCTATTCATGAGGTCCATAAACATCGCTGGTGCATTAGTTAAACCAAATGGCATCACGGTGAACTCATAGTGACCATACCTCGTCCTAAAGGCAGTCTTTGGTATGTCCTCCTCCCTAATTTGCAACTGGTGATACCCTGACCTCAAGTCTATCTTCGAAAATATTCCAGCTCCTCTTAATTGATCGAATAGGTCGTCAATCCTCGGTAACGGATACTTATTCTTAATAGTCACCTTGTTGAGATCTCTATAATCGATACATAGCCTCAAGCTCCCATCCTTCTTCCTTACGAACAAAACAGGCGCTCCCCATGGGGAATAACTAGGTCTAATGTATCCTTTCTCGAGTAATTCCTTTAGTTGCTTGTTGAGCTCCTTCATCTCTGCTGGAGCCATTCTATAGGGTGCTTTTGATATAGGGGCAGTTCCAGGAACTAAGTCTATGGTGAATTCTAACTCCCTTTGAGGTGGCATTCCCGGTACATCTTCCGGAAATACGTCTGGAAACTCATTCACCACCTTCACATGTTCTATCTTAAGCTTCTCTTCTTCCAACCTCTGCACACTACACAAGAATAACGAAGCTCCCTTACTCACTTGCTTTACCAAACTTAAGGATGAAATGATCTTAATTCTACCTTCTTGTGGTTTAGTCTTGAAAGTCACCTTTTTCCCGTCCTTATTCCTCAATCTTACTTTTTGTTCTCCACACAGAATCTCGGCTTTATACTCCTTAAGCCAATCCATTCCTAAAATGATCTCCAAGTCTTCCAATGGAAACTCTATGAGGTTGGTTTCAAAGTCTACATCCCCAATTTTTACAAGGACGTTCTCATATACTCTTGAGCAAGTTACTACTTCCCCAGATGGTAACATAATAGGAATTTCAACATCCCTAGGGTTTTCTAAGCCATATTTTGAAACAACTAATTTTGAAACAAATGAACGCTCGGCTCCTGAATCAAATAAAGCTTTAGCAAAAGTGGAATTTATAGAAACATTACCCGTAACTACGTCCTTAGACGTCTCAGCTTCTCTAGCACTTATGACATTCAATCTTGCCACTGCAGGCACACTAGGGCCAGCTCCACTCAAAACGGTCTTGTTGTTCCCATTTTACTTGTTCCCACCTTGATAGTTGTTGCCTCCTGAATGGTTTCGATTGCCCTGACCAAACGGGTTTCCGCTCTTGCCCTTGTCAGTCTTCAACTCAGGGTTCTTGGAGAAGCACTCGTACTCTCGGTGACCCAATTTGTGGCAGTAGTTACACTCCACTAGCTTTCCTTCGCAATCCTTTCCAGGATGATTGTAGGGGCACTTCTTGCAGAAATACACGCGCTCGTCTCCTTTCCTTCCCTTATTAGGACCATTTCCACCCTTCTGTTGTTGATACTGGCCTCCATTCCTTTGGCCATTAGATTGTCCTCCTTGGTGAAAGTTATATTGAGGCTTGAACTTCTTGTCGTTCCTCTGGAAATTCTGACTAGGATTCTCCTTTCTCTTGTTGTTTGAGCTTTCAACTCCAGCTTGTTTCAAATAGGAACCTAAATGAGCGGCTCATCGTACACTTCCTCTAAGGTCCCGAAAGTTGAACCTCCTAGCCCAAGCTTCACCTCAAGATTAAGTCCAGGTCTCAAACCTAATAGCCTTTCTCTCCTCGGTAGGTACTAACTCGGAGCAAACTTCATCAATCCTACAAACTTCTCATAGTCTTGCTCCACAGTCATGTCACCTTGCTTCAACTCATCAAATTCACTGGCCTTTTGCCTCCTCAAGAAATTGGGATAAAATTTCTCCTTCATAGCTCCTTCGAAAGCCTTCCAATCAAAGTCAGGCCTTGCCATTAACGTTTCCTTATGTTGCGACCACCAAAAATCGGCTTCCTCCTTGAGGTAGTACGCAGCTATAGCTACCTTCCTATTATCTGGACATTGGATAGCATCGAATAGCTTCTCAAAGTCCCTAAACCAGTTCTCAAGCTTGACAGGATCGCCTTTCCCATCATAAGAAGGCGGTTTACTATCACTAACCCTCTTAAACCAATCAACAGACTTCTTTTTCGAAGGGACTCTCCTAGCTAAATTCGTAGTCACTCGGACCAAATTCCGTAGCTGAGCATCAACTCTAGCGTTTCTATCGGCCATTGATCTGCCCAAGAAAAAAAATTCGACTTAAAAATCGCTTATTGGACCCCAATATAGGTCAAAACTACTAAGCAAATGCCATGCTGACATTGAATTCTCAATTTCCTCTTTAAGGAGCTTTCATACTAACTCTCTTACTAGAGTAGTAGCTCAAAGCAAAACTAGCACTAATTTGTAGTCATACTACACCTTTCAGTCAAAACTGGAATCTATGCAAGTAGAAAATGCCAATCACGTTGCAATCAAATACTTAGTCACATAAAACACATCAAAATGCTACTAGACCTTAGAACACTTACTAATCTAAGGCACATAAACACTTAGTTACTAATGCGATGCAGTGTACATATGCATATGCAATTCCCTTCCCTTTGCAATTAAACTTTGAAATACTTTTAAGTTCGAAAACTTTTGTAAAATAAAGGTAATATAACCTTTGGAGCTCTGGTAACCACTTTGTAACACCCCCACGACCCCTCCTTATATATACTAGGAGAAATTACGGGAGTGTTACGCCACGCATGATAATACGTAAGGCTAATCAGAGAATACAGCGGAAGTCTTTTAAAATAAACTGGAAATACTTTAACACAACTGAAATAAGAAAGTATGTAAATGAGTTACAAACTCGGAAACTATCCCATAATAGTCCCATCTTCAAAACAAGTCAAACCTTGACCCCAATGGTCAAGTAAAGTTAAACATATAATTCAAAATAACTTAATATATAAGAAAGTACTCGTGTACTATAATTCCCATCCGGATGCTTATGATTCCCATGCACATCAAGAACTTGTACCTGAAACTTCTCCTCTAAGCTCTGCTCGCCAAATGGGTCATCACAGGGTTGTTGAGGAAAAACAACAACCAAAAGAAAACAAAGAAACACATACATCAGCAACGCTGAGTACATAACACTACTAAACTAATGCAAATAATGATGCATGAAATCCTCAAACAACTTCGGCTTGCTCTTCTTGTGACACTACATGCGACAAGCACATAACTGAACTTACTAAATACTTTCTTTTATTATTATTTGGCAATGAACGGGCACCGTCCTCCTCTTGGAATCATACGGGCTACTATTCCTTGTGTAAGAGATCCCACACCTCTTACTAAAGTTCCATGAACTTTAAATAACTTGACTCGAGAATTTTAAGCTTGTTAGTAATGAAAGAGGGTGAGAGTGAGCCTCTAGACTCAACATCTCAGAGATAAAGAATACGAGTGACGCCTAGTCCACTCAAAGATCTTGATAATTGGAATTCCATAAACTTGCTCAATAAAATAAAAGCATTAGCATCGTCATGCTAAGCTATATGCAGGAGTGTAGTTTCACACTAACTCCCCCCTTATGTTCAATACTCATGGGGGATCCATCCCAAGAGTTTTATTGCCAAAGCCCATTATGTGAGACACAATCACAATAATAATACATCTAGCAAATAAATTAATTTCTTATCTTTCTTTAACAAGTGAATGCAACAAACACCATAAGTAACTCGATTCTAAATTCTTTGAGACCTTGCTCATCTTATTACTTTAATGACTCCATGAGTCCTTTCTTACTTTCATAAGGATCCATGATCCAATCAATTGAGTCATTGCTCAATGATTCAACTACTTGTGAGACCTTGCTCAATAACTTTAAAACTTGTGAGACCTTGCTCAACAAAAATATATAACTTCTCATGAGACCTTGCTCAATAAATATAACTTCTAGTGAGACCTTGCTCAATAAAATATATAACTTCTAATGAGACCTTGCTCAATAAAATATATAACTTCTAATGAGACCTTGCTCAATAAAATATATAACTTCTAATGAGACCTTGCTCAATAAAATATATAACTTCTAATGAGACCTTGCTCAATAAAATATTCTCATGCAAGCCCTAGCTTCAAGAATAAATTTAAATAACTTTAATCATGCTCAAAAGCAATTATCATCATTCACATGCTTTTTAAATATAGGAATAACTCAAAAGTTCCATTCCTAATCTCCTTTCTAAGTTCTCAATATGTACTCAAACAATTATAAGGCATAAGCCTCTCCTTACTCCTCATGCTCAATAAATAAACCTTTAAACACTAAAGTCAAAGGTCAAAGTGTATGTACCTTGATAACACACAAAAATCAACAATTCAAAGCTTCACTTGCTTTTACTATGCTTGAAACCTACCAACAACAAAGTACTATCAATTAGTACTTACCAATCAACAATTCAAGGCTACTAATAAATAAAAATCAGCACTTTTAAAATTAATAACAAAGCTGATTTTTCCTTAAAAATGCTTTAAAACTATCTTTAAGTCATAAACTTGAAAACCTTTACTAGTAGGCAAAACCCACTATAAACTAATACTTAAAACTTCACAAAATTACCAATTTATTAATTTAACTACTGCTGTAAATTATTTAATAAATAATTGCAGAATTTTTTTTTTTACATGTGGTTCGAAAACCACAAAAACCCGAAACAACAACCAACCGGCAGCCACCACGAGCACCGCCTGCACCACCACCGGCACGGCAGTGGGCAGGGCTGTGCTCGTCGTGCCCAGCAGCAGCTGCCGCCTACTGTTGGCACAGCAGCGACCACGACAGGCCCAGCGCAGCCACCACTGCCAGCACGGCAGTGGCCCAGCCACCTCCTCGACGAAGCCTCGCCGGCGAACCACCGTGGTGGCCGGAAAACGCAGGGGAGAGAGAGAAAAATAAAATCAGAAAAACAACTAACTTCTTTGCTTCCTTTTGTTATTTGCAAGATCCTCTTATAATTTTCAAAATAAAACTAGATTAAAACTTGAACTTTGAAGAGATTGCTTGAAGAAGAAGAACTAAAGTTTGAGAGAGGAAGAAGGAGTCCTTACTCCTTTTGAAGAAAGTGGCTGGTGAAATGGATGGGGAAACTTAGGGTTTCCTTATTTATAGTGGTGATCTTTTGGGTAAAAGACTAAAATACCCTTACTCATCAAATTACCGAAATACGTTTGATATGAAATTGCCAAAATAAACTTCTCACTAATATTACTAAAATACTTTCTTGAAAAGACTAAAGTACTTCTTTGTGAAAATACTCAAATACTCTTTTGGTAAAATGACCAAAATACCCTTCTGCTCTGAAATACTGAAATTAAATAGCTTTAATAATTCAAAAATGATTAAGACTATTTAATTAAATAACTTAAAAATATGGGGGATTACAGTTATAGTATGAAAGTTTGTGACAGATGGTTGAGAAAGGAATAAATAAATGAAGACTTTGAAGAAGTGAAGAATCAAGATTGAAGTCCAAGTTTATATTGAATTCCAAGTTTAGTTACTATATACAAAATGTAATATGCTAGAACTAGATGATATATTATGTGCCAAGTATAGAAATATAAAATTAGGATAATTATTATTTTCTTAGAGTTAAGGAAATAAATAATTATGTTAATTTTATATATCTATATAAAAAGGAAGTTTAGTTTTAAAATAAAAAAGGATTTTATAAAAACTGATTTTGATAAAACGTTTTGTATATAAAAGATAAAAGTTTTTTTTCGGTAAAAATCATAAAACGTTTTTAAAGAATTTTGATAAGAAGGAGAAAAACTGATTTTTCAATATGATAAAGTTTGTTTAATAAAAAAACTGATTTAAGAGTTGATCTAGTTAATATAAGATATGGAGAAATCCTTATCCTATAAGGAAAAGGAAAATCAGTTTTTTATAAAAGATAAAATTGGTTTTTGAATAGGAAAAGAATTTTATCCCTTTATTTTAGGAATAAAAATTGTTCAAAAGATAATATATCTTGGAGAAGGATTTTTATTCAGTTCATCAAGATATATAAGGGATTGCAACTCGGTTTATAACTCGCGTTTTTCGAGAGAAAAAAATCGGAGATATTAAGAGGCGAAAACAGTTTCCTAAGGCACGAAGTATAGCACGAGTTAGTCGGGTTAGGAAACTAAAACAACGTTTGTAATTGTCCTCTATTTGCTTGAATAAGAAGCACGCTTTTGAGGATCTTTTCTTTCTGTAATTTCATTATTATAGAGAGTGGCAACACTTAGAGTTAAGTGTTGGGGAGCACTACTAGGGTTAGTAGTGGGGGAATCGAATTGTATCAAGAGTTTGGTATTTTACGATTCAAATATTAAAAGAGTAGTTTGTGTGGACGTAGATCTCAGAGGTGAGATTGAACCACGTTAAATTCATGTGTCTTATTATTTGATTTCATTGTTTTATTATTTGATATAATTGTTTTAGTGTTTGATTAAGTTTCGTTTGAGCAAAAACATCAATCGGAGATTTTACGAGTGAATAACACAGTGCACGACACTGTGCCATAAGAGTGTTTTTGCGAAAATCGATTAGTTTTAGCCACTCAATTCAACCCCCCCTTCTTGAGTGTCACCTTGTGTTCCAACAAGTGGTATCAGAGCAGGCTATTCTCGAAAGGCTCATCCCTAGAGAATAGAAGTCATGAACATGCAAGACGACTCTCGAGATAGACACACAAAGTGTCCAATTTTCAACGGAAAAGACTACGGATGGTGGAAGGCTAGGATGAGGATCTACATCCAAGGATTGGACTATGAATGCTGGAAAATCATAAGGAAATGACCAATCCTTATCCAAGCCAAAAACGCTGAAGGAAAGATGGTCGACAAGGATGAAGACGACTACAATTCAGTTGACTATGCAAAAGCCGAAAAAAACTTCAAAGCTATGAGTATTCTCCAATATGGAATTGGACCTGATGAATACTCAAGGATCTCGGCTTGTACTACAACAAAAGAAATATGGGACACGCTGGAGTTGGCCCACGAAGGTACGAATGAGGTAAAACAATCTAGAATAGATTTGCTTGTCCAACAATATGAATTGTTTACGTACTATGAATAAGGACGAATCTATTAAAGAGATGTTCACTAGATTTACACTAATCACTAATGAATTACGTTCTCTAGGCAAAAAATATACTTCTGAAGATTTAGTGAGAAAGGTGTTAAGAAGTTTAACAAATCGATGGCTCCCAAAAATAACCGCTATTCAAGAAGCTAAAGATTTGACTAAACTTTCACTAGAACAACTTATTGGATCATTAATGACTCATGAACTTGTCTTAGATTCTAAAACTAATGAACCAAAAAGTAAAGGTATAGCCTTGAGAACTGAACTGGAAATTGAAAATAGTGATAGTGATGATGATATTGATTTTCTTACTAGGAGATTTAAAAAATTTCTCAAAAAGAACAAAAACAACAATCCTAGAAAATATGAAAATTTCAAAGGTAAGAGCACTACCTCTAACTTTAAGAAAAGTGCTACTAATTCGGGTTGTTTCAAGTGTGGAGAGATAAATCACAGGATTAAAGAATGTCCCTTATGGGATGATGAGAAGCCCAAAGAAAGAAGGGAGCAATCGAAGAAATAATTCAAAAAGGCAATGATTGCTGCCGTTTGGGGAGATTCAGATTCTAACGAAGAACAGTCAGAGGCACAGTGCCATGAGGAAAAATTGTGTCTGAATGCTGTACAGACATCACAGAGAAAGGCACAGTGCCAGGACGACTCTCACTTGTGTCTAATGGCGAAAAGTTCGAACTCCCAAGATGAAACTGAAGATAGTGAGGTAAGTCTTCTTTCTCTAAAACCTTCAATACATCTTCTTTCAAAAAACCAACTTGTTACTTTGCTTGAAAATATCATTGATGATTGTCAAGAAATGAATGATGATTTTTCAATCATGAAAAGGAAGTAAAAAATTTAACTAAGCAAAAGATTGGGTTGGAATTGCAATATAAGGATTTATTAAAGGACTGTAAAGAACTGATGAAGAAGACTGATGAACTTGAAAAAATTATTGAAGAGAAAAATGTTGAGTTAAATGCTTTAAGGTGCGAAAAGTCTCTCGCAAAAGAAGTTGTTAATAACACTGTGCCATACACTGTGCTAGAGGCTAAAAATTCGGATCTTGAAAATCAAATTGAATCGTTAAAACATGAGTTAATTGAGTTGAAAGAATCAAGACAAAGATCCAGAATTGTTCCACTTATGCTACCTCAAGATGCTAAGTTAAGTGATGAACTTGATAAAGTTAAAAGAGATTTGGAAATTTCGAGAAAAAGAAATAGCGATCTAAACACTTCTGTTGAATTCTTAGAATCACAATTGACCATTGCTCGGAAAATGTATGAAAAATGGTTAGATGGTCAAAAAGCCTTAGACTATATCTCAAGTACAACTAGCAATCGAAACAGAATTGGTTTAGGATATACGGACCCGGAGGCACGGTATAACGGCCACAAGGTGCCAAAATTTTTGAAAGAGACTTTCGTAAAAGAAAATATGTCGATCTACCTGAATATTTGATTTGCAACTTCTGTGGAAAGAATGGACATCTTATGGATAATTGTAATGTCAAGAAAAAGAGTGTTGCGAAAGATGTAAAGTATGTAACTCAAATATGGGTTAGAAAAGACTTATTAGAAGCTCAACGAAAGAAAAAGGGACCCAAACAGATTTGGATTCCTAAAATTAACAAGTGATCTTTTTGCGAGGCAAACGTGAGAGGACGCGACCTATGGTATCTCGACAACGGCCGCTCAAGACATATGACTAGTGATAAATCTCAATTCCTCTCACTAGTAGCCTACCATGGAGGGTGTGTTACATTTGGCGACAACAAAAAGGGAGAAATATTTGGTATTGATAAACGTCGGCAAATCCCTAACACACTCCATAGAGAACGTGATGTTGGTAAGTGGTTAAAAAAAAAAATTGTTAAGCATATCCCAATTGTGTGATCAAGGTAATTCTGTTGAATTTCATGCATGAATGTTTTACAAGATAATTTGTGGCTTTGGGATTAATTTCAGGAAATTAGTTGAGTATTATGTCTGTTGTCCTCCTTTAAATATGTTAATTAGAGTGTTGATACCTGTTTTTGTGAAGCTTAGTGAGTAAAGGTCTACTTGATATAAAGAAGGACTCGTAATGGTCTAATGATCTTTGTCCTAATGTCATGATCCTAAGTTGCCGAACTAATAAGCTATATGATCCTAAGTTGCTGAATTTTTGAGCTATGAAATGCATATACTTTCTCCTATAGCAAGCTTGATCTTTAGCCCAATATTCTGATTTTCTATTCATGAGTTTGACATTTGTGCCTCATTATTTATTTCTTTCCTATGTCCCACCTTATCTTTAATTCTCTATTATTATCCTTCTTTTCCCCACCCATTGCTCCAAAGTTCAACAAGTGCTTTTAATCTTGATTCATGATAATCTATGGGGAAAGAACATTTTGATAATTTGATGGAAGAAAAAGACGCATCAGTTAAGGGGGAACATGAAAAGGTTGGAATGAAACTCAAATACGTGAAAGAATAAACAGTACTGATTTACACTGTGCAAGGCACAATGCCAGGAGATGTATCAAAAAGACAATGAGGTCCGAATTAAGTTATTATATTTGATCTCTTATTGGTTGACTCTAGTCATATTGTATGGTCTGCTTCTCCTTCATAAAAAAAAAATTAATTAAAAAAAAAAAAAAAAAAAAAAAAAAAAGAAAAGAGAAGGAGAGTAAGACATTTATTTTAGATAAGTCCTAGAGTTCAATTCAAATGTGAAGAACATTATCAAAGCTTTGAAGATCATCATTTTGGATTCCAGTATATCCGAAGATTAGTTATATTTGAAAGGGAATAGATTGTTCAGTGGCACAGTGCCACACACAGTGCCACAGTGAAGAAAGTCTTATGATGTTTATTTGCGGAAGTTGAAAATATGAAAAAAGGGTTTAAGCACTTGTTGAGTCAATTGCCATTTCAAATCTTCAAGCTTGCATTACCTATATTCATCTTACATTCTTAGCCATCAACCATGATCCTTCATGATTATTTCTTGCTTCATAAATTCGGATTGTGAGTTGGGTTATATTTTTGCTTAATGACTTCGGATTGTGAGTTGGATTATGACATAGCACCAACATCCTTAGTATTTATTGCTTGAGCTACTTAACTTATTTTGCTGACTATATCTCACTTTGTCTCGCTAAACATGTTGATGCTCTCCTTTTTGATAATGTCAAAAAGGGGGAAGATGGGTATAATACTTAGACTAATGAATAATTGGTTATTTACTTGTGAATGATGTTATGCTATTTTCCCTTATGTGATTAATGGTGCATATTTTGAGGGGGAAAAAGTGATTACTTAATAATATTATATTGAGTGTTTGTCATCATCAAAAAGGGGGAATTTGTTGTGCATGTTAAGTTTTGATGATGAAAAATAATATAATATGTTATAGTATGAAGGTTTGTGACAGATGGTTGAGAAAGGAATAGATAAATGAAGTCTTTGAAGAAGTGAAGAATCAAGATTGAAGTCCAAGTTTATATTGAATTCCAAGTTTAGTTACTATATGCAAAATGTAATATGCTAGAACTAGATGATATATTATGTGCCAAGTATAGAAATATAAAATTAGGATAATTATTATTTTCTTAGAGTTAAGGAAATAAATAATTATGTTAATTTTATATATCTATATAAAAAGGAAGTTTAGTTTTAAAATAAAAAAGGATTTTATAAAAACTGATTTTGATAAAACATTTTGTATATAAAAGATAAAAGTTTTTTTTCGGTAAAAATCATAAAACGTTTTTAAAGAATTTTGATAAGAAGGAGAAAAACTGATTTTTCAATATGATAAAGTTTGTTTAATAAAAAAACTGATTTAAGAGTTGATCTAGTTAATATAAGATATGGAGAAATCCTTATCCTATAAGGAAAAGGAAAATCAGTTTTTTATAAAAGATAAAATTGGTTTTTGAATAGGAAAAGAATTTTATCCCTTTATTTTAGGAATAAAAATTGTTCAAAAGATAATATATCTTGGAGAAGGATTTTTATTCAGTTCACCAAGATATATAAGGGATTACAATTCAGTTTTATAACTCGCGTTTTTCAGAGAGAAAAAATCGGAGATATTAAGAGCTGAAAACAGTTTCCTAAGGCACAGAGTATAGCACAGAGTTCTAGTCAGGTTAGGAAACTAAAACAACGTTTGTAATTGTCCTCTATTTGCTTGAATAAGAAGCACGCTTTTGAGGATCTTTTCTTTCTGTAATTTCATTATTATAGAGAGTGGCAACACTTAGAGTTAAGTGTTGGGGAGCACTACTAGGGTTAGTAGTGGGGGAATCGAATTGTATCAAGAGTTTGGTATTTTACGATTCAAATAATAAAAGAGTAGTTTGTGTGGACGTAGATCTCAGAGGTGAGATTGAACCACGTTAATATCATGTGTCTTATTATTTGATTTCATTGTTTTATTATTTGATATAATTGTTTTAGTGTTTGATTAAGTTTCGTTTGAGCAAAAACATCAATCGGAGATTTTACGAGTGTATAACACAGTGCACGGCACTGTGCCATAAGAGTGTTTTTGCGAAAATCGATTAGTTTTAGCCACTCAATTCAACCCCCCTTTCTTGAGTGTCACCTTGTGTTCCAACAAGGGGGAAGATAAGGTAACAAATTGGGCGAGCTCATTACCACCAAGCTCCAAGTAATGTTAATAGATTGATGAGGATTGAACAAATCAAGAAGAAAAAGAATCGGTAATTTATTCTGTTTCTTGGGGCCCAAAAATAGTGAACCAAACATGCTCTAAATTTTTCCAAATATATAAGAAAGACCACAACTATATGAGGTCTCATTTGATTCGTTTCAATGAGAGTTCTAATATTATCAAATTTTTATAATTTTTTTTACTGATACGTAATATTAATAGTTAAATATGTGCATTGACAAATGTGCAAATCAAACTAGAGACATCGATAAGAAACTGAGTAAAGTATGAAGTAATTTATAATGGTAGAACAAAACATGTAATGGTGAAATGAAAGCATCATATTAACTACCACTGTTTTGTAGAAGAGACTTATAGTACAAAGTAGTAAAAAAAACTTATTAGGATGAGTTTATTAATTATTCAAAAGGCACGATAATAAGATAATAATATGAGTTTAACGTTGGAGTTTGAAGCGTTCAAGAGCAGGTTGGACACCATAATCTTGACCAGTTGATATATAATTAGCCAGATATTCACCAATAGTAGTCTCTCGGTAAATTGGAGGATTTTCTTCCGATAATAACTCTTTTATTGGTGCAAACAACCTCTGGTTTCCCTTCTTCGGCCTAAAGAAACAAGCCACTGAAATTCTTGGCCCAATTTTCTTGGACTGCACCCTGTGAATTACGCTTTTGTACTTGTCATTGCTGACGAGCTGCACAAACACAAGTTATCTATAATTAGAAAACGACATATTTTATTTTATTTTGGTGAAAATTTAAAACAATATTATAAACCTAATTTCCTTTCCTTTGAAAAAAAATAGGCACTCCAACTTTAAAAGTCAAAATTTATATCATTACTATCTTATTGATAATTATATTTTTATTCACTTTTAGTTGCAACAGTCTAACTAATAATAATCTTTAAGTATTTATAATTAAATATTATTAAAAACTAAATCTTGTGAAAATATATATTAAGACGAATTAGCTAGATTGTGGTGTTTTGGCTACTAGTTAAACTTTGGGGTGTTGGATGCAACCGAGTCATAGTTTGTGTTGTTGAGACCAAATTTGCCAATAATTTATGACTATAGTTATGTTTGTCTTATGAATAAACCATTTAAGATGGTCAAAATGAAGGGTAATTATAATGCAGAAGTCCCATTGTTGTAACTAAGTACGGATAATAGGCTTTTCCCCTCAAAAAAAAAAAAAACTAAGTACGGATAATAGAAGTTTATATTAAAAGTTAGATTAACCAGCGTACCATCATTGATTGGAATTCAATTAAATAATCATGTAATGCAAATTGAACTGCATGAACTAGTACTAATATATGAGAACTTGCCTGTAGCATATCTCCGGTGTTAACAACCAAAGCTCCAGGGATATGGGGAACTTCATACCATTGATCATCATGAAGAACTTGAAGTCCACCAATTTCATCTTGTAGGAGCACTGTGATAGTGTCATTATCAGCATGTTTGTTAATTCCTATTGCTAATTCTGGTTGTGGGCATGGTGGATAGTAGTGGGTCAAACATATGAAGTCTTCACCACAATCCATGTTCTTTAGATGGTCTGGTTTTAAGCCCATTGACTCACTCAGTAACTCCATGAATGTGAATCCAAGCTTCTGGACACCCTTCCCATACTCCATAATAACGTCTCTGTGTAAATTAAATTGAATGTGACAATTAGATAGGGTCAGAGCTACATGATCAGATGTGAGATTATTTGACCAGATAAATTGTAATAATATAATCTGATTTTTCTAAGACAAAAAAAAACCGAAAATTTGTAGTGTTTTCTTTTAAAATTCGACTATTTGACTCCAATGAAATATTTAAAATTTATGTGCACGTACTAATATAGTAAGTTTTGTATATACCGCCTCATAATAAAGTTTTAAAGTGCACCTCACTTTTTAAGCTAAGAGGGCGCTCTTTTAAATTAAAGGGTCACTATTACTCAGTTATTACTCCAACGGCCCGTTTGGTAGTCGTTAATAAATTGCGGTAATGGGAATGAATTTTAAGTGTAGGTTACAAGCGAAGCACCCTTAACATCTCCATGGGGAGGCAATTTCAACCCCCAAGTTTGTGTTTTTTTCTCCATGGGAAAGCAATTTCACCCCTAATTTTCATTACCACTCATTACCACCTAACAAGGTGGTATTGGATGGGAATGAAAATTCAAGAAGAAAAATAGACACTTTAGGATAAATTAGCATTACCATGGGAATGAACAATGATTTTATTTACAAATTTACTTGTATAACCATAAACTATTATAAAGACGATTTTATATGAGATTATGTACTTGTATTTTATTGGTGTCAATCTACCACTGGTGACAAAGTTAAGATAAGGCCCGTAGGCCATAACATAAGTTACTAGTTTGTTGGAAGTAAAGAAAAAAGAGAAGAAGAAGTTGAATATATATACCTGCAAGTCTCAGGGAATTCTTCAGGCTCAGGCATAGGGTCCATATGACAGACTGAAGTATCCCTCCAATTCGTAACAGAGCCAGTGTAGAGGTAAAAATTGGAAGTGTATACAAACTTCTTTTTAGTATCATCCCCTCTTACATAGTACAACTTCTTTTCCTCGGGGTCCAACTCATGGAACCTCTTAGCACCTTTGATCATTTCATCCAACACATTTTGAGGGATCCCGTGGTTCACCACTTGGAAGAACCCCCACTTCTCACATATGTCGGACACCTCCTTCATGATCTCCCTCCGTCTCTCGGGCCCTCCATCCTCTACTCCGGCCAAGTCTATCACCGGAATACATTGCTGCGACTCGTTCGAGGCCTTGACCGAGCGTGGGGACGTAGGTTGTTTGTTCACGAATATAGGGGGTAACTTATCTACACCTGCATCAATAAGCCCCTTTACTCCTAGCTTTGACTCATCAAAGGCCTTTAGATCGGCCATGAGATCATTATTGTTTGTGCCTAACACCATTATTTTTGTTGGTATTTCTCAAAGTGTAGCTAAGGAAGTAGAGACTAATTGTGTGACTTGGTTATTATTGAGTCCAACTATGCTTCTATTTATACTGATTTACTGGCTACAAGTGTTGGTGGCAACTGGCAAACTTGTTCTCAGTAAGTGATCGATGTAAAATTGTCTTTGGCATTGAATTGATCTATGTACATAAAAATTGTACTTGCATATTTTATATTATGACAGAGTGTATAACATGTGACTAATATATGCATTTTTTTCTTACTATGAGCACAAAATTGTCTTATTCTTATATATATATATACATCTTAGTTTTACTGGTATTCATAGAAAAGTCCACTAACGATGGCTTGTAATTTGAATGAATGGCGATTAGTACAATAATAACACTACTCAGTGTATGTTACTATGTCAGATTGTCCGTCGCCATCTTTGAATAATCTTTATCATTTCCCTCTTGAATGTACTACTGTAATTGTCAACCACATAAACAATCAAATATTGACCTAATGATACAGGTTTAGGGGTTGTTTAGTGATCCATTGTTAGTTTGACTTTTTAATTTGGTTTAGTTGGCTTGTTTGGTTTGAAAGATTAGGTCGTATGTAGTGGGCTTTTTAAGGTGGTCATTTTAAGCCATTTGTTTGCAAAAGTGTTTGGCAAAATTAATTGTGGTGTTAATTGTTTATTAGAGAGTTTGTGGCCAACAAAGCCAAAAGCCAATCAAAAAGCTGCTTGGCAGCTTTTTCATTTTGGCTTAAAAGCCAGCTTTTCAGCCAACCAAAAAGCCAATAACCAAACACTTTTTTTGGCTGTTTGACCAAATTGAAAAGCCAAAAGCCAATGAAAAAGCCATTTACCAAACAGGGCCTTAATTTGGTTTTATGACTTCAAAGTCATGAAATCATTCTAATAGGAGTTCTTTGGGATCATCTTCACTAATCAAACGAGTCTGGCCTACCATACTAGTTATATATACCTAGCTATGAGAAGTTTTAGTTCAATAGGATCATTCTCCTTACCAACCTAAAAAAAAAGGAAAAGTCTACATAGTATCCCTCAATTTTTTGACATTTGTAATTTGTAACACCACAAATTTTTATCTACATAGTACCTTTTAATTTTTGATATTTTATTTGATATCATCTCAAACAACAATACTACCTCTCACCATCCTAACTACTTATCAGCCACCTCCCTAAAGTCTTCACCACCTCTATTGCCACTAGTCAAGCCCACCAGGCCACCACATTAAATTTGGGATGGATAAGGCGACGGGAAAGAATTGATTTTGAAGTGGTAATAAGTAAAAATGTCATTAATCGAGGGGTGTCGTGTAAAATCTAAGAGGTGATACCAAATAAAAATATCAAAAGAGGAGGGATACCATGTATAATTTTCCTAGTCATTTAGGAAGGGATTCAGGATATTCTAATCGAGGGAGACAACCTTCTAGTCATAAACTCAATCAAAGCTCTCCAGAAACCCCATGGTAAAATGCAAACATCAATATAAATATCCAATTCCTACTTACTACTTTTAACTGGAGCATCCGTCACATCTACATGGAAGCAAACAAGGCTGCAGAGTGCAGACTGGATTGTCAATGTTGGACATTTATTTAACTTTTTATTTTTGTATCTCCTACTTTGAATTTTATCCTTGTAAACGATATATTACGAGTTACCCTCGTACATAGGGTCTCCTAACTCCTTTTTTTTCCCTTACCATTAAAAAAAATGTAAAATTTTCCTGAACACGATAATGATATAATTTCATATACTTCCTTCGTAACAAAATAGATGTTACACTTCCTAAATATGGTTGTAACAAAATAGATGTTACACTTCCTTTTTAGGTAACAATCTCTCTCTTATGACATGGGATCCCTTTTCTCTTTCTCTCTATCTCTCTCCTCTTCAAAAATTTGCCTAGAAAAGTGTGTTTTTTTAAAAGTGTAACATCTATTTTGTTACGGACAATGTATTATGTTGCTAGATTTATACTTATTTAAGAATTCTATTATAATAAGAAAAAATTGTCACCATGAATCCCAAATTTGATACAAGCAATGTTCTATGACATAAAATTTAAGAATATTAATTGCACCAGATGAGTGACTAAGACAAAATTGTTGGTAAATTTTCCAATTCCTTGGGCAGCGGTAGTCTTGAAATATCTCATTTCATAAAGTACATAGAATAGAGTTTATAGTCCACACCTAACCATGGTAGCTTTTGACTGCCCGCCAAAGACGACATCCCAATATTTCTAAATTTTTGAGCTGCTAAGCTAGTAAGCTTCCAGCGTGACTAGCTGCCGTTGCTTTCGAGACGGCAAATGCGGCAAACCTTTTTTAAACTTTGATTTATTGTGAAATTAAATTTCCAAATTTCTCAATGTTAGTAAGTAAGCCCCATTATATACACCAAATTAAAGAATCAAGGTTGGCCTAGTTGGTTGGAGATCCTCCTTCCACCCTTGTGATAAGGGTTCGATTCTTGCTCCTTGCAAAGTGGAATCCCCAAATTCCCCATCACTTGTGCAAGAGATATTCATAAACATCTATCATAACTCATAAGAACACAAAATCTACTTCCTCCATTTTAAATTAGTTGTAATATAGAGGGATGTACAAGTTTTGAAGAGTGCATATTAAAGAAACCATAAACCAAGCTTGGCTTGGCTCACTTGGTAGAGATTCCACCTCATGAGTCGTGACCTCAATGTTAGGAGTTTGAATCGCACCAAGTGATGGACACTTGAAGGAGGATTCCCCTTATCATTCTCCCTCCTTCCAAGTGCTTGGGGAGGTTGGGTCCTATGCAAGGGAAGCCCATAGGTTATTTATCGTACCAAAAAAATATATGTATAAAGAAACCAAAAATAGAAAGAGATATACAAAAAGACTCATGTGATGTTAGGATAGAGATGGATACTCCTATAACTACAATTCATATTATTCACCGGGTGTATTGTCTGCCCAACGTACTTTTTTACCCTTTGCTCAAGTGGTGATAGCTTCAAATGAGCAAAAAATATTACTTCCTTGAGAGGGGGAATGGGGTATGCAAAGGGGTGAAGCCCTATTGTATTTAGGGTAATAGTAAAAGAATAAGGTCGGGATTTAGTCATTTACATAAGCTATCAAGTCATGTACCATCTTTGGATGCAAAGTTTGAAGGAATAAAATATGCTATATATGTACATTGCTTAATTATATACTCCTCTGCTTTTTACATATTGCAAACGTTTTGACTTTTACGGCTTGCTGATATACAACTTTGACAATTAATATCTCTAACTATATATTTGTAAAAGATTATGACATGTTCAGAATTCAGATCTTGTAACTATATTTTGAGATAAATCCAATAACTTACATGTTAAAGTTTGTATTATAAATTAGTCATAAATTTCCAATCAAAGTAAGTGCATGAATGATGCAAAAGTCAAAACGTTGCAATAACTTCCCCCGCTCCATTTAATTGCAACAATTTCAATTTTGGTGCTATTCACAATCACTCACCTTTTGTGTTTCATACGTATGGAAAAATATAGTCATGTGAAATCTTGTTGGATTCGTCTCAATCTATACTTTATTAATATCTAATTTTTACAATATTTACAAACTTAACTTCAGATATTATTAGCATAATTTGTGCACTAATAAGCATGAAACTAAAGTGTTGCAATTGAACTGGAGTAGAGAAAGTATTTAAAAACGGAAGATTGATATTTTTGTATCGGTGAAAAAAAAAAAAAAAAAAAAATGGATCTCTCTCTTTCTCAAACATATTTTCTCTGCCTTCTCTCTAAACACAAACCAGCCCTAACCCTAGGAACTCGCCGGAGCTCCGGCGCCGCATAGTTTTCCGGCGGTGCTCCGGCGAGTCTCTCATTCAGTTTTTCTTTTCGTTTCTCCTATCGTTTGTCTTAGTTTTTAGAGCTTTTTCTTCAGTTCGTCGTCCTAGTTTTTGGGTGGTTTCTTCGCCCGAATCTTTAGCTTTGCTGTCGTGTTCGCTCGTAGTAGTTGGTTTCGCTCGTAGTAGTTGGTTTGCCGGTTTCTCCTAGACGCACCTTCCTTTCTTTCTCCTTGCTGTAGTCGTGTCTCCACCGATTTCGCCGCCCCACCGACCACCGTGTTACGGCTCCTCTTCCAGTCCCGCCATCGGTTCCCCCCTCCCCGAGTAGGTGAGTCAATATTGTTAGGGCTTCCCTCCCCCCTCCCCCTCCCCCTCCCCCTAGTTTCGTTTTGGGTCTCCCCTCCCCCTCCCCCGTTTCTTGGTTTATTAGTTTGGGCCTCCCCCCCCCCGATTCCCCTAGTTTGGCAAGTAAAGTTGTAGGGCATCCCATCCCCCTTCCCCCTTAGTGTTAAAGTTGTGTCCCCCGTCTGGACTCCGGTGGTTGTGCTTTTAACCCCTTTCACCTAGTGTTTCATCGGATCTTGGAAGTGCGTCCTCCTTTACCCACTTAAGTTTAGTTCTCTGATTTCGTTGTTGATTGCTTAGTTGTGTTAGTATGGTGGTGTTGTTAGTTAAATCAATCTGCTTGATTTTTTTGTTACTTGTTGGAGGTAGTTTTTGTCTTCAAAAGGTTGGATCTGGTCTATGTGGATGGTTAGGGTTTGCGTGGCAAGAGATTTCATGTTTGGGGTTTGTTTTCAATCTCGCTTGGTAATGAATATCTCAATCATTACCTTGACAAAACAATATCTGAAGGCGGCTCCCCAATTCGTCAATTGGGTTTATAGCGCGTCAACTCATCTGAGCTTCTCCTCAAAGGAGAAGCCTGAAATATCCTTCCAAAAGGGTATTGAGTCACACAGGAATGTGACTCTTTCAGGAAACATGACCATAGAATTCCATGTGACAGAAGGTCACTGGGATTGGTCAGTTTGCGAGTTCATAATCTCCCTGGTACTTGGTTGCTCCGCTTGTGAAATCAGCCCTATCCTCCAACTCCTTTCATCAGGGTTCTGGTGATCGTCGTCCACCAGAAGCAGAGTTTCAATACAATTAACTATCAATTCAGACCTCCAGATCGAGCAATTTTATCATAGTTTAAGTTATTTATGTTTCTGTTATTGTTATGTAAGAGCGAATATAGCTCAGTTTAGTTTATTTGTGTTTGTTTGGTTGTATTAGCATTAGGCTGTACCTCCGGTTTCATTTAATGCACAATTTCCCCGATGTCAAAAAAAAAAAAGAAACATGAAAAAAATGGTACTTTTCGAATGGGTGGTAAAAGTTAAAAAAACCAAGAACTCCTTCACAGCACAAGGCATCCAAATCATTTCTAGTGAATTTATGAGGAGACTACGACTGCATCACACTACAAAATGTTTCATATGATCCAAAACTGTTACATTCGTTAAAGACTCCCCTGTAAATAGCATAAATTCTACAGATGTTAGAAAGACTCCCCTTTAAATAGCATAAACTCTACAGATGTTAGAACTCTTTATACAAAAATTTCTTCTGTAAGCTAGGGAGGACCAACAGCACCACAAATTGGGAACTCCAGAGTACAGTTTGATCCAATTGTTCCCATACTCCTCGAGCTGCAGACGTCGAAGTATTTTAGGATTACAGCAGACAGATATAAACAAAACCAATACTCTCTTTGAATCTCTCCTTACGAGAACAGTTAACAATAAACGAATAGCCAACATAAATATATATACACCGAGGTCAATTCAATAAGAGCAGAGACATCATGGGTGAGAAGCCAGGTTTTTGTGCTTATTAGCTTCCTCAAAAATTTACCCTAGTTCTAGGTCCACTCATGCCTACCCGATTCCTGGCAGAATATCGAGGCTCTTCGTTTCTCTTCCTTTCTACCCTGAACCCACCTCTTGTTCCTTGCTTGTGGACAGGAGGGGGTGAGGGTGATTTCTTTGCTCCTTCCACATCATAACATAATGGTTCAAGTCCTTGTAAGTCCGGCTGGTAAGCAAAATGCACAGGCCGCTTTGATTCATCCATTTTCCTAAAAGTAATAGAAATCCTAGGAAGAGAAGAAAAATTATCTGTTAGAAGAAGCAATTAAACAACAGCAAGCTGAATATAATCATCATCCAAGGAGGATATAGACAAAACAGAAACAGGTACCTCTTAGATGGTACTGCAGGGACACAATGCTTGGCTACATCAGCTCCATTTCCATTTAATACCATAACCGATCTAAGAGGGACAACATCAAATATTACCATTTGTACCCATGTACAGTTAATAAAATGACACGAGACACCATGAAAGGAAGGGAGTTTAATAATGACTGAATTTCACTTACCCAACAGGCAAGGGAATAGCTATAGCACCGCTAAATTCTCCAGGGCCCTCAATCTTTAAGTCTCTTCCAAATACTATATTGCACTCGCTAAGGAAAGAAATTGTACAAAATGGGCGAACAAAATCATGATTATCAATATGTGGAGGTATGCAGTCTCCTTCTTCGTAAAGGTTGACAATACAGCTGTCAGGAACACAGGACGGGGGAAGAACATGCCATCTGATCAGCCTCTTGATTATCACTTTGAAAAGAGAAGGTAAAGGATCTACTTCTTCATGCTTTAGAATACCTGGTGGATTACCCATTTTATCCTGCCATCATCAATATAGTAACATTTAATACTTCCGTCTTAATTGAAGAGATTAGCTGTATGTTCTGTTGATTGTTAATAGAGCATCCTAACATAGTAACATCAGTACGCAGGCAATCAATCAATAATTGCATCAGTAGATAGAGAAACTTACAACAGCATAATTATAACAGCAACCAAATTGGATTGTCACACGTCCTTTACCCTTCATCCACTTTCTGGGTGCTGTGTAAGTGCGTTCTGAAGCAACATCAAACAAAATGCTTAATCAATTTTAGGTAATGACATAATCATCATCTCATCAGCCATCACAACCTAATTTTGTACTCAAGTACCAAGCAAAAGAAAAAGCATTATACTGCAGAGACAAACATCACATCTAGGAATTCACTCTTTCAGCTTGTCAAGTAGTTTGACTCCATCAATCAGATTAAAATCTTTAGTCTTTCTAGCTCCTGATCATGCTTAGGACATTACATGCAAGAAAAAACAAATAGATAACAAAGTATAGTAACCAACAAGAAATATACAATCATCATGCTCACATTCCAGCTATTAATTTATATTCATTAACACACATGTTCTTTGTCAATCATCCCAGCTATTAAAAAAACTGGGTCAGTCCTCTTTTCTTTTGTCCTGATTCCAATCATTTAAACCTTTTAGTTAATTTATGCTCTCTTAGTTCATGCATTCCCATGGTAAGAAGGGAGAGATAAGAAACTTAATTGACTTTCATATTTTGCTAGCTTTGACCATAAATAAAACAAACACACACATAATTATAGCTAAAATCTTGCTAAATTATATTTCAAGTTCTTTAATTATTGCAACACTTTAATTTCTAGTAAGTTTCACATTGCAATTAAACAACCTAACCTATATAAAACACTCCCTAATCCTCCCCCCCCCCCAAATTGATTCCAGATCCCTCTAGGCTCTCTCTCTCTCTCTCTCTCTCTCTCTCTCTCTCTCTCATTTGTTCATTTGTTCATCCAAATAAAACTCAAGAAGGATTAATTCTAGGGTTCTTCACTTTTCTCATCTGCTACATATCTCCACATATCTCCTATGCAACCTACCGTACTAACTCTACTACTAGAGATATTCTAATGCATTTGCCAAACTGTGGTTGTTTCTTGTTATCTGGTTTCGGGTTATTGTTGACAGCTAAGGTGTACAGGTCCTATATTACCTTGCAACTTTTGCAAACTACTCGATGGAGCTAAAACCTCATAATTCCACAGGCCCCCTCCCCTCCTTCACCGCACACTTAACTTTTAGAAGTTTAAAACTATGTTTGGTTCAGAGAAATATAATTTAAACTAAATTGTATTTTCATGGAAGTATATATTTCAATGGAAACTAAATCTTAAGCTTTTAAATCCAATATATGTGTTTGTCTGTGTATATAGATATATAATAACTACTCTACAAGATCAAATTTATCCTCCCAACAATACTCAGCCAACAGTCCCCACACCAATGCAACAAATCAATCAGACATCCCACATACTGAATATAGCTACTTGACAATCTTAGAAAAATGTATGAAATGAGAGTAACACGCTATTAGAAAGTAGCAAAGCAGCAGCACTTACCTTTCAGCTCTCCGCGCTTTCCCTTCTCAACAAGATCATAGACATAATCAACAATCCTTCTTTGTTCCACAGCGCTAAAAACACCCGTGTGCAACTCAAGTCCTTGAAGAATATTCTTAACCTTCCCATCAACCCTCTCAAGACATATATAATCTTTCTTCCTTCTCACATTCATAAACCTTAAATACTCTCTCTGATCCCTCGACAACTCCGTCTTCCTCGTTGCCACCTCACACAACTCCCCATTCGGTTCCCCTCCATTTTCTTCTACCTTACTCTCCTCACTCTCCCCAACTCCTTCAAGCTCGTCCTCCTGTGCCATATCCGCCCACGACATCCTCACCCTCGGAGTTTCAGTTTTCAAAGACACCAGATTTTTACTCACTCCCCTTGGAGAGCCATCAACAATGGATGACTCTAACCACCCATTCGCATTCGCGCCACACAAATTTGTTTCTCCCTCATCTTTCCAACTCCCCAATGAATGAGTATCACAATTATCAACATCTTTACATTCATCATCTGGCATCAAAATTGTCGAACTCTCCCCAGATTTAGAACAATCCTTACTATCATTATTGAGTTCTGAACAAAAACACATCAGAATCTTTAGAACTTAAAAAAAGATAGCGCAAAATTTGAGATTTATCATTCTAATTCAAATTAAACTAAAACATCACAAAATATGACTCTCACAATCTTAACCCAAACTACTTCCTCCGTAACAAAATAGATGATACACTATGACTTTCACACTTGTCGATGCAGTACATTGACCATTAATAACTTTAATTGTGTTAAAATTATAAGAAGTTAATATTATGAAAGTATACATTGACACGAATCCAACAATATATCATATAGTAACGGCTGATTTTATCTAAAACAAAAAAAATGCATGGTCAAATGTAGTAGGTAAATAGTGCAATTTTCAAAGTGTAACATCTAATTTTATTACGGAAGAAAGTATATGAAATTAAGAGAAAAAAAAAGCGCAAAATTCGAGAAACTCGAGTAAATCAAACCTAATTCAAAAAAAAGCAAAACATGATAAGATACAAAATTCAGAAGAAAGGAAAAAGCGGAGATGGAAGAAAACATACGAGGAGAGAGAGAGCGGATGCGGTGAGAGAGAGTGAAGGTGCAGTGTTGACAGAGGTCTCTGGAGAGAAAGGGTAACCAGTTCGATAAAAATTCGGATGCGATTCGGAGCTCCGATTCGTCGTAACGGTCAAGAAATTCGTCGCCGAGAGGTTGAGGATCGGTCATCTTAGGATCCGAGTTAACTCGCACGAGTTCTTACAAGACTTTTGAATCGAACAATGAGATTGAGTTGAGTGGCACCAAATCCTACTAATATCTTAGGACCTAAGCCGAGTAAAGGAATAATACTTTCTCCCTAGGACAATAGCTTCGAATACTTATATAACAGGTCGAAACTCGAAAGTCGAAACCTATTGTATTAACTAATTACAGTCTGTCTTCAAAAAAACAACAACTAATTACAGTCCTTATTAAATTAGAAAACTAAATGAAAAATAAAGCAAGAAGTTTGCCGCAATCAAATAAGGTCTCGTTCTTTTGGACTGTGAGAAATTAAACTGAACTAAAATGCGAAAAACTGAACATAAAAGAGTTTATTTTAGACTGAGAGAATCTGAACTGAACTAAACTAAACTCGAACTGAACCTGAACTGAACTGAAATAATAATAATAATAATAATAATAATAATAATAATAATAATAATAATAATAATAATAATAATAATAATAATAATTAATAATAATAATAATAACAACAACAACAACAACAACTGAACTGAACGAAACTGAACTGAAAATAAGTTCAAAAGAACAGGGCCTAACTGAACTGAAATAAACTGAATTTAACTGAACTGAAAATAAATCTAAAAGAACATGGCCTAACTTTTTCTGCCAAACCTTTAAGTAATGGACCAGCCCATAGACCACCAGATAGACCAGCAACTGAATTCGTAGACAAGCCTTTGTAGAATGGTAGACCACGTTTCAACCTTGGTTGCTCTACTCTATACATGTTCGAACACTATAATGAACCACTATATTGAGCTTGTAAATCTAACTCTTATTTATACATAATATTGACCATCGATATCTTTAATTACCTTATTAGGTTAGAAAGTTTTAAACTTTGATGTTTTGTATGTACATTGAGATTTGAGATAGATCCAACATCTTAATTATTAATATTTACTTTTGTATATTAGTCAAAATTCCAGTCAAAATTATAGGACATAAATAGTGTAAAATTCAAAATGATGTAATGGGGGGGGGAATATGTGTGAAAGGATTTATTCCAATGATTTTTTTCTCTATGGATACATTAAATAATGATGGGTGAATTTGAGTTAACCTTAGTGGGCTTCGAAGGAAAAATCAAAAGTATGGATAGGGACGGCAACAGTCGGATTTGGACTGGATTCTGCATACTCCGTCTCCGACCTACAAGAAATCGGATTTTAAATCTGAGTCGACTCCGAAAATCCGAGCTCGACCCGACTCAAAATCCCAACATCCGACTCCGACTCCAATCCGACTTTTTGTTCTCCCTATTTTTAAATAGAAAGATCTTTTATAATACAAATAATCTAATTATTAATATTTTTTAATAATCATATGGAAATCATATATATAGTACAAATTATCTAAAAATTACTATTATTTTTAACAATCATTTCTTCAATGGAAAAATCTTAAATAATACAATTGCCTCAAATCAAAGTCAAATTATACATACATAATACATTAATATAAATAAAAAATAATTAATTGCCTTAAAGTCAGAGTCGAATTCGGATGTCGAATTTTTTTATGGGATCCGACGCCGACCCTCCTCCGAGTTGGAGTCGAACTTTTTAAACGAAGTCAGATTCAGATTATTTTTTTGTCGGAGTCGGCTCGGATTTTTTCCTTTAGATCGAAGCGGACTAGGGTCGGATCTGGACTGGATTGCCATCCCTAAGTATGGCGTACATCCATCCCTCCAATGCCCCTTATTGATTATTGAATTTCGAATAAGGTGACAATGCTTAACCACTAGCCACTACCCAAATCCCTAGTAACACTTTTTCAACCAATTACGGCCCGTTTGGTTAGTGGTACTAAATGGTGGTGATAGTAATGTTTTTTAGTGGTGATGAAACTTGATATCAAAACATGGGTTTTCCTTCATAAATTTTCATTACCACTCAATACCACCTTCCCAAGTGGTGATAGATGGTAATGAAATTTTAGGAAGATAATAGGTGTTTTGGGATAAGTACCATGGATATGTTGACATGAGAATGCCTTCACAATTACACTAGAAACCATTACCATTACTACTATTTAGTACCATTAACCAAACGAACCGTTAATGTATGTAGTCTACTTCAACATGTTAGACTTGAAGTCTGACTACCACCTGATTCACAATTATGAAAGGGGCAAAGTGAAGACAATCATGTGTGATGAAGTATTTGATCTTTCAAATGGTCAATCACGCCCTTCGGTAAATATATGCTTCTAATTTCATAGTTTTGGTGTGGGAGGGACATTCTTAGCCAAGGTTTTGGCAAGCACAAAGTTGAATCATGCGAGAAAAGAATACTATTGTAATTTTGTGACACAAGATATTTCGTCGATGTCCAAATGAGCAATGAGACATGACATGAGAGAGATCATTACATACAAATACAACTAGTTGACGAACTGTTCTGTGCCGAACAACCCTTTTTTAATTTATGAAGTCTAAAATTCCCTTACTTATCAAATATGTTAAAAAATTATCTTTCCTCGCATTATATGAATACTAGCAAATTATGCAAGCGATGCGTGCTTTATTTTTTTTATAAAAAATTCAAACATAAATTCTAACATTTTTAGGTATAAATAGAGGTAAATACTTGAACATTAGACATTTTTTTGGCTAAATTTCGTAAGTTAAGCCCCTATCACTTAACCGTTCTTTTATTAATTTTTTTTACTTATTCTTTCTTTTAGGTTTTTAAAATTAAACTTGATGAACGATAAAAGAATGTTAAGTGAATTTATTTAGGATTTCTTATGTTGTATTAACATAGTCTTTTGTGTTCAATAAATCATTTCACTTTCTTAATTGATTGGATTTTCTGTTTTGATGTAATAATTATTGTGTTTGTAAACTGATTGATAAGATATTTGATTGATGTAATATTCCTTTTTACCTTTTTAGCATAAATGTACTAAATCTTATAGTCAATGTTTCTTTTTTTGGTAGCTCAATTATAACTTGATTGCCTTCAACATTTAAGTTAATTTTTTAATGCTCAATTATAACTTTGTTTTTTCCTTTTTTTTTTTGGTAAAAGTTGATTTACTAATGGGCAGTTAAGTAAATTTATAGGGGGACACCATAGCTCCCCCTTCCCTTATATAATAAAGATCTAGAAAGAAACTTCGGATAAATATTTATAGCTTTAGATGTACGAAGAACTTATGGATGTATAATATAAATATAGCTTATGAATGTATAAAGACGCGCTAATAACTTTTCAATACACGAAAACCGCTATTAGATGTTCAAAATTGCTCGTAGATGTAAAAGAAACATAACTTTTGGAAGAACATGGCCGATGCAGTAAAGCTAAATATGTATATACATTTCTATCTTATTGGTTGCCAAACCATTAGGCAGATAAACGCTTTCATTATGTATGGCATGTCACAGTGCAATTTGATACACTGACTAGAGGAAAAAAAAGAACTTTGTTATCTACACGAAGATTTTGCCAATAGCATATACTTCCTCCGTTCTAAAATAAATAGAACACTTACCATTTTCGGCCGTTTCAGAATAAATAAAACGTTATCTTATTTGGTATTCACTTCTCTCTACCTCTCTACCTCTCTCCTCATCATATGAGTCCTCTTTCCTTTCTCTCTCTATCTCTCTCTCCTCTCCTAAATCCCCATGCTAAGACCCTATGTTTCATTTAAAACAAAACGGAGGAAGTATTAATGATCTACAGCATGACTCCATTTTCTAATACTTGCAAATGTTTCCCATTTAGGAAGTTCTCTATAGTTGCGACATTGTCATTTTTGGCAATATATTTTATTTTTCTCTCTTAGCACATGGATTTTTTTTATCCCTCTTTCAACGTTGCCAGGATTAAAAAAACGCAGAAAGTATATACTATACCAGATTATCAGGGCAACAAACTGGAAGAAAATCATGTTTCTCACTAAAATGCGTGCAAAACAAAATTTATACATCAACATAAAGTTGAACATTGAAATACTCCAACAAAAAACAAACTATAAGCAACCTAGGGCAAATCAGATGCGATAAATTTAACAGCTCCCAGAAAGGAGTGCAGAAGTCAGCTGCTAGCACATAATGAACAATCCTAATTACCTAAGCAGAAAAACAATCGATCAATTTTGTCTGGGAAAGACCTTCCAACGTCTGCACCAGGATTGTTAAGTGACACTAACTGGTTCAGTGATCACAGTTTTTGTAGTCTTACACCTGGAAAAGAATATTCCCGCAATAAGATGAACACTTTTTTTGACATATCTGTAAAGCTACACTTGAAGGAAATCAGCACATATATATGCCTTCTCCTACGTGATTCTCGTAAGATCTGAATGGTGTATGACGATGCAACAATAATACTATCACTAGCAGTTGTAAGATCATATATAATCATATCACCTCCGTAAGATGTCATGTGTTACTGACATGAACCTCCATAATGGGGGTAATGCCACTAAGCCCACTATAGTAGTTAGAGGGATGGTTAAGGGAAAAAAAAAGGCCAAAGGACTCTACTCTGCACCACTGCTGCTGTTTGAAAGTGGTATTGTAGAGCATCTGCATTTTTCAGAGAACAACATCACGAAACATACAAGGAAGACACCACCACAAGTTCACAACAGCAAAATGCCCGAAGAGTTCACACGAAGCACTTGTTAAAAGGTTAAAGGTACGAATCAACTGACGAAAAGGAAATTCATTTCTGAAAGACAAAGCAACTAATACATCTTAGCCAGAAAAAAGTGCAGGAAACTCGAACACTGGGTCTTATTAAGAGAAGTAGAGAACCTAAAGAAAGAAAAAAAGAGCACACATGCAAGCAGGCAAAAAACCATGGAGATTTCAGGATCAAGACCAAGTATAGAGAGAAAAGAGAACATGAAACAGGTTAATTTACAAAAATAGAAATAGGTCAGGTCTTAACTAGTCACAAGATTAAAAATAAAGTCAAGTCTTAACTAGTCACATACCCGGGTCTTTGATTGCAATTTAAGATTAAAATTTTAATTGAAACTGAGGGATATAATTTCATCTTATATAATTTGGGATTAAAAATAGTTGCATGTAATTTGTGATTACAATTTATTAAGTAAAATATCATCTGAAAATTTATTTCTATGTTCTTTTTTACACAATTGAACACAATATCTGGTCAACAAACAATAAGGAAATTTATTAGTAAAGTAGTTTACTTGATTGATAGTAATTGAAGTCTTCCTCAAATATTCAATTCCCTTAAACTATGAAATGTACATAGAGTTAGAAGTTATATATATTTGAGCTGAACTTTCTTAAAAAAAAGTTGTTGGTTAATTCGGAAAATTCGGCAATACTCAATTTTCAATAAATATTTGTCACAAAGTTAAGGTGTAATTGTGTTACCATAGATCTTCTCAAAAAAAAAAGTGTTACATAGATTGTTACTAAGGAAAAATTGAACATTGAGCTTTAAGATATTATGAGCATGACCGAAAAATTGAACATTTTCAACAGACTTTGTAGTCATAATGTTGGTAAAGGAATTTGCTAATTCCAAAGTATAAGTAGGAGAAGATAATTGAAAAGTACACAGAATATATTTGTGTTTCTCTCTGTATATTAAACTAATGATTTTACAACATTATTTATAGTTTACAATGATAACTAATACCCTCTCATTGCTATGCTATTATTCCTGAGGTTCGCATTATTTTAAATGAATACTAGCAACTTAAGTTTAGATATTTGCTAAATACTCCCTCTGTATTTTTTTATCTTTCCTACTTTGACTTTGCACGTTTGCCAATGCACTTATTCAACTTTAAATATCTTACATTACATATTAGTAAAAATTATAATGATTGAATATTAATAAACTACTCATTCAGACGAATCAAACAAGACACCACATGACTATATTTTTTCTTATATATTGAGAAGAATTTAAAAGATTCTCTCTAATTGTGAATAGTGTCAAGATTCCAAGTGAGAAAGATAAAAAAATACGGAGGAGTATAGTATATCTAATTCAAGTTTGGATTTCTTCACTCCCCCTCAAACTTGAACATTACTCCTATTATACTTATAACTAATTATGCCAAGCATAGCTTTAAGTTTTTCAAATACATCAGCCTTCAGAGGCTTAGTCATAATGTCAGCAACTTGTTCTTCAGAATTGCAAAATTGGAGCTCAACTTCTCCATTTTTAACAAGCTCTCGAATATAATGATATTTGATATCAATATGTTTGCTTCTGCCATGAAAACTGGATTCTTTGCTAATGCAATTGTTGATTTATTATCACAAAATATTGTCGTTGGAGTCTTTTGAGTAAAATTTAAATCCTCTAACATTCTTCGAAGCCATATTGCATGACATGCTCCGCTTGTTAATGATATATACTCAGCTTCAGCTGTTAACAAAGCAACCACTTGTTGCTTCTTGAAAGACCATGAAATAACAGTATCTCCTAGATAGTAAACATAACCAGAAGTACTTTTGCGGGTTTCAATATCACCGACCCAATCACTATCGGTGTATCCAACCAAATTTAAGTTAGTGTAGAAGATCCCATGATCTCGAGTACCATTCACATATCGCAAAATTCTCTTTGCTGCTTGCAAGTGTGATTGATGCGGCTTCTCCATGTACCGACTAACCAATCCTACTCCATACACTATATCAGGCCTAGTGGAAGTCAAATATCGAAGACTACCCACCATACTTTTGAAATAAGTTGGATTTACCAACTCTCTGCTACCTTTTTTTTTCATTTCAACTCTTTCTGCTATTGGAGTCCTAATAGGTGTGGTTAAATCCATTTTGAATTTCTTCAAAATATTTGTGGCATATTTTTGTTGCGACATAAATATACCTTCATTAGTTTGTCGTACTTCAATATCTAGAAAATACGACATCATCTCCAAGTCTGTCATTTCGAAATGTTCCATCATGGCATTCTTGAATTCCTCAAACATAATTTTATTATTTCCAGTGAAGATCAAATCATCAACATATAGACATAAGATCAATATGTCACCATTATCCTTTTTCTTCACATATAATGTGTGCTCATGTGGACATTTTTTAAAACCATCTTGAAGCAAATATGATTCAATACAGGAGTACCATGCACGAGGGGCTTACTTCAAACCATATAGAGCTTTATTGTCTATAGACTTTGTTTTCTTCACCTTTCTTTGTAAAGCCGGGGGTTGCTCTACATATACTTCCAACTGAAATATTCCATTTAGAAATGCAGTTTTAACGTCCATTTGATAAACTTGCCATTTGTTATGAGCAGCAAGTGACATAATCATTCGAACAGTATCCATTCTAGAGACTGGTGCAAAAACTTCAAAATAGTCAATTCCTGGCTTCTGCTTATAGCCTTTAACTACCAATCTCGCTTTATAGCGATCGACTTCACTAGTAGGTCTATATTTTGTTTTATATACCCATTTTGCTCCTATGGGCTTTTTCCCGACTGGTAAAGTAGTCAACTTACACCTATTATTCTTTTCAATGGAATGAATTTCCTCTTCCATTGCTTGACTCCACTTCGCATTAGCTGCTGCTTCTTCATAAGAGACTGGATCACAATCGGCAAATAAACAAAAAATTACCATAGATTCATATGTTATCTCTTCATCTGTGTGATCATCATCTCTTGTGACTATAAAATCTTTATACTTGGAAGCCATTACACGTTTCCTAGGAGCAAGTTCTGCTGGGGATGAAATATCAGCTTGTGTTGTATGCATAGGACTACCTTCTAGTGTTGGATTCATAGTTGAAGAATTGATTTTCTCACCAGCTTGATTAAGAGGCATCTCTTCAGTAATAACCTCATTTGATTCACCCCACTTCCATGCTTCATTTTCAAAAAAGTGAACATCACTGCTGATTATTAGTTCTTTTGTGGGATCATATAATTTGCAACCCTTCGTTGAATTACTATAGCCGATAAAAATACATTTTTGACTTTTATCATCAAGTTTCTTCCTCCTTTGATCTGGTATGTGTGCATAAGTGACACAACCAAATACTCGCAAATGAGATACATCAGGCTTATTACCACTCCAAGCTTCTTCTAGGGTAATTACGTGAACACTCTTTGTTGGACATATGTTCAACAAATACGCTGCACAACAAACTGCTTCTGCCCATAATGGCTTTGACAAAGATTTTGCTTTTAGCATACTTCTTGCCATCTCAAACATTGTTCTATTCTTTCTCTCTACTACACCATTTTATTGTGGTGTATAACTAGAACTCAGTTGTCGATGAATGCCTTCTTTCTTGCAATAATTAGCAAACTCGTTGGATGTGAATTCACCTCCTCGATCAGATCTCAATATCTTTAAAACAAAACCACTTTGTTTTTCAACAAAGGCCTTAAACTATTCAAATGCTTCGAATTTTTTCTTCAGAAAATAAATCCAATTCTTTGTGCTAAAATCATCTACAAAAAGTAAGAAGTACCTCTTCTTCCCAAGAGATTCAGCCTCTATAGGTCCACATATATCTGTATGGACCAATTCCAACAGCTTCGTAGCACGTCTTGCTTTTCCAAGAGGAAAAGGATCTTGGTGATGCTTTCCGAGTATACAACCTTCACAAAGGTTATCTAGAGTGTCAGGTAGACCCGTCACCATCTCTTTTTGAGCTAATAACTTCAAGCCTCTGAAATTCAGATGTCCATAACGTAAATGCCATAACCAATTATAGTCATTCATCATTGCCTGTAAACTCATAACAACTTTTGGCTGAAGATATAAAGGAAACATTCTATTCTTAGTCATTCTCACTTTAGTAATTATTTTGTTATTCTTTCCTTTAATTTCACAAGTACCATTTTCAATATTGATTTTGCGCCCCTTCTTTGTGAGTTGACCCATGCTCAATAAATTCCAAAATATCCCAGGGACATAATACACATCAGCAATAGTAACGTTGGTACCATCCTTTGACTGAATATTAATCTTTCCTTTACCTTTGACAAGAACTTTGCTTTTATTGCCAAAGCTAACTTCTACATGAACAGATTCATCCAAGAAGGAGAACAATTCCTTCTAACCTGTCATATGGTTGCCAGATACCAAACATTGTTGGACTCAGTATCCGTACCTTCTTCGCAGGCCAAAAGTAAATTTTCTTCTGCTTCTGCAACATTGGCTCGTTCAACTTGATTGTTATATAATTTGGTTCGACACTCAGATGCATAATGTCCGAACCGATCACACCTATGGCATTGAATTTTCGACTTATCCCGACGTGCAGATGACGTCGTTTTGTGATCTATTGTAGAATTGCTTTCTACATTCTTGTTTCTATTATAGGAAGAGTAATGTCCACCTCTTCCTCGACCACGACCTCGTCCACAGCCACCATAATAGCCACCATGATTTGGTACATTTGCTTTACTTTGTAAAGCATCAACTGTATTGGAACTTTTCCCTCGTTGCCTCATTCTTTGCTCATGTGAAGACAACGATCCCAATAACCTTTCAATAGATAAGGTTGATAAATCATGTGCTTCTTCGATAGCGGAAGCGACATTATCAAAATCACTATTTAGTGAACGTATTACTTTTTGTACAACTCTTGCATCACTAATATCTTCTCCATTGATATTTATTAACGATCGCTTGTACGCATAGTTCGAAAATGCGGTTTCGGTCGCGGTTGCGGAAACGGTTGCGGTTTGGGAGGAACGGAATGGACACGCTAATCACGGACCGCGATGCGGTTGTCACGGATGAATTTGAAATTATAGCACTTTTTAGGCTTTTTTATATTTTTTTATGGTTGGGCACCAATACTTAAGTATATCTTTAATATTTCCTAGTCGCTATTTCTTTAACCTTCCTGATTTAAATTTCAGGATACATGGGGTTGAAAAGTGAAGTTTAAATAAGTACAGTAGATAGAATTAAAAAAAAAGAGTAATTTTTTAAAAAAAAACCTCAATAGTCTTTTAATTACCCAAAAAAAATGCAGTAAAGAGTTGAAAGAGAAAGAGTTGGACTGCACTTCACGTGGGTCCAGAATAAATGCAGCAAACAGTTGAGGGAGAAAGAGTTACTTCTCTCTACAATAGTTGTACTGTACACCACGTGGGTCTTAATTTCCTATTAGTTATATCCCTTCCCACCTCGAATAATATAATAAAATAAAAGGAAATATCATTTCACCAAATATCTCTTCGATACACCTTCTTCGCTACTTCTCTTCTATGTTCTCTCTCCTCTCTACAGTGGCCGGAAAATGGCCGGCAAATTTTACACCGACGTCAAAATTATACCTTCCTACCGGAATCAACTTCCCGAGCAAAAGCCCTAATGTCTCTGCGAGAAATCACATATTTCATCTTCAATTGACAGATCTAGGGCTTGTTTCTCCGGAAAAAAAAATCAGAAAATCGCGTCTTGGAACGGGAAATGCGGGAGATAATTCTTTGTTTCGGTCGGAACGGGCGAAATCTCGGTGTAATTTGAAAAGGCGGTATGAACCGATCGAATTCGGTTCGCCAAAGTTGAAATCTGTTACAACTCGGGCGAACCGGATTGATACGACCGTTATTTAACACTATCCATGCTTAATGACTCAAATTCACCACGCAGTGTTTGCAAACGTATCTGCTTAACACGATCATCACCTTTGTAGGATCTCTGCAGAATATCCCACGCTGCATGTGATGTATCTGCCATTGGTATCTTCATAAATACGGGCTCCTCAACTGCTTGAAATATATGATACAACGCCTTTTGATCTTTTTCCCTAGTTTCTAACAATGCGGCATTGGCATCTTGTGCCAGTGCTTCAAAAGCTGTTGCATCTGTTATATCTGTAAATCCCCTCTCCACAATACTCCACAATTCTTGAAAACGAAAAAAATACTTTTAATTGAATAGACCAATTATCATAATTTTTTCCATTCAACTTTGGAAGTTAACCTGTGTCATATTATTTGTAGTTGCTGCCATTATTCAAATAATAAACAAGTATGAGGCTAGTTGGCTCTGATACCACATGTTGGTTAAGGAATTTGCTAATTCCAAAGTATAAGTAGGAGAAGATAATTGAAAAGTACACAGAATATATTTGTTTTCTGTATTTATTCTTATATTATCTCTCTCTTATGTATTATTCCAGTTCGCATTATTTTAAATGAATACTAGCAACTTAAGTTTAGATATTTGCTAAATATATTATATCTAATTCAAGTTTGGATTTCTTCACATAATTTATGTCATTAAAATGGTGATAAGTGATAACAACATTACTTTATTTTACATGACATTGGTAGAAACAATATATTGCATTAACATAGAACTTTGTTATAAAGTGAAATTGTAGGCTCGTGGCAGCGTAATGTTGTCTAAAGTTAAATGGGTAGGGGTTGAGGATCGATCTATGTTTTTTTTTACATTAAGGAAATCATACTTTATTCAGAGATGTCATGTCAAGATTAGAGAAAAGAGAGAAGGTAATACATGGTGAATCTGAGAATGAAGAGTACATTTACTAACCTATTACATTCGGATCTTGATGCATAATTGTGGTTGTTACACTTTGAGCACGTCCAATCTCCATCACGCCATTGCTTAGCTCTGCAAAGTACCAATCCCAGCACATCAGAAACCTTACGATACAAAACATGCTGGAATCTCATATGTGATTGAGTGATTTCCTAAGTTTATCTTAGCTACTAGCCTATTACTTCAAAAAATGTGACATAAAACTAAATAATATGTACCCAGATCTTAATTAAGTGATACTACATACTAAAATGTTTAATAAGGGACAACTAGTCTTAATATGATTGTTGTTTAGGGTGCCCAGATCGTTAGCCACATCTCATGAACAGAACATAAAGTGCAGTCAAGTCAGCAAATCACTCCAGCACCCAGCAATCACAGACATACCCAAAACAAAAGATTAGAAAAGAATCTTAGCCATACGTATGAACTTCACCTCACAAGTGGCACATTACAAGGACAGAACTTGTTACTTCACCACAATTAAAAATTTAAAACTACATCATTCAAAAAGGGTTCAGAATTTTGAAGCTATAAACCATTTCAAAGTAAGGTTATCAAAATGAAAAAAAGTGTTCACCAAATTAGGGAAAACTTGAAATTCTCCCCTAGATAAATTGTTGTCTTGATTCTGATTTTTTTTAAAACAAATCTAATTTTCCATGAGATCTAGTTGCTAATGTTTTAGGACAAGGCAAAATGTCCTCTTTCTTCACCAATTTTCCAATGATGGTGGTGACTTGTTATATTTCAGCGGTAACACCTCTCACTGATACCAGTCGCAAAGAGAGATACAGAGACACAGAAATTGGAAGAAGAGACAAAAATAGACAGCAAGAAATAGAGGGAGAAGTAAATACTAATGAAGGACGACAGAGGTGGGTGAGAAATGAATTTAGGGAGAAAGGAAAAACAATAGTGAAGAGAAATCATGACATAATTACAGTAAAAGTAGGTTAGGGGAGCAAAAAACAAAAAGGAAAAATCGGAAAAAAAATCAAGTTATGTCATAGACTTCATCTACTGGTAGCAAAAGATAACTTTTCGGACATTTAGTTACTTAAACCTTATTTTCAAATACAAGCTTACTTGAGAAATTTGACATATAAAAGGCAGAAAAAGTCAGTTTTCCCCAAAAAAATTGTACAAAAAAGAATAGAATTCAAAGTTTGAATTTTTTGAAAATAGTTGGTCATTTAGCTATCTATAAGAATATATTTACAGAACGTTGATGGATGATAATTTCCATTGCTGATTTGACCAAGCTTTTGGCAAGACCATCGACCGACTGTTTACCTAACACAGTTGGATTCAGGCTCAAGTTCATCAGCAGCAAAGAGAAACTTAAAGCTGACTTAGGTCTTCGCCTATAATGAGAAACTTAGCAGTGTATTTCTATGATATGAAAATCTCGAAATTGAGTGTTTTCATTTTGGTAATGATGCAGTGTTTTTGAATTTAAATGCTTCTAGAAGCTTGCGTGTAGCAAAAAAAGACGTCAGACCATGTAAATTTGAGCTCAAGATTGAAGTAAAGATTTGAGCCAAGCCAAGGCGAGCCAAGACGAGCACAATTGGAAAACAGCGAGCTTGCTTGCGGTTATCGCCGAGCCCGGCTTCTCCAAGCACAACAAGCTTCATCGCAGCTCAACCTCGATATTTTGAGCCAAGTGAACCCTACGCAGGCTTGGTCTTTCTCTGGTTTGTAAACACCCCTAGTTGTAGTAGCTAATTTCAAGCATCCCCAATTTCAGTTGTCAACACACACAAGAGATAGATTATCAACTAATAGCTTGTTCTATGATATATAAGTGCACCTTGTACAACTTAATGATTTTTCTTGCTCAGATATGACCTTAGGATTATTTCCCCCACGAGATATCCTCAATCCTAGCACTTACTCCCTCCATTATCTAGAGTTTGACCCATTTACTAAAAGTAAAAAGACCAAGGGAAGAATAGACCATCTACATAAGAAATTTCTACTTCTTGAAGGAGAGGGAGTAAACTGTTTGAGAAAAAGGGAAATAAATTGATGGGTTAAAAACTTACAATGGGTCACATGTAGTGGGTCAAGGGGGAGCATAGGAGGGAAATGAATTTACATTACAGAATGGAGGGAGTAGAATGCAATCTGCCTTTGATACTTCCTCAATCACAAATCTATACACTGCTAAGTTGGTACCCAAAATGAGGAACTTTCCTTAGAAAAAAGACATTTTTGAAACCAAATTTAGGAATCAAAGAATCAGAGGTTTAGAGACAAGGCTTGCTTTGATATATATGGTGAGGGCTAACACCAGCTACAATGAGAATAATTTAATAATTTATCAGCCTCTTGAATTCTCTTAATCATGAAAAATGTTCTGTAGAAATTATGATTGTGAAACCCGGCTCTTGTTTAGTAGCCAATGCAATTGTAAGAGTTAGAAATATCTTCAATACAGAAGAGTGGATGGCAAACGATATTACTGGACAGCTAACTGGTGAAAACGATAACTACGATGATCAGGAAGCTCATGTACCCCAATATATTATATAATGTGCTGACAGAAAGCAAAGGTTAAATACTCCCTGTCCCAAAAAGACGATAATTTTCCTAAATTTTGCATCCTAAAAGGTAGATCAATACTCTCAGAATATAGTTGAAACTGCATCGAACAATACGTGATTTATTAAAGTCTATAAGAGGGGGAAAATTGCAACAAAAATGTCCCCTAATTTTCTTTTTTCACTACCAAACCGTGGTAATCATAGTGGGACAAAGGGAATAACATGAACAAGATAAGGATGCTCCTGCAGTCCAGCCAAAGGCTAATCAATCAAATTGCTTAAAAGTGACAAGACACAAGAGGAAAAAAACAACAGATTATTCAACAATACCCTTTTCCCATCAGAGTCGGAGCAGCTAGTTGGTGTGGCAATTGCATAAATCCTTGTGAATGTGGAGGCGCAGGTACACTTCCACTAGAAAAAGTGGGATATAAACCAGCCTTTTGATCACCAATAAACCCAGTCTCAGGTCCAAACCCAGGATATGATTGCTGTCCATTGTAAGACAATTAGAAAGCATGTTTAGAATATGATGGAAGAAGAGTAAACTAGTCTTGTCAAATATACTTAAATATATACCATGTATTGATTAACAGTTAGTCCATCTCCAGCATTTAGTCTTTTGTTGTCCCAGTCATGTAAAGGCTCATCCGTTGCTAGGCGCTTCATCCCAAGTGCTTTAAGCATAAAAAGAAAAGGAAGGTGCAATATCAGTAAACCTACAGATCCAAGCTGTCAAAAGAAAGCTTCAAGTTGACAAAGTGTTAAATAATCCTTCAATACAAGATTTTCTATATATACAATCAAAAGCTTTTGAACTCGTGCAAACCGGGATAGAAAATAAGAACAATAAAAATTTGAACATTAAAGTTAAAAAAGGTGTATATTACTCCTAATTGTAATTGTATTCTGAATCCAATATATAACTATAAAATTATCTCAGAAAAATGCTAATACTGATGCACTCTAAAATGCTAATCAAGAACAATTGGTTTCACAACAATGGAGAAATTTAAAGAAACAGGCATTACAAAGGAAGAACCAAAAGGAAAAACTGCAAAACTGGATAGAAAAAAAAAATCAAATGTGTAATAGACTACAAGTAATGCTATATTTATGTGCCCATACAGGTAAAAAAATCAGAATTAGGGCTCGGGAAGAAGAGACCCTAATGCAATTCCATAACAGAAATATGTTACTCTAGTAACACTACCATTTTAGGGAGTATGCAATCACAATGAGTGAGAATAATGCAAAAAGTTCTGCTATCTACCACAAGAGTAGTACAATTTCTCAAAGCCTAAATGACCTAGTTGAACCCGATATGCTGACAACAATTAGGGAAAAAAATGTTCAAGCAACAACAACAGTGGTAGGCAGCATAAACACTTGGCAAATATCCCTTTGTGACAAAAAAATTGTATATTGGGTTGCTCGTTTTATTATCCTATTTGGTTTATATATGCATACTATTGGTTGATGAGCACTCAATTATTGTACTTACAATTATTTGTGAAACATCGCCAAATCTTAGAGACGCAAGAAACATGTGTTTTGATATTGAGTTCTGCTAATTTCGGTTCTAGTGCAAAAGCTACCATAGTCTTGAGTGGAATATGTTCAGCATTAGTATTGGTGCTATGCCCAGTCCCAAGTCTAAGAGCATGTACCTAGACTAGTACTCAAGCAATAAGAATAAAAATACAATAATAGTTATGTTGTCCCAGTACAAGGATGCTACACATTCAGTTGTAAGCAGAATATACCTGGTGGTGCTGCATTACATTCTTTGCACTGAAATTAAGCAAATAACCAATTCAGATAGTTAAAGTAATAAGAAACATCTAACTGAGTGTTATCTAGCTCATTTTAGGAAAAACGAGTAACTAGGCATGGTTGTTTATATTACCTGTGTGCGAGACGAATAATTGTGGAAGCCACAGATGCACATCCAGTCACCAGTACGCCAACCCTTATAATCCACATTATTGGCTCCGTACATGTTCGGTGATGACCAGTTAGAGGTGGATGGAAGTGATCGTTGGAATGTGCTAGCTCCAAACATTCCCATGCTCGACGGTAACCCTCCTTGTGCTCTGCTTAAAACTCCAGGCAGTGGGATTGCGGGCATAGCTGTCACCTCTTTTGACTGACCACATTTCTTGCAATTCTCTCTTGATGCATAATTGTTGTTAGTGCAACCTATTGATCCATTACCACCACAAACACCGAACCCGAAATGCGCAATAGCGACGAGGTGAAGCAAAGTTCATGCACACCACAAAAGCCAAAACGTGCGCAAATACACACACATTTCACAATCCCACGCGGCCTAATAAGCGTAAAACTTCAATGCTTCCAATAGACATGTTTAAAAATACATATTGAGATTATGGCTACAATATATTGTGGCAACGAAAGCACATAAAAGCTATGCAAGATTGCAAATTGATTGGGATTCAAAAAAGCACATAGAAGAAGAGTATGATGCTAGATATTGGCACAGTTAATGCCAGATACTCATAAAAGCACATAGAACTATAGAAATGTTGCTTATAGATATGGAGCATAAGGTTACAACTGATAAGAAGCTATAGACTCTATAGTTATTTTTCCAAGCTAATCATATGCATTAGAGTAGGCGATGCCACTAGTTTTGTTCCACTGCGTCTGAAAGACACAAGCTTCTCAATTTCCTAGCCACTCGACATTACATTATCTGACTCATCATACGACCAGAATGGTGGATTCACAATGTGCAGATAAGGGTGCTTGGGGAAAAGAAAATATGCTATTGTGCTCCTGTTTAATGACCACAAGTCCACACTCATCCGGAATCCACTCAAGTCACTGGGAGGGATAAGGAGTGAATAGTACAATTCTGGTACAATCCTCCCTCAAGAAGCTCAAAATTTTATCAATCATCAAAAATTTCGCCCCATCACACTAAAATTGTTAACAATCATTAACAATTACCCCAAAATTACACTAGAGTCCATTAACTGGTGTACCATGTGCATGGTACACCCAAGACTACTTATTTTCTCATTTGGAGCTCTCCCAATAGCGCGAATTTCGCTCATTCGAAGGATTTCAAATGAGTAATGAGCAAAAAAAAAAGCCTTGACTGTGCCATGCTCACTGCACACCCGATATATGATAAAAGTCGTAATTACACAAAAATAGAATTTCTCAACCTCAGAATCACGTATACAGAGTTGAATACCCAGAACCACTAACTAAAATAAAAAAATAAAAAAAAACAGGTCAAGTTTCTTACCTAATTTTTCATCTTAAAGAAATTCAGAAACCCTAACTACGCCACACAGCACTCCAACAAAGTCTCAGAATAAAAATGAAAGTAGAATTAAAATAAAAGTGAGAATATAGAGCATAAATTAAGAATGGAGAGAAATAGAGAGAGAAAATGACCAACGCAAATCCAATCGCCGAGGCGAGGAAGCCATTTGGAGTCGGGAGGTGTTTTGGTGTCGACGAGGAGACGAGGTTGCTTGCAACGATTACAGAAGGAACGAAACGCATAGTTTTTGTTGTTACATCCACTGCATTCCCAGTCTCCATCTTTTCCTTCCGCCATTGCTGCTTTGCTGCTCTCACTACTTGCTCAACAACAACAAGTATGATGACGATTATTATAAAAAAGTGTTCTATAGATACTCCTCCGTACCAGAATAATAATCTTAACACTTATCAGGACAAGTAGTTTTGGATGATAAGAAGTTAGTAGGTAGGAAAAGTAGTACTTTATTTTATTTGGTGAAAGAGAGTGTGGGCCAATGGTTAAAGCTTCCGGGTCGTAAAGGGTGTTCGCGGTTTGAGATATAACCCAACCCAAACCACAAATATACTGGCTTGACATTTTCCCAACCCAAACCGCACCGCACTTTTTCCCAAACCACCCAAACCAAACCGCGCAAAACGGTTTGGTGGGTTTGGTTTGGCTTAACCATTTTTTCCTCCGCGACATTAATTTTTGTATTCCAAGAGTAAAAAAAATATTGTTAATACATATAAAGAAGTCCAAATAAATATGAAGTTGACTTCATAATTAAACATAAATAATAATTTATCAAAAGTGTCCAAGTCTTTACCTCAAACTTTTTTTTTTCGGCCGGATACTTGGACGCCAGCTGCAGCGTATTTTAAAAAACCAAAATATATAATTTTTTTTTAAAAAAATCTTATAAAAATTGCGGTTTTACGTGCGATGTTTCGTTTACAAAAATTAAAACCCAACCCAAACCGCAAACCGCGCTTTGCTTGAAATCATAACCCAAACCGCATTTTTGAAATCGCAAGAACCAACCCAAACCGCGAAAACTGCTTGGGTTGCATGGCCGCACCGCACTCGAATTACCTAAGATGAGTCGTATTATTTTATTTGGAGGAGTAGAGAGAAACTCTTGGAACTAACCGTTTGAGTCCTTTGGGACTCAAACAACCCAAAATAAAAAAAGAAAAACAATATAAGGTGGGGCCCACAATAAAAAAGTGAAGAAAGAGGAAAAAAGGTTGGCGCGTGTTATTTGCTCCCAACAACACAAGAGAGTGAGGGAGAAATGGAGAGAGGAAAATTGGGTCAACGTTATCACCAAAGCCCATTTTCTTCTTCTCTAAACTTTCATGTTCATTTAGTTTTCTTCCATCTTTGTCGCAACTCCATTTATCCGAATTTCTTATGGCGGTAAACCAAGAAGAAATCCTTGAAGAATTCAATATTAAAATCTTTTCGACAATTTTTGTAGGTATTGTTCATTCTTAAAAAAATAGATTATTTTTTTGTAAATAGCTTAGATCTTGAATATGTTGGGTTTTTAGTGAGATTGTTTTTTTCTTTTATTCAATATCTCGATTTGACCGAGGATAGGTCGCCTTTTTAGTCTTGAGAAACAAGATTTTTATTGAACTCGAAAATCGATTTTTTTTTTTTAATATTAAACTCATATCTTAAAAAAAAATTGTTGGATTCGATTATTTTCCGTTATTTTTTACATTGAATCCAACTAAAAATTCAAGTTTTGAGTTTTATGAGATATGAATCAAATTTGGAATTAGGATCCAACATACAGTGAGATTTAATATCAAGTTTTGAGTTATATGGGTTATTTGATAATGGGGTTCTTTAATTTTTTTTCGCTTTAGTTTTACAATTTTATGAAAATATCGATGTATTATTGCAAAATTTTAATTTGCTTTGATTGTAAAGTTTGGATTGTCACTAAAAATTGTGATATTGTTGCTTAGAATAAATCAAGTTGTGATCTTATTATTTGATTTGATTTATTAATCTAAAACGTGTAATTGCTTTGAAATATCTCACTCTTGTGCCGTTTTTGATTCTGAATTGTTCTTTCCTTCGGTACCAAATTACACTTTTATTGATACCAATATGTTCCTCCTTGGTACCAATATGCCCTTTTTGGTACCAAACTACTCTCCCATTGGTACCAAGAGACTATTCCTTTGGTACCCAATTACTCTTTCATTGATGGTCGATTAATTTAATCTTACATGTGTACAAATGTATTCTCCAATCGGTATTAATATACTATATTAGATCACATTTAATAATCCATGCTACGTAACTTATTAAATAAACCTCTTATTTTAACTAATGTTATCACTTACATTAGTACAAATAAGACTTTCAATAGGTTAACTTTACTTGTGAGATTTTAAGAACATTAAGTAAGTAATCCTCTTTTACAACCAATTAATCCATTTTATCTAAAATGTAATCACTTTTTTTTCGTGGGGGCTCGTCTTTCTAAATGAAATTCGAGTATCAATCGATCAGATCCAAACCCAACTTGAATAAAATCCAAATAAAGGTAGGTTGATTATGAAGTTTATAAAATATTTGTGTGAAGGACTTGGTATCCTTTATAAAATGGATTTATTACCTCATTATATTGAATTAGCTAATTAATTTTTTCATGTGCAAAGTAATAAATTATATAATATTGACGTTGTGTCATTCATAAAGAGGTTTATTCTCCTTCCTTGAAGAGCTTGTAACCTTATTTTAATATTCCCTCCATCTCTATTGATGAAATCATGCAAACCTTGGTACCCTAGACATCCGACTTTGGTACCCTTCTGGAACAGATTGGTACTCTTGATGCTAGTCAATCCCGTTTCAGTTTTGAATCCAACACATCCAATTTTCATTTCTTAAGGCCACCTTTATGATGGAAACTTCGAACATATGATTCGATCCTAAATAAAGCATGCGAGAAAGTATTAGGCTCCATTAGTGAAATTCATACAAGAACTTGGTACCTTACACATCAACTTTGGTATCGTCCAATGAATAGATTGGTACCCTTGAACGCCAATTCAATTTCGATTTTAACACATCAAATTTCCGTCATAAAGAGGTTTAGTCTCCTTAATTCTTTGAAGATACTCCCTCGTGTTGCAAGAGGGAAGTCATTGACGAAATCGCATAAACCTTGGTACCCTACCATCCGACTTTGGACCCTTCGTGAAACATATTTGCTATCCTTAAATATCGGTCAATCCTATTTAGATTTGAATCCAACACATCAAGTTCCCCTTTCTTAATATCACTTAAGAGTTTAGTTCTACAAGTGTTTCGGATTTGAGTCCATCGATGAAATCCACACAAGCCTCGTACCTTAGAATTTTGAATTTGGTACCCTTCATGCAACAAATTAGTGCCATTGACTCATGCAACAAATTAGTGCCCTTGACATTGGTCAATCCGATTTCAGGATTTGAGTCCAACACATCAAGTTCCCTTTTCTTATTGTATGACAATTGTAGATATATTTTTGCACACATGAGTTTTATGCTCTCATTGACCCTTTATGATCTACTTTGCCTTTAATAATTTCAAATATAATCTAATGACTTAAATTGATGATATAACTCAAATACTACCCCTAGATTAAAAAAGTCTTGAAAATAACTCAAATACTACCTTTATTAGTGACATGTCGTGATGTGTTGGACTCGAAGATGGACCGATAGGATTTCACTAAATTATAAACAAGGCCTTGCTACCCTCCCTTCTTACATTGGGTCGCAAGTGTTTGGGCAGAGTGTACAAGGAATAGGTTAATTAAACATCACGTTAATGATTTGGGGTATATCATATGGTTGGAACCATCTATGAACAATAATAGGATATCATTGGGTACCAATTGGAGCCTAATAGAGAGGACTAAGTATTACCTTGGTACATCATGCTTCTACATTGGTACCCTCACCTTCTTAAACAGATTGAAAGTATTTGGGCCAATAATGTCCAAGGAAGAGGTCAATCAAACATTATGTCAATGATTTAGAGTATCATTTAGTTGGAACCATCTATGAAAACAACAATAGGATATAATCGGGAGATATTGAAACCCATTTGGGAGGACCAAGTGTTACATTGGTATATATCATACTTCATACATTGGTACCCTTCGTTTCTTAAATGGATTACAAGTGTTTGGGCCAATAATGTACAAGGACGAGGCCAATTGAACATCATATCAATACTTTAGGGTATATCATTTGGTCGAAACCATCTATGAACAATAATAGAATATCATTGGGAAAGATTGGAGCATATTTGGGAGGAAAAAGTGTTACCTTAGTGCATCAAGCTTCCTACATTTGTACCCTCACATTCTACATAGGTTGAAGTGTTTCGGCCAATAATGTACAAGAAAGAGGCTAATTAAATATCATGTCAATTATTTTGGGGTTGCATCATTGGGTGGGAACCATGTATGAACAAGGATATGATGTCATTGAGAGAGATTAAAACCCATTTGGAAGGATCAAGTGTTATATTAGTACATCATGCTTCAAACATTGGTACCCTCCCTTCTAGAATAGATTCCAATTATGTGGGCCAATAAGTACAAGGAAGAGGCTAATTAAACATCACGTCAATGATTTAGGGTGTATCATTTAGTTGGAACAATCCATGAAAACAACAATAGGATATAATTGTGAGAGATTGGAGCCCATCTCGCGAGAACCAAGTGTTACATTGGTACATCAGCTTCATACATTGGTACATCCCTTCTTAAGTGGATTGCAAGTGTTTGGGCTAATAATGTATAAAGAAGAGGCCAATTAAATATCATGTCAATGATTTGGTGCATATCATTAGGTGGGAACCATGTATGAACAAGAATAGGATGTCATTGATTTTGATTTAGCAAATAATTCAATGACTATATTGATGAAACTCACATATGGCTTTGGTACCTTACACATCCGACTTTGGTACTATTCATAAAAAGATTGGTATCTTTGATATTGATCAATCATATTGATCAAGATTTGATTACAAAATATCAAGTTCTCGATCATTTATTAATATCACCTAGGAATGGAACCATTCCAAAGATATGATTCCATCCTAGAAAGGAATAAATATTAAACTCCATTAATGAAATCCAAACAAGCCTTGGTACCTTATACATCCGACTTTGGTACTCTTCATGCAATAGATTAGTACCCTTAATATTGGTCAATCCTATTTCAAGACTCGAGTCCACCACTTCAAGTTTCCTTCTTTGTATGAAGTGTTTCTTTTTAGGAAAAGCGTGTCAAGCATGAGATTGAAAGTATACAAAAATAAGCTAAAGCTTAAATTACCTTCTAATCAAATATCTTATTGTAATCTTATTGTAATTATTGTAGATATATTTTGCATCCGACTTTGGTACCCTTCATTTAGCAAATATTAGTATTACCAATTGTTCGAATGGTACCAATTTCATATTATAATGGTACCAATTATGCATCGAATGGTACCAATTTCATATTATAATGGTACCAATTATGTATCATAATGGTACCAATTTCTATTTGAATGGTACCAATTTCATATTCCAACCCAATGATATACCCTAAATCATTGAAATGATATGCAATTAGCCTCTTCCTTGTATATTATTGGCACAAACACTTGTAACCCATGTTAAAAGGGGAGGGTACCAATGTGTGAAGTATGATGTACCAAGATAACACTCGATCCTCCCAAATGAGATCTAATCTCTCCCAAAGGATATCCTATTATTTTCATATATTACTTCCAACCCAATTCTACTTTTGGGATCTTAGTTAGTGAAGGAGAGGGTCATAGTACGCTAATCTAATTATTTTCTATGGTGATTTTTGTTATTGTTATCATCGAGGTACCTATGAATGAAAAATCTAGTACCAATGAAAATCTAAGTCAGCACCACTTATTCAAAATCAAACTTTATCTAAATTTGAAGTCAAAATGGTACCAATTCGAAGTAAAATGTTACCAATTATCTACCGAATGGTACCAATTTTATATCGAATGGTACCAATTTTATATCGAATGGTACCAACTTCATGTTAGATTTGTATCAATTTGAAACAAGGTGGTACTATTCCATAAATAAAGACATAAAATGGATATAGTAGCCTTTTGCACGACGTCATTAGGGAAAGACTTGAGCCCATTTGATTGAGGTATATCATTGGGCGGGAACCATCTATGAACAACAATATATCATTGGAATAGATTAGAGCGGTTTATAGGACCAAGTGTTACCTTGGTATATCATGTTTCATACATTGGTACCTTCCCCTTCTTACATGTATTGCATGCGTTTGGGCAAATAGTACCTTGGTACATCAAGCTTCCTACATTGGTCCTCCTTTCTACATAGGTTGCAAGTATTTCGACTAATAATGTACAAGAAATAGGCTAATTAAATATCTGTCAATGATTTGGGGTGTATCATTGGGTGGGAACCATGTATGAACAAGAATAGGATAATATCATTGGGAGAGATTGGAACCCATTTGGGAGGATCAAGTGTTATATTGGTACATCATGCTTCATACATTGGTACCCTCTCCTTCTTACATATGGATTGCAAGTGTTTGGGACAAAAATATACAAAGATGAGGTTAATTTTCAACATGTCATTAATTACAAGCGTTTGGGACAATAATCTACAAGGAAGATTCAAATTACTCATCATGTCAATATAATGACTGGGGTGCATGATGTGGTGAGAACTTAATGAGCATCAATAGGATGGATTGCAAGTGTTTGAGGCAATAATCTACAAGGAGAGGCAAATTACTCATCATGTTAATATAATGACTTGGGGTGCATGATTTGGTGGGAACTTAATGATCATCAATAGGATGTAGATGATTTTGGAGAGTTATGGTTTCTATTTGGGAGGAACAAGTGTTACCTTGGTACAAGTTCGTTCATACATTGGTACCCTCCCTTTATACATGGATTGCAAGTGTTCGAGACAATAATCTACAAGGAAGAGTCAAATTACTCATCATGTTAATATAATGACTTGGAGTGCAAGATTTGGTGGGAACTTAATGAGCATCAATAGGATGTAAATGGTTTTGGAGAGTTATGGTTTCCATTTGGGAGGAACAAGTGTTACCTTTTGTTCAATATAGTTTCCATTTAGTTTTTGTTGGTACTGGTTTATTCATCTATTGGTACCCGTAAATTATTTATTCGTGCCTTTAATCTTTTCTTAGTACCAATGTAATCTACGTCGTTAATTGGTACCATATTGACTTTTATTATTACCAATCTAGTCTTTTATTGGTACCAAATTATATTCACCATCTACAATTAGCTATTTACCTTACATATTCTATTAGTACATTTACAATCATAGTCATGGATATATACCAAAGGGTTATAGCATGTAACCTCATTATTAGAGTTAGATCATTTGGGCCAACGTGATAGTATGGTTAGTCAATAGTCATGGATATATACCAAGTATTTGGGACAACGTGATAGATTGCACATTATTTAACTATTTACGCTAATACCATTGGATTCCGAGTCCAATACAACAACAACCTTTTTATTTTCCTTTTCTCCTCTTGGAAGGTCCAACCGTCCTCTCCATGTTTTCTTTGGTTCTTTCTCCAAGGAATTTCCTTTTCTTCGCCATATTCCTACACCAATAAATGTTATTGTTGTACCAAGCTAGTACAACATTGATACCAATCTCATGGTAATCTTATGGTATACTGGTATTAAATTGTATCAAAATATGAAGAATCGTGTACCAAACTACTACAACATTCGTACCAAAATAAACAAATACATACACCAAATTTTCATTTTCTTGGCCCTTGGAAAATCCAACTTCGCTCTTCCACGTTTTTTGTTGTCTTTCCCAAAGGATTTCCTTTTTCCCCCTTGTTCCTCAATACATATAGATGTTATTCTTAAACTAGTTCACTATTGATACCAATCTCATAGTATATCGGTATAAAAATGTGATGAGACTCACACCAAATTAAAAATCACATTATACCAAAGTATGAAGAATCAAGTACCAAATAAAACGAAATTGGTACTAAGTTCTATAAGTTAGGGACCAAACTATTACAACATTCGTATCAAAATAAGCAAGTTTGAGAATTATCCTTAGAAATATCAAACTTTGTTTGAAGCAAATAAAGTATATAAAAAAAAATTATATTAGGGACAAGGTGAAAATGTCAATATGAACAAATCTATACTTGTGAGGAAATGAGACTTCAAAAGAAAAAAATTATATTAGTCTACACTCCATAATACAAGGGTATCAAATTACATTCTTCCACTAGTCCGTATACTCTTCATTTAGTACCAAATTACTCGCCTATTAGTACTAATATTCCCATTAGTACAATTTAATTCTTTTATTGGTGCCAATATAATCACACTTCATTGGTACAATGTATTCTCGATACTGACTTTAATTGGTACCAATCACCCCGGCATTTGTACCAAGATGATCTTCAATCCTGACTTGAGAGTTTATACTCCGACCAAATAATAATTTTAGATAAACCTTAAATTATAATATCACTTTAACTAGACCGCCAACACTTATGAAAACCATGCCTAAAACAATTTATTTATTATTCTCTATGTTTATACGTCGACACATAAATGCCATTCTCAAACTAATATAAAATTGATACCAACTCGATAACCGGTATCAAAATGTGATGAGATTGGTACCAAATCAAGAATCATACCATACCAAAGTAATAAGAATCAGATCGAACAAAACAAAATTGGTATTATAAGCATGATTTTCTTATTTGAAATCTAAATAATATGCAAATGATACTCGCTAATTTACAAAACATCGGTCAAAGAACAAACACTAAAATGTAGTAAGCTCCCATGATTCAATGAACAAAGTGTTGTGTGTGCACAAAACTAAGCATATACCCACATATACACAATGATATATTCATAACCTCAACAAGACAATCAAAACTCGTGAGCAACATACTCCATTCATGTCCTTCATTCCTTTTGTTCAATGCAAAATAAACCATGCTTACATAAAAGTACTAGAAAGATGGATTTGCACATCTTAACATCTTTATATCTAAAATTACACCATGGTAAATGATAAGAGAAGCTTAATTTTATCCAAAGAATCCAATTAACTCTTGCTCCATGAAAACAACCTAAATTACTCATCACTAAACGCTAATTGACAATAATTAAAAACAACAAATGACACATCCTGTTTCTAGTCCCTCCCCCAAAGTTAATCACAACAACTATAGTCCAAACTTCTTTTACTTTTTCTAAACAAAGAATGTTGAGATCGTATCAATCTATCCATAGGGAAGAGAGTGAGGAATTTTGTGCCACCATTGATGGTTGTTGCATATTGAACATCCTCCACAACCCGATTCAACAATCAACTAACCCAAAAATGAATTTAACAATTTTATTGAATTTTGCCACTAAAAATCAAGCAATAAACCCACCCTTTAAAAAACCCAAACAACAAAATTTCACATAAGCATTTCTTCAAACATAAGAAGCATAAAAATAACAGTTTATAATCCATCAAACCCACAAAATTCAACCATATTATAATAAAATACATAAACCAAGATCTAAAAAAACTATTTTAAACCCAAAACTCATAAAATTAAATGAGATGTGATCAAATCTATATAGAGCAAATTAAATGAAACCCATGCAAAATCATAACATATTTGAGAGAAATTAAGAAGAAAAAGTGAGTTTCTTTTGTTTTAATTTTCTTGAGTAATATAAACGTACCAATAAAATGAGGAAATGAAACTTGAGCTTCAAACTTTTCGCCCGAACATGAGAGGGAACTCCAATTTATTCAAGATAAGAAAAGGGTATTATTAAAAAAAAAGTGTTTTTGTGGTAGAAAACGGAGAGAGCGAGAGGGAAAGTAGAGGTTAACTTAAAATGTGAGTTTTTGTTTCCTGAAATGATGAAGTAGAAGATAAAGGAGAGAGTGAGAATTCTGGGTGAGAGAAAAGAGAGGGGATAGTGTGTGCAGAGAGAGAGAATTAATTTTCCAATTTTCCCAAGCGGAACACCATTTCCTCTTCTAATGCGTGTCTTTAAAGCTGCCTCGGGGGTGTGTTAAAATAATAGTTGGTCTTATTCAAAAATAAAAGTGTAAAGAGTATTGTGGGACAGATGAAAAAGGAAAGTGTAAAGAGTGTTTTGGGACGGAGTGAGTAGTTTTCAAGGTCGCTCAATCACCTTAAACTCGGTTTTCGGTTTCAAAACCCCAACTTCAAATCCCAATATAACCCCAAAGCCCATAGATAGTTGCCTAGTCGTTGGTTTAAGCTATGTTTTTCTGAACTGGACTGAATAGAACTGAACTGAGACTGTAAGAGGAAACTAGTTAAGTTGAACTTCTATTAATTTAGTCCAAAAGAACATGATCTTAGTCTCATGATTTTAAAGTCATTGGATCAATACCCCATTAAAGCGCTCTTTGGGGTGAGAATTCTCTTACCTATTTCCTTTGAGAATGTCATAATATAATCACTGACATATGTTAATGGTACTATCCTATACACATTTTTGTTATTAGAGCTTGCCCCTCATTAGCAACAAATAAAATGCTTCGATGACACTACTACTTCTTTTACACAATTGGTGGGGAAAAGTAGGAAAAACTAAATGGAATCAAGTAAACGACAAAAAAAGCTAACCATAGACATAACTTGTTACATCTCGATAGGGGTGAGTGGGATCGAAAACTTTCGTTAAAATTTTCGGAATTGGTTCTGCACTAGTTATAAAAACCGGTTCCTAAATTTTGCAATCGAGATTACTGGAAACCGATTTAGCTTCCAGTTGCTCAGTGAACTTTTCCGATTTTTTGTACATTATATCTTTATAACATAAAAAATGGATAAATCTTAATAAATTTTTCTTCCGTTTCTTAATAATCAAAACATGTAGAAAAGTGGCGGAAAATAAAAGCGAACCTGAGAGAGAAAATCAAAACCACAACAAAAAAAAGGTAATTTAATGAGTGAACCAAAGAACTATAGGTCTCCTCTTGCTTTTTACAGCTGCATGTTTGTAATAAAAATGATTTTTTTAGCCATCTCAAGTTTGGAAATACTTATTGGCGACATTCCCGTATAAAAGAAGGTGTGTCACTTATCGGGTAAAACGGATGAAATATGTTTTTCATTATTAAAATTTTACATAAGTTACTTGTTAGTGTCTCATGTTTTGTTATTATGTAAAAAAAAACTAGTTACTACATTTGGAATTAGATATCCAGGTTTTGGAGCATGATATATTGGATACCTTAGTGGGGATCGAGTTGGCGCAGTGGTTGTAACTTGTAAGTCCCTCTCGAGGTCGTGACATGGGTCTAATTCTCTCCCCCTTAGAAATATGATCTCACACACACACACACACACACACACACACACACACACACACACATATATATATATATATATAAATGAGTTTATATGAGAATGCATACTTACATGAGAAATGAGAATGGATTTTACGCGCTATAACTCTAATGAACAAATGATGTAACTCTAATGAAAAAGTGATGTAACTCCAAAAAAACAATATTAGAAAAAAAAAATTGAAAAAAAAATTTTTTTTTTTTTTGGGCTCGAATTTTTTCCTCGGGGTGTAACTCTAATGAACAAGTCGTTGTAACTCTAATCCAATCGTGTGGTTGAGATTCATTCTCATTTCTCATGTAGCAAGATTCTCATGTGATCCTCGCCCTTATATATATATATATATATATATATATATATATATATATATATATATATATATATATATATATATATATATATATATATAGAGAGAGAGAGAGAGAGAGAGAGAGAGGGGATACCTTGGTTTTAGAATCGTAACTCAACCCGTTTCGAACGTAACCAAACAGTACCTATTTTCGTAACATATTCCAACAAGTACCAATGGGTATCGAGTCGAAATACATGTGAACCAGATTAGGATTTGATCACAAACAATTTTTTTTTCCAAATTGCTCATATCATCCAGGATATCCAATCTCTTCTTCGTTCCTTCTATTCGTGGGCTATTCGTCATGTCTACCGGGAGCAAACAAAGCAGCAGATTGGATCGCCAATGTCAGTCATTTAGTTGATTCTCAGTTTAATATAGATGATTGTACTCATTTTCTTCTTCACTATATTCTCAGAACGATAAGGTTTGGCCTCCTCGCGGAGGGCCTCCTAACCTTTATAACAAAAAAAAAATTGTCCAACTTTTTTAACCTAAAATTGATGCGAGGGTACCATTTCACTTCCGGATTCGGGGTAATAACCCATCGTGGGTTTGGGACTGGCTACTCAATATTTTTTCTCACCCTACCTATCTACCCCCCGATTCATCTCCAATAGGATTAAATATTGTAGATCAAATTACATTTTTGTTATAACTTAATGTTACAAATATACATTTGTAGAAGTCTATATCTATACAATCATAAAAGCAATTGATTGTTGAAAATACAGTCCCATAATTGAATTAGGAGTACTTGCTAATTGACTTTTAATTATAATAATATTTTAGTAAGTGGCTTACCGAGTAGTTGAAATTCCAAAATTTCATTTGACTTTTTCTTTCGTATAGTACTAACACAACCAACATTAACAAATGATTTTACCAAACACAATTTCTATCCGCCAACATAAACAACCAATAGTAACAAGCGATTAAACCATCGAGATAAAACAGCCAACAACCAATAACCCATGTGGTCAAACAGCCCCATGTATGGTTCCCGTCCGTATGTATTAGGCTATGTTTAGTTCACCTGAAATTTTCTGATCTGAACTTATCTGATCTGATCTGAACTTATTTTTTCGATCGATCCGACTCGATCCGATCCGATCCGATATGATCCGATCCGATCCGATCCGATCCGAACTTATCTTTTAAAAAACATATTATTACTAATATTATTATTACTTTGTATTTCATTACTAGTATTACTATTACTATCATTTTATTACTATGCACAACTTTCAATAATAATAATATAATAATAATAATAATAATAATATTATAATAATAATAACAATAATAACAATAATAATAATAATAATAATAATAATAATAATAATAATAATAATTATTATTATTATTATTATTATTATAGCATAATTTTTTTTTTTTTTGAAAAAGAGCACATTAGTATATGAACATACAATTAAAAATAAAAGACTAAGGACTCTTGGGTCCAATGATATGACTTCTTACCTCCCACATGGGAGACCAAGGTTCAAATCTTGGTGCAAGCATATATTTCAATATTGTTGTGGGTGGAGAAGGGGGGTTGGGGCTTGTTGGGTCTTTAGGTGAGTGATCGTGTGCGGCGGCGGAGAAAATTCATCTTATCACGGGATTCCCGAAAAGGGCCCAAAAAATTAAATTAAAAGAACACTCATGTTCAAGGTCCGTTAATAATAAAAGAACATATAATGATATTAAAAAAGAACACATTTTTAAAATAAAAGATAGATGTTATTTTATATTGATGACATGTTTGGATTTAACTAACAACATGTTCTTTGTTATATCAATAAATTGTTCTTTTTTATTATAAATAAACCTATAAATATATATAATCATATGATCTTGAACATAATGGTTAAATATTCTTCTTATATCGTTGTCTTGTTCTATATAAACTTTGTTTTTAAAGATAAGTTGAAATCATTTGTAGGGAAAATTTTGAACGTGATGACACAACACCATAGGTTATCTCACGCTACTCATGTTTTATATAAACTAGTAATATATAATTTATATTATTCTACCAAAATTGTTTTAAAAAATAAACATCATATACTATTGTCATGTTCTTTACATGTACAACATCAAAAAAAGAACATCACATATCAAAATTATTAATTAGAATAAATATAAAAAAGAACACTTACAAATGCCAAAAGAACATTCTTCTTCTTGAACAAAAATAGCTTCAAATAGTGATATCAATGACATTTATAATAATAGCAACGACATTAATAATAATTACCAATACTAATAATTAATAAGTACAACAACGACAATAATAATAATCTTTTTGAACAAATGTACTAGTAACTAGTAATATTAATAGTAATAGTAATTGTATAAAGTAATATTAATAATAATAATAATAACAAGTACTATAATTATTATTATTACAATAACAATTATAGCATTACTTATACTAATAATCATGATGATGATAATAATAATAATAAGTTTTAAAATATAAACATAATCTGAACTTATTTTTTCGATCGATCCGATCTCGATCTCGATCCGATCCGATCCGATCCGATCTCGATCCTGGCCTCGATCCGATCCTGGCCTCGATCCGACCGTTCCGATCCGAAATAAGAAAAAATAAGGTGAACCGAACATGCCTTAGACATGGCTCTCTTCCCTGCTACAGTGCTATCTCTCTCTATCCTGTTTGGAACTAATCTCTCGTTGGTCACCTTTACCTTTACCTTTACCTTTACCAAATCTCCGTCCTTAAAAAGAAAGACAACCCATCATCATTCATCACCAACTTTAACTTTTGTTTCCTCCATTCTCTTCTTCTCGTAGTCAATTTCCTTTACTTCATCAACATTCATCTGCCGTCCTTCAAATTCTTCCATTTATGTAAGACCTCAAAACCCTCAACCTGATTTTTTTGTTTGTATTGTTATCGACAACAAGACCTATTCATGCTTGGATCTTTTTTTTATATTTACTGTTTATGTTTTTTGTTTTCTTTTTTTTGGGTGTATTTCTCTTTGTTGAATTTGGGCTACATGCTGTGCCAACTAATTTGATTGCATATTCTAGGGTTTTGTCTTTACTTTCTTGTCTTTTTAATTTGAAATTGATCTGGGTACTTTATATATTTGCTTAGTTTTTAAGGTAAAGAGGGAAGAGTTCATTTTAGCCCCGTTTGATTTTTATAACTTAAAAGTTAATTCTTTGATATATTTACATATTTTTATAGAATTTTGGCTCATCAATTTGTAAAATGAATGCTTCTGGAATCGGTGGTTGTTGTACTGGTTGCATTAGACTTGATTACATGGCCTTTTTCTTCATAGCATAGAATTTCTTGTAGCTCGCAAAATTGTTGGTCTTATACTTGTATATTTGCAGAATATGATTTATTAATTTGTATTAAATTAGAGGAAAAGGTGTTTTCTAGACAGACAATGGTAACTTTTAAGATATGCTTAGAGTCGAGTTGTGCTATGGGTTGAACATTTTGAATTGGTTTGCTCTTGTAAATGTTCTATGCTTAACTAATGTAGTAGTTGTTCTCACTCTGCCTTTTGGTGGTTACTTTTACAAACATATTCTTGGTTGTTTTCTAGACAGACAATGGTAACTTTTAAGATATGCTTAGAGTCGAGTTGTGCTATGGGTTGAACATTTTGAATTGGTTTGCTCTTGTAAATGTTCTATGCTTAACTAATGTAGTAGTTGTTCTCACTCTGCCTTTTGGTGGTTACTTTTACAAACATATTCTTGGGTGTTGGCTAATTACAATAAAAGCCTTTTTTTTTCCACATAGTAGTAAGATGTTAGGATGTGGTTGGCTCAATGTAATTTGCATAGAAGTCATTTGGAATGCTTCGCAAGTACGCCTATTTAGGCTATTTGTAAGGGGCTTTGCCTTTTTTTAGAGTTTGTAACTTGTTAGTGCATTGTCTTCTGATGCAATGTTGCGGTTATTTATTTCAGTTCTGCTCATAGTGTAGGCGCCTGTAAAAGAAGATAATTTGTTTGAAGTTGATTCAGTAAACTTGATTATCTGATTACAGAAATTCTGAGGCTATTCTGTGGAACTGTCTAAAGAGAATGGCAGCAGAAGAACATACTGACTTATCAGCTTTGAAGTATCGACTAGGTGAAACAAATGCATTGTGGAAAAAGGAAATGGCAGTAGAGGAACATGCTGACTTATCAGATTTGAAGTCCGGGTTGGGTGAAAGAAATGCATTATGGAAGGAGGAGATGGAAAGATGTGAATCTCAAGTGAATGCGTTGCAAGTGAAATATATGGAGGTAAAAGCCTCTATTGATGGATATGAAGAGGAGTCAGATAAAGAGTTGGATACTCTATGGAGGAGAGTGAAAACGGCTTCAACTTTATTAACCTATTTGAAGACCAGGGCAAGAACGATGGCCGTCCCTCACTTAGCACAGGTATCCTGTGGGATAAAGCAGTTGGAAGGGGTAGGGTTTGTTGACAAGGATGGAATTCCATTGTCTAGTTGGTCTAAAAATATTGATCTTCCTTCTTCTGATAGTTCTCGTGATGGAACAGATACTGGAACTAGTGACCAAAGTGGTGTCGTTCATGATAAAGATGGAGCCTATGTGTGTGATCTACTAAACTCTGCGCATACGGTCACAAACGTGATGGAGACTCTAGTTAAAAGAGTCCTAATCGCGGAGTCTGAAGCGGCTATTGCGAAGGAGAAAGTAAACTTCAGTCAAGAAGAAATCAAGAAGAAAGAAACTCAACTGGAAAGCATGTCTTTGAAGCTGGAGGAAATGGAAAGATTTGCTTTTGGAACTAACTGTATTTTAAATGAGATGCGCCAGCGTGTGGAAGACTTGGTTGAAGAGACATCTAGGCAAAGACAGAGAGCTGCAGAAAATGAGCAGGAACTTTCGCGTGTAAAGCGTGATTTTGAGTCTCTGAAATCATATGTTAGTAGTCTCATCAGCGTAAGAGAAACACTTATTTCGTCTGAGAAGCAGTTCCAAACTATTGAAAAGCTCTTTGAACGGTCAGTGTATTCTCAATTCTTCGTTCCTTACCTTAGGTGTAAATTTAGGCTATGTTCTCTTCAACTTATTTTTTATTAACTTAACTTATTTTTGCTTAACGTATTTTTGTTGACCTAAACTTATTTTTGCTGAACTAAACTTCTTTTTACTTAAACTAATTTTAATAAGTTGAGGAGAATAGAGCCTTATCTTTGTTTGTTATTTTTTGCTGAACTTAACTTATATTTGCTTGGAACTTATAATTGCTGAACTAAACTTTTATTGCGGAACTTAACATATCTTTGCTGAACTGAACTTATTTTTGCTAAAACTTAGAAGTATTTTAATAAGTCGAGGAGAACAGAGCCTTAGTATCTTTGTTTGTTATTAAGCTTCATAGAGATGCTTAGTTTCTTTGCCCCCGTCATCTTTTGTTGCTCTAGATATGCTTAGTTTTATCAATTATGTTGCTCTAGGCGTTCGTCCTTTTTGTCTAGTACCCTTAATTATCACATACCTTTTTAATTGTGATTCTTGCAGCTTGCCTGTTATGTGATTTGCATGATTATGTTACAGTTGATGTTTATATCAATCTTTGCTCTTATCTTTTGGATGTCTAAGCCTAAGAAAGGATAGGGAAAAAATTGCTTGCTAAGTTGATTTAGGTACTAGAGTATCATCAGCGTGTGCTGAGACTTAATTACATGGTAATGTAGAGAAAAGGGGGAGCAATGAAGGTTGACATGTCTACTCTAGGTTGTTTGTTTTGATGTACTTGCTCATAATTTAGTAGTGTGGTCTGAAATAGTTGTGCATAGGTCATGAATTCATGATCTTGGGGAGGAGCACTAAGTCACTAAACAGATTTTCTCCATCTTGCATTTGGGCTGTTGCGTGTCTCTTGTGACAATCAACTTGCTCCAGATCTTTTTCTAGAAATTGCCAAACTTATTCTTCATTTTCCCTTAATATAACAGCATCACCACTGCTCCATAAATTCATTTTTTTACATGCTGGGTAAAGATCACATGACAACTTTAAGATGGAAGGATCAGAGTATAGGGGTGCTCTCTAGCGCGTACCATGTTGCAACCACCGTGATTGATAATAGCAACCATCGTGTCCCCAATTGTACGATTTTTTTTATTACAGTAGCTACATGTTTAATGTTTTAGTAATATATCATGCCTTTCCTCCTGAGAAATCATTTTGGGATCTCTTGAATTTTGTTTTATTTTATTTAATTTCATTATAAAATAATGATGTTTGTTTCCCTTCATCTAATAACCATATTACTGCCTCGTCACCACATTTCTGTTGATTATTTTGTATTTTTGTGGTAAAGGTTGGGTATATTTTGGTCTTGATCGGCAATGACAGTTTACAGATTGCATATAGCAAATTGTAATAGCATATTTGACCAATACATTTTATTAGATAAAATATTTGACAGGCTTGTTTGGTGAATTAGTCTGACATTTTGTTTTATGTAGGAGCAGTAATTAAATAATTACTATTTTAATGGGTAATTGCTTATATGAAGTAATTTTCAATGCAAATATAATTTTAATATGCTTCTCTTATTAGCTACTCGAATCTTCTTTTGACCAAAAGGCGTTTGGTGGTCTTGGAATGAAATAGAATGGATGTGATACCATTTGATCAAAAAACCATTTGGTTGAGGTAACTTGGGTATGAAATCTCGTACCCACAGGTTTCTCATCCCCCTATAATCCCATGGAATCTCATACCCACCACTCTCCACAGGGATTGAGATCCCTATACCTCCCATTTACTAATAGATTTTAGATCCATACTTTTGAATGAAACAAACAACTAAAAAAAAGTAGTGGATTGTGAATCCATACCCATGAGACTTTCATTCACATACCATTCCATTCTCATAGTTATTATGTACTCTCTTCCAAACACCCTTATATCTTGCAATTAAATGTCACATTGACTATACTTCTATATTGCAGCTTATTTTCATTTGGAGGAGCTGTATTTAATTTTTTTCTATACTTCATTTTTTTTTGCCGCGAAACAGGCTGGCTGCCAAAACGACCCAATTGGAGGGGGAGAAAATGCAAAAAGAAGCTGAAGTACAGAACCTAATGGAAGAAAATGTGAGGTTGCATGCTTTATTAGACAAGAAAGAAGCGCAGCTATTAGCCATGAATGAACAATGCAAGGTGATGGCCCTGAGTAATATCTAGACTTGGGGCATATCATTTACAGCTCTTTCAATTTGGTTGAGATCATATGTCCCATTTGATGTCTTATTTTGTATCTCGCTCCTTTCCAATTTCGACGCGTTATCAATCTAAAATGAATTACCTTGTATAATTAGAAAGAGAGGTGATGGGTCAAGATGAGAACTACTTGGGACAAAAGATGAGATACCAAGTGGGGGTAGAGGACTCCTGCTCCTAATTGTGTTGTTTGCTTTCTTTATCCTGTACTTCTGTACAGCTGCTTAGCTCCTCCATTTTTGGAAGCAGAGCTGAGCAACGGAAAAATACTTCATTTTGATTTGCTGTTTCATTTTATGTAGCATGAAGGAAAAGCTGCAACAATTGTACTCTTTAGTGAATCGACTGTTGTAAGCATTGAAGTGGATTATTTGTTCAATCAATGCAAAAATGCTCCGTGTTTTTCTCTGAATATCCTTTGCTACCTTCTCTGTCTGTAAAATCTAAATCATTAATTGGGAGTCATTCAATCGTACAATATATTTCAAAATCTGATATGCACATATTGACCCGAATAAAATACTACTTTTTTTCTCTAGAAAAATTACAAATGATGTAAATTTTTTGGGGGGTCCACTTTCGGGAAGGGGAATGTTAAACGTCGCCCCCAAATTACTTAAAATCGCCCCAACTCCCCTCTAAAAATACCATTATACCCTTACGATTTTTGTTTTGATTTTTACTCCAACTTAACTCCTCCCCTAATTCATATTATCTCTCATCTTCGCCATCACCACCCACGATCACCACCGCCAATCACCACCGACGAGCACAAAATTCGACGTTTTTTTAAACGATTTTTTTTAAACGAATTTCATGGCAACGTGTGCCTACACGTTGGCCCCATGGGGCACAACGCTTCGGCCTCGGACGTTGTGCCCCATGGGGCCAACGGCAGCCACACGTTGGCCCCATGAAATTCATTTAAAAAATAAAATACTCGCCGGAATTTTGTGCTCGTCGGTGATGATCGTCGGTGGGTTGGAGAGGTAGCGATTGGTGGTTAGTGATTTTAGGTGGTGGTGGAGAGAGAGTTGTAAAAAACAAGGGTATAATGGTACATTTACATAGTAGTTGGGGCGATTTTAAGTAATTTGGGCGACGTTTAAGTCCGTTCGGGAACCTTGTGGTAAGAAGAATTTCTCCAAAGTCGCCCTCATACAAGGTCATTTACCTAGAGGCCCAACAATCTCCAACCCCACTCACCCTACAACATTGAAATTTTTGCTTTCACCAAGATTTCAATCTTGGCCTCCCATGTGCGAGATAAGTAAATTAAATGCCATCGACCAGGCGTCCTTTTGTACAAATGATGTAGATGAAACTTCAATTTTTTTCATTGTTTCATAGAATTATATCTTTTCAAGACGGGGTTCATCAATTTCTTGTTGTTTTGACTTTTGAGGTTGGTCTTCATCTGATTCAATGAAAGCTAAGGCAACTAGAGAAACAGTTGTTTGGAAAGGCTTTTTAGAAAGAACTTTGAGAAACCCTACTAGTGTCTCATGCTTGATTAAAATAATATACAAAATTAAATGTTATAATAAGTTAGTTGGTTGGCCTCAATGTATATTTTCAAAATTTATCTATATAATTTTGCTTACTCATATTAATTGGTCAAATTTAAGGCGTTGACAAGCGTGTAAGTTGTATTGCAATTTTTTAGAAAACAATGAAAAAAATATCTATTTGTCTTTTTTTCTTCCCATTTTGGTCTTGGGCCTCATGTCGTTTATGGGCCAACTTTTGATAGTGTCGGGCACGTACGTGCACGAGAGTGGTTTGTCCCATCTATTGGTAGGTTTTCTCTACTTTCATAAGAGTTTCAAGATCTTCGGTTTTTTTTTTTATTATGGATATTAATGATTTATAGATGGTTTATTATGCGATTCCACAAAGGGTTTTCAATTATTACTATTTGTCTAAAGTATCTTCGAGTCAATACATCAATTTTCTTCTCATATCAATGAAAAGATGGATCCACTCGTGAAAAGTTGTATGGACACAACGAATAGAGAATATGTCGAATTGTCAAATTTATGCTTTTGGATGTTAGCTCTCTCAGAGAAGATATTTATTTGACTTTGTTATATTTGTATTCGTTGTTATTGTTCATCTATTGTAATTTGTCTGCAGTATGCTGAATCAATACAACGGTTTTTCGGGGTCATTATGTGAACATCTTGACTGAGGACAATACTTTTAGATGATTCTTGTTGGAAAAGTTACTAATTTTTGATTTGTGAAGAAGAGAAGTTCATTATTCCCTAAAAAGAGTACTCTAAATCGAAATCTCCAAGTAGTGATCCGATAACCCAATGTCCAGAAAAGATTTTTGACAGTTTTTTTTTTCAAATGTTTACTTCTGCACGCTCTATTAAGCCGTGTTTCAAGAATTGCGAAAAACAAGAGTTCATTTTCCCCCAAGAATCATGGCCTTAGTCGAAATGTCGACTTAATGACCCCATTACTCAATGCCAGGAAGTGGTTTTGGAGTGAATTTTCTTCGTAGTGCTTAATTTTCGCGTCATACTAAACCATGTTTCTATAATTGCGAATAAGAGAAGTTCAATTTTGCCTAAATCCAGTGCCTTAAATCAAAATCTCGAAATAGTGACCCCACAACTAGATGCCCATGAAGGGGTCGAAAAAGAACAAGCCAAATGCAATCCTATATTAGGGTAACTCTTTCTCTTGCTTTTCTTCCCGAAGGAGCCTCACATATCTAAATGATCCAACATACCTCATTTGCTTAAGAAAAGATGTCTCAGCAATCCAGAAAACTCAGCAGAATGCACAACGCAAGCACTCGAGGGCATGCAGTGCAATAATACAACTACATATCAGATACACACTCAATGAAACTGTGGCAAAGGTAAAAGTTAACTACAGAGAAGTAACACTAATATACCAATTAATCCTAATCTAGAAGAGCTCGATATTAATAACCTGATGTAAAGCCCGGCACCATCCCACACCAGCAAGTTAACTAATAGAGATATAGAGAACATCGTCAAGTACCCTAAAACATGAGTCTGTTTGCAAACTGTAAAGCTGAACTTCCTTGTAGGAAATATTAGTTTCCTGTCACCCACTCCCGTTTCCTGACGATACCATTCAAAAATCTTTACAAACTAGTCGTCTTTATAATACTCTTACTACTAAACCCCAAATTTGGAAGTGGATGGATCTAAGTAAATGATGACCAAGGCAGAAAGTACTTTATGAGCTTGTCTTGTCCAAATGTACGAAAACAAATGAAGCTATGCTACAATGCTTGTTGCAACACCAGCGACAGCCACAAGCTTGGCAAGATCCAATCAGAACCCACTTGGAAGAAGTTAATTGAGCTCCGGCCAAATGTGTCAAATTGGCTATATACAGAATTGGAGTTCTGAAACAAATCTTAAAATCAATTGGGTTAAGAGATCAGCAACAACGAAGCTTGACATAAATCAGGTCCTGCTATCACAATCCTGCCACACTTTACTTATGCAGTTGAAGAAGCATGAAGAGGAGTTATACCTCAGAAGTAGACGTGGCGAGGAGAAGAAGAGGAAAAAGGATTAAGGAATAAAAATCCCGTAACCCCAAAATGACAGAAAAGAGAGATTAAGAGAGGAATAAGGACTGAGGAATAAAAAACAAGATATGACTGAATTAATGCTAATCAAGGTGACTAATCACAAATTACAACAGCCTTGCCAATCTTTCAAGAGGAATGACACTCTCCCAAGCTAAAATCTGCTAATTACTTTCCACAATATTAAACATGCCTCTCTGTCTTTCTCTCTCATTTGCTATACATAGAATTTTTCCCCCTAATAAACTAGCTAACTTATTTCTCAAGCTAACTAATAAAGATAATGCATAAAGTACCCGCCCCCAAATATCAGTTCTTAGCAAGAATCAAGTAAGAATATTATCTTTTTAAGACCGCTTTAAGGAAATCATATGTTTTGGTACAAAATTCGCTCACAGGTAAGTATAAACTGTAACATAATGTTTCTTCCCCTTCATTTTTCCTCCATCTGTACTTGCCTTACCAACACAAACATCATGTGCACACAGGTGGACCGGGTATGGAGTTTGGCAAATCTAATTCGATTTGACCCATTGCCATTCCTAACTATTCTAAATTTCTAACATTAGCTAAAGTTCAAAGTCCTAAAATTTGAAAAAAAGTCATAATGTTGAATTATATGGTTGCACTTGCACCTCTACTATATGAAGTCAGAATGCTGATACGATCAAGAACCTTCACTCGATGAACGTAGGAGCTCGAGACTGGCTCGTATCCTTGTAGCATGGACCCTTAAGATCCTACACATAAGCAGCAAAAAGTAGTGAGACTCCACTGTGCTAAGATTCACTATAAAAATTTAAGGATACTAAAACTTCAGTCTTTACCTTTGTACTTCAAATTATAAAAAATTAAAGATTTTGGAAAACACCATCAATTTCGTTATTCAAAATCTTAACAAATAGTACATGTATACGAGTAAATAGGGAGAAAAAACAAGCAAGAATGCATTTATTATTTTACAAATTGTAGGATTGAATCATAGGATCCAAGGCCGTAGAGTTTTTTAAGATCCTGACAACTCCAAAATCTTAAGTAAGCAAGATCAAATACAATACAAACTGTAACAGTTTACTAGCAAGTCCAGATCAATGGCATTAGTTTGGACAGAAGGATAGTAAGAGTAATATTCTATAATCTTGATGAGAATTTTAGCAACTACTCCCTCAATTTCTGTTTTATAGTTAAGCTTGCCTTTTCACAGTCTCTAATGCACACACTTGACCAACAATATCTTCAATTGCAAATGAATAGAACTTATGAAAAGATATTTGTCTCTAGAAATAAAAGTCGATATTTAAATACACACATCGAATCAAATCTAACCAGATCTCACAAGATATTATGTAAGAATTCAGTCAAAATTTGTGAACTTTGACCACAAAAGTCAAGTGTGACCGTTAGAAAGAAAGAAAGGAGTATGATTCTAGTTAAGGAACAATGAAGAGAAACCTTACGCTAAGTCAAGCAAACACAGATGAAAATGCAGATGATTAAATAAAAATGGAAGTTATACCTCTCAGTTTTCCTCATCAATAACTTTCGCAATTTGGTGCACCTGTTGCGTTGTTGTTGTGTGCCTGTAGGAACATCTTCAATATCCCTAAACATAAGAAGATTCTCCTCACATACATATGCACCCCAAAGTCTACGAAAACCAGGGGGATCAATATTCGTAATCTCCAAAGTTTCCAAGTCCAAAGAAGCAACATTAACCAAGGAAAGGATTACAAACAATTCCTTTTCGCTCTTTGAGAAAGAAATAGGCCTCAAATCCTCATACTTCTCCCGTTTCAAAACCCGACACAACTTAGACCAAGACGAGGCCACACCATACTGCTTCATGACCCATACATCACAGTAACAACAATAATTCAGCATAAGACACAAGCACGAACCAACCACTCCTATATGAGCGCGCATATACATCTCAGTATGGAAGTCAGGCAATGGCACAGAGCTGAAACTTTCATCATTGAGATTGAAGCCAACTAAAGGGAGAGGCACTCTATGATCATCTTCAATGGACCAATGCAAGATTCCACCAAGCACAACAGAATAATTAAAATGACCATAAAAAGTAATATGGAACATCCTGAGCCCCTCGTTTCCAGCAATCCGCTCTCAAGCTATAGACCATAACTTGACTCTTAAAAGAACCCGTTTCACCATCCTCCCGCAGACAAATCTTCACACACTTGTAATCATTGGACACTTGATCATAACCAAACCCCATATATTTTTGTCCCTTTGGGTAATAGAATGTAGTTAACAAAGGCAAAAAGGGAAGTATTTTGTGGGTTTGTGTAGTAGGGTTGTACAAATAGGTGGTGTAAGGATAACAATTAATGGTGTAACAAAGCAAACCACGGCACGATCCCACAACATAAAGACCCCCCATCTTCCAAATTTTTGAAAGGGTAATCCAGGCTCATAGGGTTAGTATTACCAAATGTGTCAAAATCACACATATAAACAACAGGGTTTGTGAAAATTATATGCAAATTTGATTGCTCAACATGGCGCATAGCGAATTCAGGGCTGTTAATCAAATCATACCATAACTTGCACACACTCTTAAAGCGCAGCAGAGATTTTGCCGGCAATCTTACCAGAATATCAGTTAAAATATCTACAGGGAAGGGTGACATTTATAACCTAGGTTGCAAACTGAATTGGGTTTCTTTTTCTTTTTTTTGGTGAAGTGAAAGAGATAGAGAAACAATCAGTTGCAGATTAAAGATAATTGGAACACAGACAGAAAATAGGACGAAAATCAAATCAAATAAGTTTGAAGCGAGAAAGAGAAAAAGATTACCGGAAATCAGAAAGCAATCATATCATATCATATCATATCATATCATCATCATATCATCATATCATATATAATATTAAAGCAAGAAAACTTCATCCTATGTGACAGCCTCATAGAAATTCTGCTCTCACAATTCACCCACATTCATAGAGCAATGAAATACATGACACGTGTCACATCCCATTAAAATGATTATGTTTGATTCTTTTATTATTAGTTTCCCAAATTTTGAAAATCAGTCATTGAATGCTTTAGGAAAACCGATCGTTTTAGGCCTTTGATTACATCCAATTTGAAAAGATATCGGGTTAAGGAAAGAATCATTTACTTCCAAAACAAAATCCATAATTCAAGCATATACAATATGAAGACCGGTCATCTTAATTAAATTGCAATATTCAAAGATAATATCAATAGTTACCAAACTCATCTGCTCCATTTTCAAATCATAAATAATCTCAACCAATAATTTCTGAGCGGTGATAGATTTAACCGAGCTGATCCATGGTTTGATACGGTTACCATTCAACCGAGATTTAAGGAAATACAAGAATATACTTAAAGAAATTATTTTTTAATTGACATTCACATCCTTAAATCAATATCAAAAGTTGCCAAACTAGAGGCTCTAATTTTCTATAACTAGAAGATTTATGGCGTAACTTTTGGCTGTCAAAGATTTGATCCTCACTATATAACAAACATAATAGTAGCATTTAAACACAATTTGTTTTGCTATTCAATAGCTTGGCCTCGACTATACCACCACAAGTAATATGAACACCGACAGAAATTACAGTGGCGCAACACCTGTGGTACCAGCTGAAAAGAAGAGAAGCATTGCAATTGGATGTCGGCAATGGCGACATCACTTCGTGCTACTACTGTTTCCCCTCACTTTTTGAAAATAAATTGAGTTTCTTCTAAAAAAACAGAGGAAGAGAGGAAAAAATTCAAATTTGAAGAAATGGACTTAAACAAATGAAGCTAACTACCGATGAATTGGTAGAGGTGAAAGAAAGAGAGGAGGATGAAAGACATTAGAATCTCCTAGAAGTGAGCTACAACTAACTACGTTAAAAAATGAGTTTGTTGTTTCACTTTTTTTAATCTTTTTTATGAATGTTTCTCATATAATACTCCTACTTAATTAATTATAATATAACTAATTAATAAATTAAATATTGTACATATTCTCGTCACTATTAGTTGATTTCATTATAGCCTGCATATTTAATTGGTATGTAGTTATAGTATTACCGTGATTATTAGCCTATAGCTTAGCTAATCTATAGTAGCTTAGTTTGTATATATAGTTGTTTGATAGGAATAATATTCTTCACGAAATTATACTCTTTCACTACCTTTTCAAAAGAAAAATTATAATACTAGCCTAGAGTAAGTCAAAAAATATCTTAAACTCAGATTGGTTAACAACAACTAATAATAAACAATGTTAATAAAAAAAATTACAGCTTTTCATACAAGCTAAGAAGGAAGGCAAAGTCAACAACTATTTAAAAAACTTCTTTTTTTTAAGAATGTAGCTCTGTTTTGAACTTGAAACTGGATAGGCGATAAAGAAAATTATGAAATCTCAATGGATCAATTCGAGAATACAATCTAAGAAGGATAGGCCACCATTTGTGCATGTCTATTAATAATTAACTCTGAAAATCTTGAATCACAATTCATGAACTATTTACAATTGAAGTAATAAAAAGATACCCGAACTTACAATAGTCATAATGTATTACCTTCAAATTATCAATTAGAGATGCAAATAAGAATTAATTGCGTTGGAAGAAGCGCGAGAAAAATCAAAGTATCGATATAGTACAGATTGTTGCTTCATATTCGCCTTAAAGTTGAGTTGGCAATTTGACAAGAACAACAAATATAGGGACAAAACGATTTTGTTTGGGGGTTTATTTGGCAAAGTAATTTTTGGTTTTCACAATATATAATTTGGATCTTTTGAAAATAAATCCCAATATCGATTTTAAAATTTCAATATGATGGCATGATTTGTTGAAGCATTTAGGTAGGAGCAATTGTGGGTGGTTTGTTGTGGAAGCTAAATTGTAGATAATGTAGTGTGAAGGGTGAGCAAGTAGTATATCGTGGGAGGAGGAAAGATGATGGCGTGTGTTGGAAGAGAGAATAGAATGGGTAATAGTTAAAACAATCTAAAACTGATTTTAGAAACTTACATAAAAGGACAACCAAAATAGTACCATACACAATATGGCCCTGTTTAGCTCAAACTTTTTTTAGTCCTTATTAGAAAAATAAGTTCCGTTAAGTTCTAACAAGTTTAGATAAAGTCTAATAATAAGTTCAGATAAGTTTAGATAAATTTAGACAAGTTCAATTCAATAAAAATAAGGTTTAACATACTCACAAACAAAGCTATATATATATATATATATATATATATATATATATATATATATATATATATATATATATATATATATATATATATATATATATATGTTGGGTTAATGCCACATACAATAAAAGGGTAACATAGTTATTATAAAGTTGGGATTTGCACTTGCCTATGAATCTATTTTCCTCTGTTTCTTCACTTAAAAGGTCTGTCAATTATCTATTAAACGATTATTTTGAAATTAAGGGAAGTAGATGTGGCAAACATGTCAGTAGTTTCGTTTAGTTCCCTGATCAGGTTAGTTTCGAGTGATGATATCAGTTGTAAGGTGGTTATTTATGTGGGTGAAATGGTGAGTATGTGTAATTTGGATGTATTAGTACATAAGCGGCTGCGAACATATTCCAAAATTTATATGGATCATGGTCATTGGTCCAAAAAGTATTTTCAAATATTTACTTATTTAATTATTAATCCAAAATTTAATTTTTTAAATCCTATAAAGCCTTTTTTCATATACTCGCACGTTTTATATGGAGAAAACTCGATGGGCGTAAAATATTATTCAAAAACCTTATACCTTAATTTGTATATCGGATATCATATTAATTAAATAACGATGTGATGATTAATCTGTTATTGGAAATGAGTAACCTATTTATCTTATAAATTTCTATAAAAGTAATGTTACAAGTTGTAAACCATACATCGCATGGATATTAGACTCGAAAGACATATATCTAATGAGCATCGCGACACTAATTGAGAAAGGTGAAACAACAAAATGAGTTAGTTAATCGTCAAGCTTATATGTCAAAAGAGAGATATTTAAGTATTCAATTTTAGTTGGTTTATAACAGATTGAAACTGTTGTGAAAAGATAAGATAAAGTTATTGAATTAGAAATGTTGTTAGTTTTCTATGCACTTTGTTTTGACAACTTCTTTTTTCTTTGATGTAAAAGATAACATTGAAATGTAAATCATATAGAGAACCTATAAAATACAAATACATTATACAAGTACTGCTATCTATATTTGTTTACTATACAACATTATCATTTTCTAAATTAGTCTTAGTGAATATTAAAACTTTTCTTGGCTTAATATATTCTAGAAATTGTTTTTGGAAGAAACTAATGGGTAATGGTTAGTGATGGGCCATTGGAGTCACTTGGGGTAGTCTTTTTTTTTTTTTTGATAATTTCACTTGGGGTAGTCTTTGGAAGGCGAAAAGTAAAGTTTGGGAAACCCTGTATAATACTCATTAAGTCAGATGGAACGGGGAATAAATGAATAATGTATGATACAATATATTATTGAAATTGTGGTCATTTCAGATAGCAATGGGGAATAAGGTGTTTAGGAGAAAAGTACACTGAAAATGAGTAACCTATTTATCTTATAATTTTCTATTAAAGGTAATGTTATAATTTTTAAACCATACATCGTATGGATATTAAACTTGAAAGATAGATATCTAATGAGCACCTCGACACTAAATGAGAAAGGTGAATCAATAAAATGAGTTAATTGTCAAGCTTATATGTCAAAATAGGGATTTATAAGTATTCAATTTTAGTTGGTTTATAAGAGATTGAAACTGTTGTGAAAAGATCATATAAAGTTATGTAATTGAAAAAGTTGTTAATTTGCCTATGCATTTTATTTTGACAGCTTCTTTTGTTTTTGATGTAAAAGATAACATTGAAACGTGGATCATATAAAGATCCTATAAAGCATACATACAATATACAAGTATTGAGTATTATATATTTACTATACAACATTATCTTTTTCTAAATTAGTCTTAATGAATATTAAAAAATTTGTTGGATCCATTTTAATCTTCTGCGAGTCGGATTAATGGATCGTCCGGTTGTAAATGATAACAAAATGCATAGGTTACTAGAAGAGGCTCTAAAATAGACATACATATGGTATACCATTTAATAACCTTATTTCCTCTATGTGAATATAAATATTCTAAAATTGTTTGTAGGAAGAAATTAATGAGTAAGAGTTAATGGTGGGCCATTAGAGTCACTTGGGGTAGTCCTTGGGAGGCGAAAAGTAAAGTGGGAACCCTATATAATACTCATTATGTCAGATGGAAGGAGAATAAGGTAAGATACAATATATCATCGAAAGTGTGGTCATTCAGGTAGCAACGAGGAATAAGGTATTTAGGCGAAAAGTAAAGTGGAAATGAGTGACATATTTATCTTATAATTTTCTATTAAATTAATTTTACAATTTGTAAACCATCATACATCGTATGGATACTAAACTCGAAATAGAGATATCTAATGAGCATCGCAACACTAATTGAGAAAGGTGAATCAACAAAATGAATTAATTGTCAAGCTTATATGTCAAAAGAGAGATTTATAAGTATTCAATTTTAGTTGGTTTATAAGAGAGTGAAACTGTTGTGAAAAGATCAGATAAAGTTGTTGAAATGGCTATATAAAATTGGTCATGACTGAGAATTGGTATCGGGAAAATTGTAGCCATTTATCAGTCTCTAGAATTTTGTTGGATTTTTTTTAATGGATGAGGAAATTCATCGGAATAGAGGACGGGTGTGAGCCGTAAACATGGTGTTTGAAGATAGTTGGGTAAATCTTACCTATTTTTGTGTTTGGATAGGGTATGATTTAGGAAATACATGTGGGACCAGTTTGATGGGAAAACACGTCTAGCAGCAAATTGACAAATCATCTATAAAAAAAACCTAATTTTAAATTTTTTAAAAACTATCAAATTTATTTGCTAAGTTAACAGCACCATAAAGATTCAAATTATTGATTATAAAATAAATGAAACAGAAGGGGGACAGGATTAAGGAGAGAGTAGAGATAGAGAGAATTAAAAAGAGGACTCATATGATGAAGATAAAGATAAAGATAGAGATAGAGAGAAGTGCACCCTTCGATTTTTATTAGTTACCTACTTCTTTCGACAAAAGCTTTAACAAAAATAGATATGTGGGTCATAGTGGGAAGGATAAAGTATTATTTATTGGCATATCATTGTATTGTGGACCAAGAAAAGTTGAGTCAGAAAGTACAAATAATAATAAACAAGTGGTGGGACCATTCCAAAACAAATTAAAGAATTGTGTAAAGTAATAAGGGACAGCTCACAACGGAAAGTGAGCAAACTAATAAAAATCAAAGGGAGTAATTTTCAATTTAGAATTGATAAAATATATTATTTATTAATTGAATTACTATTGAAGTTCTTACAAATTTCTAATATATAATTATAAAAATATTTTTTATCCTCAAATAGGCTTCATGGGAGTGTAAATATTTGGGTATTCGTGCACATATAGTTGAGCTAACATTCTTAAGGAGTAATTTGTTACAAACTTTATTTAGATGGGTAACACTTTTAAATCATTTACCCAGTCGAATGATCTTATTTAGATGACATCTTTATATAGTTAATTGTTTAGTTTACAATTAAATTTGTTTACTATTTTATTAATTATTTATAAATTTGTACATCATATTAATTTATCATATTTGAATGCAACCACTTTTAGACAATATGCAATCATTACCATATAAATATAAGTATATTTATTGAATAAAAACTTCCCGTGCATTTTGCACGGGTCCAAAAACTAGTTGATTCAGAACAACAGATTATGGGTGCCATTGAAGAGAGAGACGCTGCGAGTTCAATAGGAATCAGTGATCCCACATGGCACATGATAATGTCATTCCTAGGAATTTAATTCCTGTACGAAGTTTAATTTCCTATGAAATTACTATATAATTCCTAGAAAATGGCCTAAATTTATTTGATTGACATAATTTGCAATTCATGTGGGAATTGATTGATTAATGGGGGAGTGGGTAATTAAATTCCCACATTTTTGTGGGAATTCCAATTTCCCAAGGAATTTCCATTGCACTTATTTTCTCAATTTTTGTCAACCAAACAACTTTCCAAATGAGAAAATTATGGGAAGTTTAATTTGCCTAGAAAAACCGTGTTCCCATCATTTATTTGCTTCTTAAAATTAGTTTTTTGCTTTGATTATTCAACCCAAGGTTACATTTAATGCTTTTTCACCAATTATTCTTCATTCTCTCTCCTAAAATCATCTTTTCCTATACAATATTTATTTAAATAAACAAAAAATATTTATTATCCTTAGATTCTACTTACCTTAATTCCCGTGAAAAAATAGAACCAGGAACTATATTTTGGGACGGAGGGAGTACTTCCTATTATCTTTTACTTCCTCTGTTCCGAATTAAATGCAACAAATCCACTTTTACACATGGCGAGACATTATTTTTGACCACAAATATCTATAATTACATACAAGTAAAAATTACATTTTATGAAAGAACGTCACGAGATGAATCTAACAAGATCCCACCTGAATATGTTTTTCATTATGTATAAATCACAAATCGTAGTCAAAGTGAAAAGTGTGAATAGTGAAAAAGTGGAATTGTTGCATTTAGTTCGGAACGGATCGGAGGAAGTATTAGTTTTACCATTTTTTATGGAAAAATTGATAAGAAGCAATTCCAATTATGACCTCTACGCAATAATAAAGTATCAACTATTGAATATTATACAGCAGACCAAACTTTCGACCTTATTTTATAAGATGTCGTCCTAGCAGGTCAATTACCCGCTGCAGTAGGTAAATTTGGTCACGTGCCCAACACCCAGTTTTCTGCCCTCCTTCTCCCATTCCTTTGCTTCTTGTTAACTTCCCCTGTTTTACGCCACCCAATCTCTTTTTCCTTTGAATTTTTAAAATATCATTGTTCTCTTCTCCCCTTATGGCAGGATTGAAATCAAAAGATATAGGAAAATGTTAAACATTATTATGGCAGCTTTGTGGTTCAATTTTTTTTTGAGAGGAAAAGAGAGGTGGAATATATTAATCAATGGACAAAGCGTCCATAAGCACATATGGAGACACCTCCGCAGGATAATGACGTTCCCAGCGCTGTTCAATACCAAAAGGGATCAGTCGAGCTTTGTGGTTCAATTAGTTGCTCCATAGAAAGTGGATTTTGCCCAACACGAGCACCTAATCTTCTCTACAATAAGAAAGGAAAAACTATATGACTACTCTAAATTAGCAAATCTGAAATTTTATTGAAGCAATGAGATTGAATAACATTACCAAATTGAACTAAAAAATTAGAGAACTTAATACTGAAAGTTGAAACGCACAACTCCAAAACAAGTTATTGGTCCCCGAATAATTTTCTGGCTATGTCATTTTATTTATATTTTGTAATTTCCACTTTATTTTCTTAAAACAAAACTACAACACCTAATTGTAGTGGAAACTCAACTAAACGAATATTGCGCCAACAACTAACAATTGCTATACAAAAATTAACCGCATCCAAATTGCAGGAATTTTGATTCTATATCTACAGATCTACCATTTGAAATTAGAAAGTCCTTTCTTTTTTGTCATCATCTAATTTATTGTGAGAGAGAATAATTAATAGATATGGAGGTAAGGAGGTGACAGAGAGCAAAAAGAAGATAGCTAAAGATGAGAGAGAATGCAGCTAAACTGAACTAAGAACTAGAGAGGAAGATCTAGGGCAGAGGAAGACAAAATAATGTGGCAAGGTAAAATAAAATTGCAGCACATTATAAAAAAGTAAAAGAAAAAACGATATTTTACAAGGTTAGCTGGTCACCAGTCATATGGGACCACGCTTGTAAAATAAGGGTGAAAGTTTAGCCTGCTGTGGGATATTCAATAGTTGATACTTATTATGGCAGATCGATTATAGTTGAGACTGTTCTTATCAATTTTTCCTTTTTTATTTATTCTCATACTTGCTGAAATCAACGATATATGAGATTGGAACTCAGCCAGAGATCTGAAAACATGTAGGGCGCATTTCACCCAGCCTTATTTTCGTTAATTTCATTTCGCCCGCCTTAGCAATCGATTCGCTTGTGCAATCCGCCGGCCCGGTTGCAATCGCTTGGGCTTCAATCTCGCCGGCCCAATCGCCTTCGTTCGGTCCGCCTCCTAATTTATTTCTCTCGATAATAAAACAATGATAATTATTATTATTATTACAATTAAGATTATTTTATCATTAATATTATTATTATTATTATTATTATTATTATTATTATTATTATTATTACTATTACTATTACTATTACTACTATTACTATTACTATTACTATTACTATTACTATTACTATTACTATTACTATTACTATTACTATTACTATTACTATTACTATTACTATTACTATTATTAATATTAATATTTGTCATTGTTTAAAGTACATACTTTTTAATAAATGACAACAATAATACTATTAATAATAACAACAATAATACTTGTCCTCCCTACTAAGGCTCGTTTGGAGAAAAGCCATGTGTTTGTCCCTCAGAATGTGTGATGTGTAATTATCATTCGGGAGGATATCTCCCATCTTCTTTTTCATTGCCCCTTTACTAAGGACGTTATTTTTCTTTACAACAAAGTAGTGTTTGGCCGTCTATTCCTTCCGTGGAAGGTGACCAATCGGCTTGTGATATTATTTCTTCTTTACGCTCCTTCTATTCAAAGGATCAAATGTGTAAACTGGCTTTTTCTTGGTGGTATATTTGGTTTTCCAGGAATAAAGTGTGTTTTAATCAAGATGGTGGTTCTCCTTTTAAAACCGTAGCTCTTATTAAGGATTTTGTTAGAAACTGGGATCGTGCTAATGGTAATAAGAATAGCCTTGATATTATGGAGCCCCATACTTGTCACTTAGACAACCCTCTAAGTAGCTCAATGCCTAAAGAGATTTGGTGCTCCTCCCCCTCTCATAATTGGTTCAAAATGAATTTTGCTGGTTCTAAATTGAGTTCGGGGGAGGCCTCCTTTGGTTATATTATTCGAGATCATTTTGGGATGATTGTGGTTATGGGTGCAAAAGCTATTGTTGCTAGCTCTTCGATTCTGACTGCGGAAGCTTGGGGTATGCGTGAAGGTGTTAAGGCAGCTTTGGCCTTAGGCCTGAGTAATGTTTGTGTTGAGGGGGATAATTTAGTTGTTATCAATTCCCTTAGAAAAAGTTGGAAACTCCCCTGAGACTTTGGGAGATTGACAACTTTATTTGTGATGCAGGTAGGGATACTTCTCTATTCACCAATATTTCTTTCAACCACTGCTTTCGGGAGGCAAATCAAGCAGCGGACTATTTGGCGCATAAAGGTCATTACTCTTCACCAAAGACGGCATTGGTTGCCGCGGTATAAAATTACTAAGACCACCCGGAACTCATGAGAGCTTATCAGCTTGGGATAGGCTCGGAACCACCTGTGTGATGCAGGCCGAGACCTATTCGTTTTTCGGGGTTTTATACTAAGGCGTGAAAAGACTTAAGACGGAGAGTTGTGACCTCCTATAAGCTTGAGACCCCTTCAATACAATGAACTAAAGCAACCGGAATCGTTCAATACAATGAGATTATAAGACTTCCTCTCCTAGGCAAAATAATAGTACTATCGAACATTAACTAGTTTATTTATTATTAATTAAATATTATTATTATTATTATAATTATTATGAAATATTAACATATTATACTATTAAAAACTATTATTATCATCAATTAATGTTTATTATATTATATTATATTAATATTGTTATTACTATTATTTATTTATTAATTTATATTTATTAATTAATGATAGCTAAATTATTATCATTACTATTAGTTATAATTTAATTCAGTTCAGTTGCAATCAGTTCTATCCAGTTCAGTTGCAATCAGTTTAGTTCAGTTCAGTTTAGTTCTTTTATGCCGAAGAGAATAAGCCCGTATTGTTCCCTCCTTCATTAATTCTTGTTCATTTAAGTACAATCCTTGTTCGTTGCGCTTGTTGTTCATGTTGTCACTCGATGTTCCTTTAAGTACAACACCAGTTCACGTGTTTCTTTGCTTTCACTGATTTAGAACTTGTCGTGACTTATAATTCATGTTTTTTTTATAATTGATGTTCTTTTGTTGTCATATGATATTTATGTAAGTCTAACCCTTGTTCATGTGCTTCTTCATATTCTTTGATTTGTGAATCTTTTTAATCTGGCTTATTATTCATGTTTACATGATTGATGTTCTTTTATTATCGTCCGATTTTCGTTTAGTCTGATCCTTGATAATGTGCTTCTCCATTTTTGTTGATTTATTGAAGTACTTGTTGATCCGACTTCTTCTTCATATTTTCATAACTAACATTGACTTGTTGTCACTTGATGTTTATATAAGTAATCCAACCTCTGTTCTTATGCATTTGGTGGTCGTTAATTTGCTGAACTCATTCATTTGATCTATTGTTCATATGTACATGATTGATGTTCTTATGTTGTCACATGGTGTTTACTTAAGTCCACCTTTTGTTCTTATGTAACTGGTATTTGTTGTTTTGTTGAACTGGTTCATTTGGCTTATTGTTCAAGTTTAAGAGACTAATGTTCTTCTATTGTCACTTAGTGGTCCATTTAAACTTTTCCATGCTCATTGATTTGCTGACCATATTAAATTTACCTTATTGTTCATACATGTTTACATGACTGGTGTTTTTATATTGTCATCTTATGTTTATTTCAAGTCAAACCCTCATTCATGTGTGTAGCTGGTGTTTGTTGATTTGTATAAATGTTGACTTGACTTATTATTTATTTCTTCATGATGGATGTATGTTCTTCATTTGTCACCTTGTGGAACTTGTTGATTTGGCTTATTGTTCATATATACATGACTAACTTTTTTTTGTTATCGTCCTATGTTCATCTAATTCTAACCCCGTTCACTTGTCTCTGTTGGCTTGTTGTTGATGTTTACATGACCGACGTTCTATCATCGTTACCTTATGATTACATTTTGTAGTTCTTCTACGAGCAAAGACTTAATATTCTTCTATGTACATCTGATGTTCATAAGTATATATCTTTATTGTTTTGTTCTTCTTCAGTTCTTTGTAAAGCTTGTTACTCTGGTTCATCTATTCTTGTTGTACACTTGTTGTTCAAATATTTGCAACTGTTGTTCTTTTGTATGAAACTTATGATAATTTACAAATATTTGAAGTCATCGATGTTTTTCATCTATTTTAGTGCCCCTAAGGATACTGGAAAGTTGGGCCATCACAGGGTTAAGCTGCGCCGAGAAGCATAATATACAAGAAGAACAAGGTTGCCACTTGTGGTGAGCTTGTTACAAAGGTCTCCGGAACGAAGTTAGCTACCGATGAGGCTTCTAAAGCCCCTTCACGAAGTTAGCGGCTGATAAGGTTTCTACCATAACTGCTGAGGCTGAAAAGCTGAACAAAATACCAAAGAGCTAATGTAATAATAACTTATGATTAATGAGTGTGATCAATATGTTACCTTGCTGATTTTGATATATGTATAACTAATGCATATGTTCGATTTAAACAAACAACTACACTTATAAACGATTATTTATTTGATAATGTTATGTGCTCATTCATACATATATATTGATCATATTTTTCCAGCAAAGGATGATCATATAACTGATCAAGTCTTGTTCTTCCCATGCAAAATTGAATATTATAACTATTCATTTCCATTGGAAATTACTTTAATAAACACTCTACTAAATCACTTCGGACCAAAAATCTATGCACATTAATAATAAGTATTATAAACAACATATGGATTAATGCTATTGAATTCATGTAAGAAGACACGGGGAACATGTGATAGAATAGAATGAATACCACTTATAATTAACTACATTAATTACTATAAACATAATGTTGAATATTCTGAAAACATAAAACTTTTATGTATAAACATTTGTTGTCATACAATGAACACATACTTAACGAATAGAAATAATATAACCTTAAACATTCTACTTAAATTCATATAGTTCGTTTCATAACTGGCAGTGTTCATTCATACTGAACATATATATGACCGCTCTAAATAGAGGGAAAATTAAAGCAGGAGAGAGAAACAAAAAAGCAAGAGAGAAATGTTCATATATATTTGCTAGCGTATAATCAGGCATTGAATATGATCATTAGACTGAACATATAATCACTATAAAGGACCTTTAGTCAATAGTAGTATGAACAACCACTGACCGTGGACTGAACATATGATTGCTCTAAATAAACTTAAAGAGAAAGAAAATCAGGCGAGAGAGAAAAAGTTTGATTATTGATCATATGATCACCTTAAATGAACTTTAGCAATAGTTGACCCTAGACTGAACATATGATCACCTTAAATGAACTTTAGTTAAGAGTACTATGAACAATAGTTGACCCTGGACTGAACATATGATCGGTCTAAATGAACTTAAAGAGAGAGAAAATCAGGAGAGAGAAGGCACAAATTAGGAGTGAGAAAAGAAGAGTGACTGACAATTAAATGCAAAGTGAATAAAGTAGCTAGAGGAGAGATCGTTTCCCAAAGACCCTCTTCAAGTAAAACGACATCGTGTCATTTAGCGTGCGCACCTTCCTCTATGTTGGAACATTTATAGGGTAATGGGTTTTGTTAGCTCATATGAGTATATACTAGAAGAGGAGGAGGTCTAGTATGTTAAGATTAGAATGCGCAAAATCACGTGGAGTAAATCAAGCAAGACAGAGGGCTGGTCGCGGGTCGCGACATTCGTCGCGGGTCGCGACCAGGAGGCCGTCGCGGGTCGCGACATCTGTCGCGGGTCGCGACTCGCCTCTCGCGACTCGCGATCTGTATCGCGAGTCGCGACGTGGAGTCTGTTTTGGGGCGTGTAATTTTGCGTGGACGGTTTATAACCGTTGTAATGCATTTGTTATCCGTTTTAAGATGATTAAGTACTCTTAATCAGGGGATTAAAGAAGGATGAATGCTGTAACAGCTCTAATCAAGAGGGAAGATTATTCATCACTCTTGTGATGTATATGAGTTAAGAGAGAGAGAAAATCAGATGGGTAGATTCTCATCTTCTTGCTTTGCTTGAGAGAAAACTTGCAACTTTCTCTTGAGTGTTCTTCACAAACATCAAACACAAAGTTCTTGTTGATTCACTTAGAAGATCATCTAGTGAATTGTTTTCTCCATTGTATCTCATTAGTTATTTCGTGTTAACCCGGTGATCCTAGAGGGGCGAAATTAAACTAATAGGAAAGCGTAGTTTCCGTGCCTTGGAGTGGTTATCCGGTTCCCTTGTTTGTTCTCACATCTAACAATCTATTAGTTTAAATTTCTTTTCATTTCGGATATGGCTCAATCACTCAAGGACATGACTATGAACTTCCAAAAGTTGGACAAGTTTGAGGGGGTGGGTTATCGAAGATGGCAAAAGAAGATGCACTTCTTGTTGACAACTTTGAATGTGGTGTATGTTCTATCAACACCCATGCCACCATTCCCGAAAGATGGAGAGGAAGAGTCCGTGGAGACTACAAGGAAGAGGACAAAGTGGGAGAATGATGACTACATTTGCCGGAGTCACATCCTCAACTCTCTTACCGACCCTTTGTTCGATCTCTATCAAAATGTGGAGAGTGCAAAGGAACTTTGGGATACTCTTGAGGCCAAGTATATTTTCGAAGATGCTTCAAGTAAGAAATTTCTTGTTAGTAATTTTAATTCATTTAAAATGACTAATGATAGGCCTATTATAGAGCAATTTCATGAAGTTCATCATATTTTGAACCAAATTAGATCACATGGTATGGTGATGGATGAGGCTATTGCCGTAGCCTCAATCATTGATAAATTACCACATTCTTGGAAAGAAACTAAGCATTCCTTGAAACATAGGAAGGAAGATATTTCCATGGAGCAATTAGGAACTCATCTTCGTATTGAAGAGGGTATCCGGGCTCAAGATGGGGTTAAGGATACTACTCCTAGTATTCCTAAGTCTACCGTGAATATGGTAGAGGTTGGTGGGTCTAGTGGGACCAAGAAATCCAACAATAACAACTCTAAAACCAACTTTGCAAACAAGAAGAGGAAGACCCTCACTTGTTGGGCATGCAATGGACCTCATCTCAAGAGGGATTGTCCTTCTAATAAGAAGAAGACAAAGAATGGACAACCTAGTGTTGTTCAAAACCAAGGTAAATTTGCACATGAACATGTAATTGAAGAAATGAATTTTGTGGCTATGATTTCGAAATTATGTTTGTGCAGAGTTGATGATTCTTGGTGGATAGATTCGGGGGCCTCTAGACATGTGTGCAATAATAAGCACTTCTTCAAGTCTTTGGAAGAATTGGATGATGGTCCAATCTTGTATATGGGGAATGATTCTACGGTAAAGGCCAAGGGTATAGGCCAAGTAGAATTGTTGTTAACCTCGGGAAAGACTTTAACTCTCCGGGATGTTGTTTATGTACCGGAAGTTAGGAAGAATCTTGTGTCGGGGGGTCTTTTGAATAAATTTGGTTTTAAAGTTGTATTTGAATCGGATAAGTTTATAATTTCTAAGGGTGGTATTTTTGTTGGACAAGGATTTTATTGTAATGGAATGTTTAAATTTAGTATTAATAATGAAATTGATACTAGTTCTATTTACATGCTTGATGTTTCTTCTCTATGGCACAATCGTTTATGTCATGTAAACTATCGTAGATTATATGACATGTCTAAGCTAGGTTTAATACCTTCTTTCGATTTAAAGTTAGAGAAGTGTAAGACATGCATGCTAAATAAGATTACAAATAATCCTTATCCTAGTGTGACTAGACAAACGGTTTTGCTTGAATTGGTGCATAGTGACTTGTGTGACTTTCATAGTTCACCTTCTTTGGGAAATAAAAAATATATTGTGACTTTTATTGATGATTATTCAAGGTTTTGTTACACATATTTATTATTTACTAAAGCTGAAGCACTAGAAAAGTTTAAGATTTTTAAGACCGAAGTGGAACTTCAACTTAATGAAAAAGTTAAAAGACTTCGGACGGATAGGGGTGGTGAATACTATAATCCTAGCTATTTTAGTTCCATTGGTGTAATTCATGAAACAACCGCTCCATACTCACCTCAAAGTAATGGTATAGCGGAAAGGAAAAATAGGGTTCTAAAAGAAATGGTTAACACCATGCTTTCTAATTCGGGTCTAAATGACGGTTTTTGGGGTGATGCAATTTTAACTACTTGTTATATTTTGAATCGAGTTCCTAATAAAAGGAATAAGACTACCCCTTATGAACTTTGGTGTAACAAAAAGCCTAATCTCAATTACCTTAAGGTATGGGGTTGTAGGGCAATTGTCAAATTGACGGAACCTAAAAGGAAAACTTTAGGTGAAAAAGGAATTGATTGCATTTTTATAGGCTATGCGGTACATAGCAAAGCCTATAGGTTTTATGTCATTGAGCCAAATGATGTTGTCTCTATTCATACTGTGATAGAGTCAAGGGATGCAATATTTGATGAGACTAGATTCTCATCGATTCCTAGACCAAAGGACATGATACCTAGTACTAGTTCCAATGTTGTGGATGACATTAACAATGATCATGATACTACAACACCGGAAATTAGGAAAAGTAAAAGAATTAGAAAAGAGAAATCTTTTGGACCGGATTTTCAACTATATTTAGTTGAAGGGTCAAGGGAGTCTGTTGTGACTCAAATTTCATATTGTTACAATATGGAGGAGGATCCTAGGACCTTTGATGAGGCTATGAAGTCTCATGATTCTGCTCTCTGGAAAGAGGCAGTGAATGATGAAATGGATTCGATAATGGGCAATCATACTTGGATTTTAGCTAATTTACCCCCCGGATGCAAACCTTTAGGTTGTAAATGGATTTTCGTAAGGAAAAGGAAGATCGATGGAACCATACTAAAACATAAGGCCCGGTTAGTGGTCCAAGGTTTTAGGCAAAGATATGGTATCGATTATTTTGACACTTATGCTCCGGTTGCTAGAATAGCTACCATTAGACTTTTGATAGCCTTAGCTGCGATTCATGGTCTAGTAATTCACCAAATGGATGTTAAAACTGCTTTCCTTAATGGTGAATTGGAGGAGGAAGTGTACATGAATCAACCTGAAGGTTTTTTTGGTTAAAGGTCAAGAGACTAAGGTTTGCAAATTAGTTCGATCTTTGTATGGTCTTAAACAAGCACCTAAGCAATGGCATCAAAATTTGATGAGGTCATTTTGTCTAGTGGGTTCAAAATAAATCAGTCCGATAAGTGTGTATATAGTAAATTTGATAATAACGGTAATGGAGTTATAATTTGCTTATATGTTGATGATATGCTTATCTTTGGGACTGATTTGGAACAAGTGGAAAAGACCAAAGTCTTTCTCTCTTCTAGCTTCTCCATGAAAGATTTGGGTGAAGCGGATGTTATTCTAGGTATTAGAATAATGAGAGGTAAAGGGTCAATTTCTTTATCACAATCTCATTACATTGAGAAAGTGATCAAGAGGTTTAATGAATCGAATTCGACTCATTTTGCTACTCCGATGGATCCTAGTGTTCACTTGGTTCCGAGTAGTGGTACTCCTATTTCACAATTGGAGTATGCAAGCTTAATTGGAAGCTTGATGTATGCTATGACTAGCACTCGACCGGATATAGCTTTTGCTATTGGTAAACTCGTAGGTATACTAGTAATCCTAGTATGTTGCATTGGCAAGCATTGAGAAGAGTGTTAAGGTATTTGAATAAAACCTTGGATTATGTCATAACTTACAAAGGAGAACCTTCTATTCTAGAAGGTTACTCGGATGCTAGTTGGATTTCCAACAAGGAAGATTATTCATCCACAAGTGGATGGGTGTTTCTTCTTGGAGGAGGTGCTATTTCATGGGCATCCAAGAAGCAAACATGTATAACGGATTCCACTATGGCATCGGAATTCATTGCATTGGCATCTTGTTGCCAAGAAGCGGAATGGCTAAGGAATGTGTTGAGTGAGGTTGACTCTGTGGGTCAAACCTATGTCACCTCTTGCTATTCATTGTGATAGTGCATCAACCATAGCTAAAGCTTATAGTGAAGTCTACAATGGCAAGTCAAGGCACATTGGAGTTAGACATAGCTATGTGCGTGAATTGATAAGGAATAGTTGTATAACTATTAATTTTGTTCGGTCTAGTTTGAACTTGGCGGATACGTTTACTAAACCGTTGTCAAGGGAACTAGTGAACAAAATGAATAAAGGGATGGGTCTTAAGCCTATTGAACAACCTATGGTGAAGGAAAACTCAATTTGATGTCTAATACAACATTAGATCCCAAATTCAATGAGGAAAGTACTTCTCTAGAAGGTTGGGAGCACTTGTTTAAAACATCCCAAGGTTAGTGCTTGTTACTACAATGATAAGAGGTTGAATTAAGTTTCTTAATAAATCTTTGATGAGTGCTCAATTGTAGGAGCATGTGCGTAAAGATTTACCTATATAAGCTAGAGGTTTGGCCGCTTCACCAAGTCTAAGGCTTGACTTGGAACGCTTATGAATGGATATGGACACCAAGGCTTCATAGGTGTCGGAGGTTAAGAACTAAGTTTATGCTTATGTGTATTAGTATCTTCAATAATTTGTAGTGGTTATATGATTCAAAGCTTTGTCTATCATTATGATCGAAATTGTTGTAAAGTTATTTTTACTAAGTGGAAATTCAATCGTAAGATATTTCCATGATGCATGAGCATGTTTCGTTTTGTGATTTATAGCAAGGTTAAAACTTTTCAACATTACCCTATAAATGGGAGGAGGATTGTTGGAACATTTATAGGGTAATGGGTTTTGTTAGCTCATATGAGTATATACTAGAAGAGGAGGAAGTCTAGTATGTTAAGATTAGAATGCGCAAAATCACGTGGAGTAAATCAAGCAAGACAGAGGGCTGGTCGCGGGTCGCGACATTCGTCGCGGGTCGCGACCAGGAGGCCGTCGCGGGTCGCGACATTCGTCGCGGGTCGCGACCCGGCGCCCTTCGCGACTCGCGATCCGTATCGCGAGTCGCGACGTGAGTCTGTTTTGGGGCGTGTAATTTTGCGTGGACGGTTTATAACCGTTGTAATGCATTTGTTATCCGTTTTAAGATGATTAAGTACTCTTAATCAGGGGATTAAAGAAGGATGAATGCTGTAACAGCTCTAATCAAGAGGGAAGATTATTCATCACTCTTGTGATGTATATGAGTTAAGAGAGAGAGAAAATCAGATGGGTAGATTCTCATCTTCTTGCTTTGCTTGAGAGAAAACTTGCAACTTTCTCTTGAGTGTTCTTCACAAACATCAAACACAAAGTTCTTGTTGATTCACTTAGAAGATCATCTAGTGAATTGTTTTCTCCATTGTATCTCATTAGTTATTTCGTGTTAACCCGGTGATCCTAGAGGGGCGAAATTAAACTAATAGGAAAGCGTAGTTTCCGTGCCTTGGAGTGGTTATCCGGTTCCCTTGTTTGTTCTCACATCTAACACTCTATGTACAGACGTGTGTATGTACTAATGTTGCGCACTTTCCTCTATGTACGGACGATACACTCTCTCTAGCTTTTAGATTTCTCTCAAGATGGTATCATCATTCATCAATGGACGATTTCACTATACAGCTAAATTAGAGTGAGCTTCATCATCTTCAGTTCATTAGGTTGGTGATTGATCTTTAACTTCTAACATATGTATTTTCAAAATGAGTTCAGAAATTGAGGGGGACATTATAATAATAACAGCAAATGAAAAGCATTGGCACACAATTAACTTGTGGGACAAATTTTTTTTTTTTTTTGGTAACTATCATTTCATTTCCTGGTCAGCAAAATTGTTCACCCATAGGTTGATAATTCTTCTATTTTCTAATAGTTACACCAAATGAACTTGGCATGTTTGCAAAAAATGCATAACTTTTAGAATTTATATTTATAATTATGCATAAGTAAAAGTTGATTTTATGAAAATACATTTTGAATCGACAAATCTACTCCACATGACTATATCTTTCCTTATATATGCAAAATACAAGAGAGTTAAGATAGGTAACATAATTAGTGTCAGAATTACACAGGTCAATTGAATTTGATGTAACAATTAACTAACGGAGCATATCTAGTTTCAATTAAAGGTGATACTACTAGTACTTCATAGAGGAGGGAGGGTGAGGGGGGAGGGGAGGGAGGGATTGAGGAACTAATTAAGAATATTTTTTCTTTTAAAAATACCTTATATTATATGTTTATTAATCTGAAAGAAAGGACTAACATTCACTCAAGTTCCCCTCAAAAAAAAAAAAACATTCACTCAAGTTTTTGATTACAATCACTCTTGAGAGGCCACTTATATAGTATATCTTGTTGTGGCTTATTGAAAACAGAAATAAAAGGTAGACATCCCCATTGGCTGAATACAGTAGCATGAGACTTCAAGAACGTCATTAATTAGCGCTTGGATATTCCTGAGTTTGACATGGAGACCAATGAAAGGATTAGCTATAAGTATAAACGTATTAAAAAAAATTAATGCAGCTAGGTAGGGAAAAATAAAGTTGAAAAAGAAAGGAAAAGAAACCCATCTAGTAACAGGCTTCCTCTAGCAGTCTAGCTGATACATAAGAAAGCAAAAGGGATACATACATGCATGGAGTATAAGGAGAAATACTCCCCCCATGAGAATAGTACACTTAAGAATATATTTTGCTTAATAGGAATTTCTTCATTTTGCTTATTATATTTGCTCATGTGTAGACCCTCCAAATGATGAGCTAGCAAGAGTATAACCTTGATACACCATACAGTACTGATACACATGCAATACTCGGATGTGGAATATGAAACTTAGATATCTAAAGTAGGAAACTATATCTTACCTTCTTCACGAGAACTCCAATAGACTCGATACTGACGTCGGCCGCTCCAAGAACTCCGACAACAGGATTGTCAGTTTCGTTTGGCGATGAAAAACCAGTTAAGTCGTCAACATCCTTTGCTATTCCATATGGTCCATATCCTTCAAAATTTAAATTGGTCTGAATCTTCAATGTCGCAACACTAACTTGATTCTGATCTCTAAAGTAGCCATACGTTCCACTAACACCGGTTAGGTATTCACCATCTTGGAGCACAATCTATATATACATGGTATTGATGGAAAGCAAAAAGAGGAAAACAAAGTTTGCGTTAGTAATCTAAATGAATGCAAAAACAAACAAAACAGCTGTTAGTATTTTGGGTTTGTACCTGATTAACAAAGTGTGTGCTGGTTGGCGAGCCACTGCTACCGATCTGCACAGTCCTGGTAACATTTCCGTCAGAGTCAGCTATCACAAATCTGATTCCATCCACAACGGATCCACTGTCCACTGTTAGATTAGTGAAACGTTCATTATCAGCAAGTTGAACGCGATAGTTTTCTGCCAATTGAGCACCATAAGGCCCGTATTGTTCAATCCCCTGCCCCTGTGAAAGTAAACAAGAACATTAACAAAATTTGCATGCTTACAAAAATATAAATTAGACAATTAGAAGTGGGTAAATAGATTGGAGAATAGAGATACTTCATATGCTTTGCATAAAGAGATCGATTTAGAAAAAAGAAAGACTAGGAAAGCCAATTAAGTACGCACGTTAGCGACTGCTTGAGCCATTTCTTAGATTTGCAGATTAATTAGCACGTAAGTTTTTGTAGTAAGTTTGCTACTATGATATGGTTTGTTGTTCTCTGCTGGATGATGTTTGTATCTATATTGACTATTTATATACCATGAAGAGGGCAGAGATGTAATTTTCACTACACAAAGAACATATTCTCTTCACAACTAGCTGGTCTTATCTTATCCATAATCTATGATCTCTGCCTGCCTCTTTTCATTTTTATCCGTCCATACTTGATACTACATGATAAATTTAATGAATGTATCGTGCAGTGGCGGATCCAGGAATTTATGAATGGTGGGTCACTACCGACTAGGTTGCATAGAGATGGATACGGGGGGTTCGGGTACGGGTACGGGTCGGATACGGGTTCGGATACGCACACCCATAACGGATAATCCATGAATTTAAAAAAAAACTACTTGAAATAAAATCATTTCATGATTAATAATAGTTCATATTACAATAAAATATTACCTAAAGCAGGTATTAGTGTGGTTTCATTAAAAAAACTTGAGATATTCGATTGCATTTTCTTTCTTTTCATTATGAAATTTAAATTATAATTTTTAATTAGATACAACAATTCAATTTGTTAAACATATCAATCAAATGCACTTAAACGATGCAAATTTAATCTCATATCAACGCATTATGCATATATATATACCAAATAATTTCACATTAGAGGGAATCCTATCCATCTCCAACTAATTCCACCAAAGCACATAAAACACATAAAACCAAAGGCTCATTCATGGCCTCTCCGAAAACTTCACATGATAGGTCCAATTCTAAAAATCCTAAAACAAGGGTTTTAGTGCATTACCTGAACACAATCAATCAAACCTTCAAAGCTAATCCAATGTTCATAACGTCAGAGTCATCATTCACCAATTAGCCACTGTAATAAATTATATTAAATTAACAACAATAAATATAACAATAATAAATTAACAATAATAAGTCAATAATATAACAACAATAAATTTACAACAATAATATATGGTATATCAGCAATTACCAATAATAATATAAATTAACAACAATAAATTTACTAAACAAAGCAAAACTAAAAACTAAACTAAATCTCTAAATTAACAACAATAAATTTATACTTACTTGAAGTACTTTATCATCAATCTAAACCCCACATTGCCAATTTTCATCTTTGAATCCCCTTGAACCAAACTTTCAACATCACCATCTTCTAATCCGACTCCCTACATCCAAACCCCTGCTTCGCGTTCTCGAAGAGGCGCTGAAAAACGAGGTTGATCGACTCCTCTGGCTAGCACCTCTCGAATCAGAGCTCGAGCTAGTCGAATCTTCCATCGACGATTGATGCCTAATCCCACCAAAACAAGAGAACAAACTCCTGAAAACCCTTCGAATTCCGCCAGTTTCCCTCGACCTCCCGCCTCTAGAACCCCAAGAAATCCTTCTCGGCACACCACCTTGATTAAACTCACCATCCATTTCAGTATAAACCACAGGCAATTCCCTCTCCCCTCAAGAAAACGAAGTGTGACCAAAAACAAGCGCAAATGCAGGAGAAGACGAAGACGAAGACGAAGAAGTGGAAAACGAAGAGGAAACCCTATCTTTGAGGACCTCAAGAATGGGTGGAGCAGAGGAAGATAACACCAGCATTTTTAGTAAGATTCTTTCTGGTTTGAGGAGAGAGAAAATGTGATTGAGGAGAGAGAGTGGAAATGGCGGAAGAAGAAAATGTTGCAGTCATCTTTCTTCAGAGATTCAGAGAGGAGAGAGGAGAGAGGAGAGAGGAGAGAGATTCTGAGAGAGGGGACAACTCAAGGGAGAGAGGAGAGACTTTTGGTTAGCGTGTGCGTGCGTTGGTTTTTTTTTTTTTTTTTTTTTTTTATAAAACTCCGCTCCATTTTTTTGCCAAATAATGGTGGGTCACGTGACCCACCATGACACAACGTGGCTCCGCCACTGGTATCGTGTATGGGACTATGCATGTGAACTAATAACCATAAGAAATAATTAAATTACTTAGGCTCTGTTCTTTTGGACTGAATAAATGGAAATTCGCTTCGATTCGATCGCATCGCCCGCCCGATCGATCGATCGATTCGATTCGGATCGGGATCGTCGATTGCCCGTGGTTCGGTTCGACTTATTCGGTTCGATTCGATCGGATCCGTTACTACAACTTATATATTTTATTTTTATTATTATTATTATTATTATTATTATTATTATTATTATTATTATTATTATTATTATTATTATTATTATTATTATCATCATCATCATCATTATTATTATTATTATTATTATTATTATTATTATTATTACTATTATTATTATTACTATTATTATTATTACTATATTCTTATTATTATTATTATTATTATTATTATTATTATTATTATTATTGTTATTATTATTATTGTTATTAGTATTATTATTACTATTATTATTACTATTATTATTTTTATTATATTCTTATTATTATTATCATTATTATTTTTATTTTTATTTTTATTATTATTGTCAAATATAGTTTTGTAAATATAGGAGTAGTCAAATGTATGTAAATATAGTTTTGTATTTTGTAAATTAGGCAAGTCAATATTCTGTTGCTTAGAATTAGGAGTCATGCATGCTATTGTTACTATTCTACAGTATTAGGCGTGAAACATGCTATTGGTTTTGTATATATTGACTTGCGAATAGCAATCTTGGAGGAAAATATTATATTAATAATATTATTACTTCATATCATTATTATTCTACTTGTTATTATTAATATTACTCAATTCATAAGAATATTTTTATTATGCATATTATTAGTATTAGTATTAATATTATTATTATTATCATTATCATTAATATTATTAATTATTATCATTATCAATGATGATAAAAATATTACTCTACTTGTAATTATTAATAATACTCAATTCATATCAGTTCAGTTCAGATCAGATCAGTTCAGTTCAGTTCAGACTTATTCATTTCAGTTCAGTTTAGTTCAGACTTATTCATTTCAGTTCAGTTCAGTTCAGACTTATTCAGTCCAAAAGAACAGAGCCTTACTCCCTCCGTCTCATATTATAATGCTTCTTTCCTTTTAAAGTGTCCCAAAATATAATTCTTGTTTCCATTTTTCTTTCACACCTTTTCATGATTTTCCTAGAAAAATTGTGCCACCATTATTTATTTGCTTTTTGAAAATAGTATTTTGCTTTGTTTATTCAACCAAAGGGTTGAATTAGTCATGTATTTAATGCTCTTTCACCACTTATTATCATTCTCTCTCCTAAAATCAGTTTTTTCCCCATAACATTTATTTTCAATACACAAATACTCTTTACATTTGTCTTAGATTCTATTTACCTTAATACCCGTGAAAAAACAGAATCAAGCACTATAATATGGGACGGAGGGAGTATTAGTTATTACTTCAACATTGATGGTATCATGCATGTGTATGTGTATAAACACTGGCTTAGCCAGAAAACCATGATAGCAAACTAAAAAAAAAAAGGTAAGTAATAAGGTTTGAACCCTAGATATGAAGTCACAAAAACTAAAATAGTATTTAATACCAACTTTTTATGCTACGGTGTTTTTTTTATTCGGTAATATACTGGCCCAAGCAGGGTCAACCCTCATGAGCTAGGGGAATCCCAACCCATAAGGAAACTTCTGAAAGTTGGGAATTTATACCCAGAAGCAATTATCCACACAAACTCCCCACAAATTTGGGGTTGGTGAGAGTCGAACTCCCGACCATGAGGTTGGGAGGTGGGAGCTCCAACCACATGATTCTCTATGCTACGGTGGTTATGCGTTGTATAATTCTGCATTAATATAGTAGATATCAAAAACAATATGGGGGTCCATGGCCCACCCCAGGCCCCCTTAGTTTCTCCACTGTGTGTCAGTGTATGTTTATGTATCTTACGCGTTAACTCGTTCATGAGTTTGAGAAAGTCTAAATGGCAAATAAGTTTTATATCTAATGTCCGGAAAAACTTATAACTACCTAATTTAACTGACTAGAGAAGTGATACATTTATTATTTCTATGTGCCCCTTAGCTTGAATCATACAAAAAACCAAGTATTTTAGGGGTTGAAAAATTGCTCAAGTGGAAGAGGATTTTTGGGTCAATAATTCTGGTGGCACACCGAGGCAGGCAAGCAATATTTCGTTTTTTTTTTTTTTTACTATTTCCAGCTTCTTTGTTTCTTTTAATGTTATGACAATTCTAAATTGAGTATTAATAGTTGGATAATTTAGGGTTTCCTGGAACTCTTGGGGGTATTCGTCACTTGGAGGCTACGAACCAGTGGCGGTAAAATACACTTCTATGGCAGCCGTAAAACGCATCTAGGGCAGCCATAGAACGCATCACAACTCCTTTAAGTTTTACTGAGTCCAGCATTTCTTGCTTGTTATATGTTTCTTTGATTTCAATAGTCTATTTCTTACCGTTACTATCTCAAACCAAACTCACGCGCTTTCTCTTTCGTGAGCAGTTAGCTAGAGTCTAGACCCTAGACGTCTCCCTAATTTACTAGACGTCAATTTTATAAATTCGTTTTTTTAAGGATTTTTGTCAAAAAATACCTTATAAATTATGTATTTTGCGAAAAAATACCTTATAAAAAAAATATTGTCCAAAAGTACCTTATAAAAAAATGCCGGAGTTTTAGGGTGGATCAAATAATCAGGCGTTAACTTTTTTTTTTTTTGAGGGGAAAAGCAGTCGATCATTACTCCATTGATAAGGTATCCATCAAAACATAAGGAGCCACCTCCATCGGTGAGTGGTTCTCCCAAATTTGTTCAATCCCAAAAGAGATGAGTTTCGCTAAATTATGAGCTACACAATTACCGTCTCGTTTAACATGAGACCAAACAATGGAGTTAAAATCAACACTAGAAGAAAGAATACTATGGAGCACAAGATCAAGATCCGAAAGGAAGATTGCATGTTTAGATAGCCGAGAGATCACCGTTTGACAATCCGATTCTACAATGACGTTTTGCAAACCGAACCTCTTCCCCAACCGCAAAGCCATATCAATAGCCTTTGCCTCCGCCACTTCCACTGACCAATGGGCACGCATTCTTCGAGACGCAGCAAAGAGAACACGTCCATTTGAGTCACGAGCTACAGTACCGAGGCCAACCCAGCCTTCAATGGCCAAAGAAGCATCAACATTGAGCTTGATCATATTCGTGGGGGGAGCAGCCCAAACACGTGGGCTCCTGGCCATAGACGGATGAGGCGAATGGTAGATTTTCTGCACGTAAGAGTCGTGCTCTTCTACCCAGCGAGCAACCCGAGCAAGCAGCACATTGTGGGGAGTTGGTTTGTTGCTGAAAACTAAGGAGTTACGATCTCCCCAGATGCACCAGGCCATGAAAGCTCCCTTAATTCTCAGCTTGTTATCGACTTCACGCCAACACAGCAAAGCATCGCACATAGAACCATCAATCGACCGAAGCCGCAGCTCATCACAACCACAATCATTCCATAAATCCAAAAGGCGAGGGCAAGAAAAAATAGCATGTACCTGTGATTCAGCTTCACCACAACCCCGAGGGCATAAATTATCATCTATCATGTGGCGGGTTTTGAGGAGGTCCCGAACTGAAAGGGTGTTGGTGCACATGCGCCACAAGAATTGTCTCACTTTTGGGCTCACTTCCATACTCCATAAGTCAACCCATGCTTGATGGAAATTGTCAAGGTTCCCACCTTTGCCTATCATATATGCGGTTTTGACCGAATAACAAGCATCTTTAGTAAAGGCCCATGTGATTTCATCCTTCACAGTGAGAGAACTCAAAGGGGTACTAAGGATACATCTCACATCTCTTTCATTGAAAGATGCTTCAATAGTTTCCACCTTCCACTCCTTGCACTCAAAATCAATCAAATCACACACCATGTTTACACCCTCCACGCGATCACTAGTAAGAAATCTCCCATCTTCATCAACCACCCAAGGATCATTCCACAAATTAATTTGTGTTCCATTACCAACTCTCCAAACAATCCCTTCTTTTAAAAGGGCTTTTGAGCTCCAAATACTACTCCAAGAATAACTACATGAATACCCAAGAGAAGCATCCAAGAAATCACAGTTTGGGTAGTATTTTGCTTTTATTACTCTAGCATAAAGAGAGTTAGGAACACGCACTAACCTCCAAGCTTGACGACCCAAAAGAGCATCATTGAACACTTTAAGATCCTTGAAACCCATGCTACCCAAACATTTCAAAGTACACATTGATTCCCAATTTTTCCAGTGGATCTTTCTTTGGGAATCCGAGCTTCCCCACCAAAATCGTGCCATAGCTGAGTGGATTTTCTGAATGATAGAAGCAGGAAGCTTGTAAACACCCATCAAGTAGGTTGGGATAGCTTGAATCACAGACTTCAACATAATTTCTTTCCCGGCTCTAGAAAGTAGTTTCTCCTTCCAACCTTGGAGTTTCTTCCAAATTCTATCTAAAAGAGAATCGAATATAAGTTTTTTCGATCTCCCTGAGATAGAGGGGATACCAAGATATTTCTCATGCTTTTCCACCTGTCTCATGTTCAGAACATTTGTCATATCTTCTCTCTGCCTGATGCTGACTCCTCTGCTGAAAGACACCTCCGATTTTTCATAGTTAATTTTCTACCCGGATGCTAGCTCGTATTTGTTGAGAATATCAACTATAACAGTGCGCGCATTCCTGAATGGAGGCTCTGGTGAAGAGTAAACTGTCATCAGCAAAGACAAGATGTGATATTTCTGGGCCACTCCGACTGGCTTTAGCGCCATGAATCTTTCTCTCCTGAACTTTCCTCTGAATCATATTAGAGAAAGCATCAGCAATCAGAATAAAAAGATAGGGAGACAAGGGATCTCCCCGACGGAGACCTCGAGCTGGAGTCACAGAACCACATACTCCTCCATTGATAATGAAGGAATAAGTAACAGATGATACACAATCCATGATCAGATTCACTCATCTGCCATCAAAACCCATAGTGAGGAGAAGCTTGCGCAGGAAGCCCCATTCCACTCTGTCATAGGCTTTGCTCATATCAAGTTTCATAGCAATCACCCCTCTGCGACTCCGATTTCTGTATTTCATAGAGTGAAAAACCTCAAGAGCAATGAGGGCATTATCTGTTATAAGACGCCCCGGAACAAAGGCACTCTGATTCTCAAAAACAATGCTAGGCAGAATGTCTTTCAATCTGATTACAATAGCCTTAGACACCAGCTTGTAGATAACATTACATAGAGCAATAGGACGGAATTCAGCAGTCTTAGTTGGAGTTTTAACTTTGGGAATCAAAGCAATGTTAGTATTATTAACACAGCTAGGGGAAAGAGAGCCATGTAAAATATTACTAACAAATAAAAATACATCATCACCAACTATATGCCAGAAGCGCTGATAGAAAATAGCATTTATACCATCAGGGCCAAGGGCCTTGCAAGGATGCATTTGATGAAGTGCAGCATAAATTTCCTCCTTTGAGTAAGGCTTAGTAAGCAGAGAATTATAAGTTTCAGTAATCACCGGATGAACAAGTTGAAGAACTTCATTTAACTGGGTGTCAGAAGGAGCAGTTGAAGTGAAAATCGAAGAGAAATAATCAGTGAAAATACCTTCGACATCTTGCCCATCTTCGCACCATTGCCCATGCTCATCAAATAGATCCTTAACATAATTTCTCTTCTTCCTTTGCGATGCTTTATGATGGAAATATTTTGTATTTTTATCTCCATCACGAACCTCAGCAACTCTTGACCTCAAATACCAATAAGCTTCGTGCTTTGCATGGAGGTCATCAAGATTTTTCTCCAACTCAAGGCACTTATCACAAGAAGCTACCGAAATGTCTTGTTGTTGGACCAATAAGAGCTCTTTTTCGACCTGCTCAATCTGCTTGGCGAGTTGACTAAATTTCTTCCCACTCCATTGGACTAGACTGTGGGCCATTCCAGCAATACGGCCCATCAAATCCTCTCTAACCGAGCTCCCCCATGCTCCTTTAACCACTTCTTCGCAGCTTGTGTCAAGGAGCCAGGCAGTTTCAAAATAGAACCTGCGTTTCTTACCAGTGGACCTGCTACGGACAATGGGCCTGAGTATGATGGCCGAATGATCCGACTTGTATCAGAGAGAATTTTCAGCAGCTGCATTTGGGTACAAATCATGCCATGAAGATGAACTAATGTACCTATCAAGTCTCTCACGGATGCAAGTTGAAGGGGAATTACCTCTCTCCCAAGTATACCAAGGTCCAACATAACCAAGGTCTCTAAGGGATAAATCATCCATCATATCTCTAAAATTACCCATCTCCCGTCTCACTCTGTTTGCACCTCCCTCCTTCTCCTCATAACTCAAAATCTCATTAAAATCACCACCAAGGAGGATAGGCAAATTAGATTCTTCACACAAATGACGAATGAGTGTCCAAGTGTGATGTTTCTCCTCCTCCTTTGCCCATCCATACACCCCCACAAACCTCCACTTTTTTACACCATCCTCCACATCACCACAAATATGATGTTGTGAAAAAGAAACAAGAGAAAAAAGAACTTCCTCCTTCCAATACAAACACAAACCTCCAGCTCTACCTCTACTAGCAACACCAAAAGCATTTGAGAAACCCAAACAACTCTTCAAATTTTCAGCTTCTGTTTTATTAATCATAGTTTCAGAAAGAAAAACAAAATCAGGGGCATACAAAGTGCTCCATCTACGGAGCTGACGAACTGACCAAGGATTGCCCATCCCTCGGCAGTTCCAACATATAATATTCATAATGATGGGCGGGATTGGTCAAAGCCAACCTCCGCCGAAGAGATGATAAATGAATCATGGGAAGTGCTCAGCTTAGGACGCTTCATAGCACCATCAGATTTATCACAAATCATAGAATCACATTCTAGTTGTCTCTTTGTCACATTCATAACAGGGTCCATATCCATGAGCCGAACTGAACCTTTCTCATCCATAATGTTGCGGGCCATGCGCTTCCAAGTATGAGACTTGCCTGCTTGTGTTTCCTTTGTGCGTGCTTGTGAAAGTGAACCCAGTGGAAGGAACAACATTAGATGCCACTTCACTTGGACTTGGGCTAGAAGGCCCAACTGGCTGGGGAATGCTAGTGAATTCACGAGAAGGGGCCAAATCATGTGGGGACCCAACTAAAGCACCCACCTCCTCATTTAATGCACTAACATTAGAAGCACAAGTAATGTCAGTTGGTGGGGGTACCTTGCTGCGTGCCTTAGGATCCGTACCAACATCATCATGAATTTCAGTGACAGGTGGTGTTTTTGCCAATAGACAAACCTCATTGTCATCATAAACATCAGTCAAGGATAAGGGCCTAGGCTTTACCTGCTTCTCTCTCTTCAAACAACTAGCATCAAATAAAACCTTTTTGCAGTTTTTATATTTAACCTCTTCCTCAACTTCTTTTGTTCTTCCTTTGCGTGGGGTGGCTTTGAGACCCAGATGCCAACCCAGCTTCTCACATTTATCTTCTTCAACTACAAGCTGGCAATCTTTTTCAGAATGACCCATTATACCACACGCCAAACAGAAGAAAGGTAAACGTTCATAAGCAAAATCAATCTGAAATTCAGCTCCTTTTTTGTCTTTTATTTCTCGAAATCTTCTAAGGGGTTTGTTAATGTCCAACATAACTTTAACATGCCTATATCTACCAAAGCCTAATATGTCCTCCTCAATGTCAAGAATTTCCCCCATATTAACGTACAACATCATCTGAACGCATATTAAAGGGTAGATTTTTCAACCTAATCCAGAATGGGGATTGATGGAGGATTACTTGATCCGGGGGTTCGTCGTCATCAGCCTCCTTAAGAATCACCAGCATATTGTCAAAACACCAAGGTCTTCCATCAAGGACTTTCATCATATCCCTCCAATGATAAAATTGAAAAGCGAAAAGATTAGGGCGGAGAACCCTAATAACAAGTCCGTGAATCGGAGCCCAAACCGTCGTGATAGTTCGTTTAAACGCCTCGACGTTGAAAGAACGTTCAGTGAGCAGGCGACCCAAGAGCAAGAGGGATACAGTATTTACGGGATTAGGGTTTAAAAGTTCCACATCGATAACTTCTTCTTCTTCTTCTGCATCAATACAGAGTCTAGAAACTATGTCTGATATCTCCTCGGCCATGGCTGAGGAGGGTACCGCCGCGGCGGAGAGCAACCAAGGGCGGTAGGGCACTCTTTCGGGGGGTGAAGAGAGGGGAGCCTGTCTTTCAAGGGAGAGTACGGAGGGATCAGGCGTTAACTTGATCAAGTGATTTGCACGTGTTTTTTTTACTCCAGTCTAAATCCCTAATTTAACTAATTTTATGATATAACCCAAAATTTTTCCCCATAATCCCTCTTTCCTTATTCAAACTTCACTTTCACTCTCCCTCCATTATCAACCTTCAACACCTTTTTCAATGGCGGATAAACACAACTCCAACTAAGGGTGTTCATTTCGGATATCCGATCCGAAAATATCGGATATCCGAAATTTTAGATATCTGAAAAATTGGATTAGATCGAATATCCGAATACTAAAAAATTGAATTTTTCAAAGGAAAAGTTCATAAAATAAGTTTCGGATCGGATCGGATTAGATCATCGGATATTTCAGATATCCGTCCTTGAAAACAGATATTTTCGGATATTTTAGATCGGATATCCGAAAAAATACGAAAAATTCTCATGTTTAAGATATTTTTGGATATCCGAAAATGAAAATTTCCGATCTGTATATGATCCGAAAATTTTCGGATATCCGATCTGAAATATCCGAAAACTAAAAAATCGGATAGGATCGGATATCCGAAAAACCGGATCGGATATTTATGAACACCCCTAACTCCAATCATCCTCTCATCCTCTACCTTACTTTATCTCCCCTCATCTCAACTTCCATAAACATACCTCTTTCTCCTAACCACAAATCCGCCATTTTCGCTCTCCAAGCTGACGGATTCGACCTCTTTAGCAACTCCATCGCAGTCTCCGACCTCTTCATTCATATCCTCTATCACAAAGTCACCTCAACCTCAGTCAACAATGGCGTCGGCCTCCATGGATTCACCTTCCTTGCACCTCAAACTCCATGGAGAGTAAAGGAGGAGCAGAGGGAGAAGAAGAGAAGAGAGAGAATCGGGGGTTTTTAGGGGAAATTTGGGAAAAATCTTCAAGGGGGTCAAAATTAGGGATTTGGGCTTAATTTAATGATCACATGCAAGTCACGTGACCAAATCAACGCCGAAGACTTTGGTTAACTCCCAATATCCGGCAAAGGTACCTTTTCACAACAAAAAAACCTTTATAAGCTCCGTTCAAGTAAACCTTTATATGGTATTTTTTGACAATATCTTTTTTATAAGGTACTTTTTCGCAAAAACTATATTTTATAAGGTATTTTTTTGACAAAACCCCCTTTTTTAATGATTCTCCCTTGGACCTTTAGTATAATCTCTCTGTTATTCCCCTGATTATTTTCTCTTTCATCCCCGACCCATTCCCCCGGCCCTACCCAACGAGCATCGTTACAATATTTTCAATGCCACACAAGAACATAAGAATACTTTTAGAGTTTATTCTGTCATAGCAATTTATAACCACATATTTGGAACATAATTTGGTGCAGCTGGGAAGATATTCAATTATTCGTCTTGTCATTCCATAAGATTAACATATATACCTCTCTTCACACAAAGGAACTTTTGGCTAAGAAATTAGAATTATTACATGAACTTACACCCAAAAAGGAAGAGAATAGATCTAAGATAAAAAGACAATAGATGGTATACATTCCACAGGGTAAATAAGATTATATGGGAAAAGAGGTAGTTGTGAGTTGTGACAACCATAAATTCATCTCTAGTCAAGAAAAATCGATGCCATTAATCAGGGATGGAAATCAAAGTAATCAACTCAAGATAATGAAAGAGGACAGAGGTTATAAGTTATAACTTATAACCCCCCATCTAGAATGATAAACAAAAATATTAATACTTATACGAGCTCCAGAAATTAACTGCTACGAACGAAAAAGAAAAAGAGCAGCAGGTGATAGCCTAATGGTATTCTGGGATCGAGTCTCATCCCTTGCAAGGAAGGATCCCCAATTTTCCCCCTCCGTGCAAGGGATTTCATCTTACCTTTAAAAAAAACGAATGAAAAAGAAAAAAACAGCATGTCCTGCACATTAGAGGTATAATGTCTAATTGTATTAAAAATTGGGAAAAAATTACATAATATTCATGTTGATATAATCTAGGCGAATATCTATCTACACAATCATAATTAAAAAAAAATATCATATTAACTTCTAATCAAACACGGTGGAGAGTATGCTATATATATAATTTTTTTTTAGAGAATTAGATTCTCTCCTATGCCTTTAGCATGGAGAGCAACTAATCTTGCCTTTTGAAATAGAAAAGTCGATCAGAAAATATCCATGATCATGACATCGTGAAGTACCACAAGAATCCACTAAATCCAATCCTAAAGGTATGCGGAAAGACTCATTTAGACTGAATCAGATTCTTTCTTAAACAACTACGTACTTAACTCTTGTAGATAAAAATTGAGCAATGAATCAATTTTCCAATCCATAGCCTTATTGACGGCCCGTTTGGTTAATAGTCATAAATAGTGGTAATGGTAATATAATTTAGTGTAAATTTATAAAGAAGTTCCTATGTCAATGACGATGGGAATGAAACTTTATCAAAAAACATGGATTTTCCTTTATAAATGTACACTATAATGCATTACCATTTTCACCATTTATGACCTTTTACCAAACGGGCCGTGAAGGTACAAAGTTGTACACCGCTATACTACCCTGTTATTGCTCTCATATAAAAATTTCAAATGACATTAGGAGTATTAATATCATCTAGCTTAGTTGGTAAAGTATGTTGGGTGGTACCCAAGACCTCGGACCGAACCTCGTCTATGTTACCGTGCTTATTCTTCAAACTAGCAACTGTTTTCAGCATCGAAATCCGCATTAACTCAAGCGCAGCATTGAACTTCTCCTCATTCGATCCCGACTTCGGATTTCACACAAAAAAAGAGAGTATTTGATCGATGGAAATGAAGAATATTTTTTTAGGGGGAGAAATCAGGAGTACTTAAACTAATACTCCCTCAGGTTTTTATTAGTTTACCCGCTTTCCTATTTGGGTTGTCCCCTATTAGTTTACCCACTTCTTTATTTTTTCGTCTTTTTGGAGTAGTCGCACAAATTGTTTATTATTATCTTTACATTCTTACTCTACTTTTCTTACCCCACAACATTAATTAACTTCAATAAAATATATATACCAATAAATTAATACTCTCTCTTTCCTTCTATGAACCACATATATACCTATTTCTCCTTAAATTTCGTGCCCAAAGAAGTGGGTAAACTAATAAAAACCGAAGGCAGTATCTCGGATGAAATAAAATAATTTATTACTGTTCTTTTTAGACGGTTAAACAAGTAACCCGATGAATCACTCAAAACCCAAAAATTAGTTTGATCACAAAAATGGACAATAAGATTATTAGATTTTACGTTAGCATATCTTAAAAAATATCAATACAATAATATATGTTTAAATTTTATTTCAGTTTTTGATATATTTTTAAGTATTATTTTGAAAACGGGGTTGCTCTTTAAAGATAAGACTCGAATCAAGAGGACATATATAGTTTTCATGAATAAAAAAGACGATTAAAAAAAATCACATTTGAGACTGTGAATTAACATAGGTATGTATTTAGGTATGAATATAGAGAGAGAGAAAGAAAGAGAAGAGAGAGAAAAACTTGTTATCAATAGAATGAGAAATCAGTTTCTATTAGTGAGAAAGAAACCCATAGGAGACTATTTATAGTAGCTCATTTACAATAGTTTGTTACAGAGGTAACAACTAATTATTACAACAATAACAGAAATGTAATCACTGACTTATTAGTCTTCATATCCCCCCTTCAAGCTGGACATGTGAGGAGTCCACAAGTCCAAGCTTGGAAGCCAAAAATTGATGTTGTGGACCTGAGAGTGCCTTAGTGAGTAAGTCTGTCAGCTGAAGATGAGTAGAAACATGAGAAGTTTTGAGAAAACCTGCTTCAACCTGCTCTCTGACATAGTGGCAGTCTCTTTTCAAGTGTTTAGTTCTTTCGTGGAACACTGGATTCTGCGCAATATGTTGTGCAGCGATGTTATCACAATATAAATAAATAGGGAGGGGAACATGAATCTGCAAATCTTGAAGCAAACCTTCCAACCAAACTATTTCAGAAGCAGTACTAGACATACTTCTGTACTCTGACTCAGTAGAGGACTTGCTTACTGTTTTTTACTTTTTAGTCTTCCAAGATACTAAGTGTGAACCAAAGAAAATGCAATACGCACTTAAGGATCTGATGCTGAAGGTACATGTACTCCAATCAGCATCACTGTAGGCTTTGAGTACGAGGTCACTTTGAGCTGAATAAAATAAGCCCAGATTCAATGTACTCTTTAAGTACCTAACCACGTACATGGCTGCTTGCAAGTGAGGTTTCCTGGGGCAGCTTAAAAACTGACTTAGATGTTGTGTAGCATATGACAAATCTGGTCTAGTGATGTTCAGATAAAGCAGCCTTCCAACAAGCTTTCTATATTGTTCTGGTTCTTCTAAGACATCACCAACTTCAGTAGAAAGTCCTAATCCCTTGGGAAGAGGAGAAGAGACGGGCTTGGATTTATCAAGGTTCAAATCCTTGATGATGTCTTGGATGTACTTTCTCTGACTTAACAAAATACCTGAACTATTTTTGATGACTTCTATACCCAGAAAGTATTTAAGTTCTCCCAGATCTTTGATTGTAAAAGCATGATGCAACTCTTGTTTAATAGTATCTATCTGAGATTGTGATGTACCAGTAAGAACCATATCATCTACATAGACTAAGATGATAACAAACTCTCCATGTAACTCTCTAGTGAACAAGGAATAGTCTTGTTTGGACTGAATAAACCCAAGACTAAACAGAAATTTGCTAAGCTCCTTGTTCCATTGACGAGAAGCTTGCTTTAATCCATATAAAGATCTTTTAAGAAGACAAACTTCATCAGTTTTGGCCTTATCATAACCAAGAGGGGGCCTCATGTAAACTTCTTCTTCTAAATAACCATGGAGGAATGCATTATTTATGTCAAGTTGACATAATGGCCATTGTTTTGCAGTAGCAAGAGAAACAATGACTCTAACTGTGGCTAGTTTTGCAACAGGAGAGAATGTGTGAGTGAAATCTTCACCCTCTACTTGTTGATAACCAATGGCAACAAGCCTTGCCTTAAACCTTTCTACACTCCCATCTGCTTTATGCTTGATTTTAAATACCCATTTGGAACCAATAGCTTTCTTTTCTGGTGGTAGATGAGTAAGGACCCAAGTATCATTTGTTTCAAGTGCAAGAAGTTCTTGTTGCATAGCTTGTTTCCATTCAGAAAATTTAATAGCTTGCTGATATGAAGTAGGTTCAGGTATGTGGGACAAATCAGTGATAACTGAAAAAGAATGAGAAGTAGAAGAAACAGGGAGAGTAGGACAAAGAAAGTCCTGATACTTAACTGGAGGTTTGGAAATCCTACTAGATTATCTAGGAGGAGGAGGCTGATGAGCAGTAGAAGAATCAGTGACATTATGAGGAGAATTGGGAGTTAAGGAAATGGAGTTGGTAGGAGAAGAAGTGTAAGAGTTGGGAATTGGACTGATTGAATTAGAATTATGTGTATGTGAAAACATAGGAGAATTATGATTAGAAAATGTATTGGAAATATGTGTGTATGACAGAAGATGAGAATCATGATCAGAAGAAGTATGATGTGGCACAGAAGAATTATGTGGTGAATTAGTATTAGAGACAGCAGCAGGTATATGATTAATAGGTGAATTATCATATAATGGATCATCAAATGAAACATTAGAAGTAAGATTAGGAGCAGGGGAAAAAATAGAAGATGTAGAGTTATGAAATGGGAAAGAATTCTCTTGATATATAACATCCCTACTCACAAAACACTTATGAGACTCTAAATCATATACTTTGAATCCTTTTTGTCCAAAAGGATAGCCAAGAAAAATGCATCTCTTAGCTCTAGGACTAAACTTGTCCTTAGTTCTATCCATATTGTATGCAAAACACAGACAACCAAAAACTTTAAGTATTGAGTAATCAGGAAGTTTACCAAATAGGATTTCAGAAGGAGTCTTCCAATTGACAACAGAAGATGGCATGATATTAATCAAATAAGTGGCTGTTAACAGACAGTCACCCCAGAATTTTGAAGGTAGTTTGGCATGAAACTTAAGAGCTCTAGCAACCTCAAGTAAATGTCTATGTTTGCGTTCCACACGTCCATTTTGTTGTGGTCTTCCAACAATACTATTTTGATTAAGAATTCATTTATTCATGAACAATGATAAACATTGATCTTGAATAATTTCAGTGCCATTGTCAGACCTAATAACTTTAATGGTAGTGTGGAACTGATTTTCTATATGAAGAATAAAGGTAGAAACAGTCCTATAAACTTGCATTTTGTTATGAAGAAGATAGGTCCAAGTACACCTACTATGGTCATCTAAGATGGTAAGAAAATAGGAAGCTCCTAAAATGGATTTGTGTTTGTAAGGACCCCAAAGGTCAATGTGGATGAGATCAAAGCATTTTGCAGCTCTATTAAGACTTCTAGTAAATGAAAGTTTATGATGTTTTGCATACACACATATTTCACAAAAATAATCACTCAAGTGATTACAGTCACAAATACCTAAATGCTTCATTTTAGATAATGACATGTGACCAAGTCTGGCATGTAACAAGTCAAGAGAATGCACGGAAGGTTTGGAAGTTTTTGAAGTTTTTTAATTAGAAGGTTGAGATAATGGTGCAGAAAAATTAGAATCAGCAACAACAACATTTGTGACTATAGGAAATTTTCTGTGTAAAGAATTATTAGCAGATTTTTGTGAGGAATTAAACACATACAAACCACCTATTTTAGGTGTTGTACCAAGATTATGTGTAGTGTTAGGCAGAAGAAAAACACACTCATGAGGTTTGAACATTACTTCAATATCAACATCATCTATCAATTTCCCAACTGAAATCAAATTATGTTTAAAACTTGGCACATACAAAACATCTTTGAGAATCAAATTAGGAAACACAGCAATATTTCCAATCTCAGAAACATAAGAACAAGAACCATCAGGCAATCCAATCTCAACTTGCTTAGCTAATGTTCTTTTATGCACAAATAATTTATTATCAAAAGTCATATGGTCTGTGGCCCCAGAGTCAACAATCCAAATATCAGATGCAGAAGTAGATATATGGTTCAAAGATATACCTGCACAATTGGCATATGAGACAGAATTGTTGGAAGATTCTCCAACAATCTGCTTTCCCTTCATTGCTCTCATAACTTCATGCATTATAGATTGCATCATGACAGAATCGGGAATCTCAAACAATATTATTATGATTAGAATAGACGAGTCCAACAAAGATTGTACTCAAGTGGATCATCTCGCTTCATAACCAAACATGATCTTGAACGGATACATGAGCAAAGCAAGTTTGGAAGGAACACCATATTTCTTTGTGAACCATTCAGGAAAACCTTTCAGTTTGAAGCAAGCATCTCTAGTATGCCCTTGCTTCTTGCAAAAATCACACATTCTATCTAGTTTCTCCTTTCTCCAATCCTTCTTGTAAGAATTCTTAGCATAAGATTGATGTTTCTCTTGAACAACAAAAGCGCTAATCTCATGATTCCTTGGACCAGCATTCATACTACTAACTTCTTTTTGTTTCTCCGTCTGTTGAGCCAAATAAAATGCTCTACTAATGGATGGCAAAGGATCCATAGCAAGGATACTACTAATTGCATTATCGAAACCACTATAAAGACCTAACAGAAATTGCATTAACTTCTCTTCAGAATCAAACTCCGACAACCTTTTCAAGAAATTGCAACTGCAATTTAACAAAACACCACAAGTACAAGATGGCAAGCTCCTCAGATTTTGTAATTCATCCCAAAAACGCTTAATTTGCCATAGTATATCATAATAGACTGATTTTCTTGCTTAAGATTGTCTAATTCACGTTTCAACTGATAAATATGAGGTCCATTAGATTGACCATAGCATTCACCAATTGCATGCCACAATTGTGTAGAACTCTCAACAAATGTAAAATTCTCTCCAATTTCTTCATTCATTGAATTCATTAACCAGCAAATCACAAGATAATCACACCTCATCCAGCGATTATAATCCTTATGTGATTCATCAGGTTTAGCAATTGTTCCCTCAACAAAACCTAATTTGTTTTTCGCAATTAAAGCTCTCGTCACATTACGTTTCCAACTGATAAAATTGCTACCATTGAGATTAATCGATACAAGTCTACTAGCAGTTTGATCAGAACTTGTAATATAAAACGGATCATTGTAAGCAAGACTTACATTTCCAGAATTCGTATTATTCAGATTGGAAGAAGAAGAATCATCTCCATTCACCTCGATTTCCACCATTTTCAGCGAAGAAAGAAGGATCGAACAATCGATTGAGAAAATTAGTGAAAAGAATGACCCTTTATTTTGACCCCTTTGAATGTCAAAGTCACCCATCTAAGATCTAGACACAAGTAAGATGGGTCTTACCACAATTTTATTGAAAAGAATCGGGGACTCGAGCGCTTTAATTTGTAGTTGGCTAAGAGCCGAAAAAGCAGTGTCTCCTCGCAAGCAAAAGAAATAAGAGAATAAAGAACAAAAGCATTTTAAAAAGAAAGAAAGAAAGAAAAGAACCGAAAGTATACAGGATAAGACGATGAGTTATAAAAAAGAATAAACGTCCAAGTATTTGAAGATGCATGCAGGTGCGGGAGTTAATAATGCGAATCGAGTTCAAGCTTAAGTTAATTAGTCAAGCTTACTCGAATGAGTATTGACGGAGTATTGTCAGAGCTTCCTATTAGTCGAGTTCCCTTGTGTTGAGTTTTGATCGACCTAATCTCGTGTAGCTCGTAAGTTGTCTCAATCTGATTAGCACTCCTAAGGTAGATTAATAAGAAACAAAGGTCGTATACAATTATTGTGTTTTCGATCTTCTCACGAGCTTTTGAGTCGAGTTTTGAATAACTAAACTATACTTGCCAATATCTGGAGTTAAGCTTGAGTTTGATTCGAGCCCACTTGAGTCGTGTTTTGACCGTTTTTTGACCGACGTGGGTCTTGAGTAACTTGCATGCTGTCTTGTCTCATTGTCACCTTTAAATGCAGGTAAGCTTTTTTTTATATTAGTGAGTTGGATTGATCGAAACCGAATCTTTAGTGGGCATGTGGCATCTAGGCCTCTTATTCCAATTTAACTTTAACGAATAATACTCCCCCATTTCATTATAATGCTTTACCTTCTATACTTTGACACTATTTGTTTTCACCATTTTTACCATCTTTTGTTGTTCATATGTATGAAAACATATCCATGTGGGATCTTTCTTAATTAGTTTTAATATGTACTTTCCAAATATCAATTTCTTAGGATATTTACAAATATATAATTAAAGATATTAATGCTCAAAAGCGTGAAAAGTACAATTGAATTATTGCCAATATGTGTCTAGTGCTAATTTCGCAATAAATTTAATTAGTAGCACTTGCTTGAATAATAAACAATGTAAGTAGCGCATAATATACGTAGAACCGATGGGAGCGTTAATAAAATTAAAGAAGAAAGTCGGATGAGTTGCCAGCCCGGCCGAGCGGATTGAAAAACAACGAGATTTGATATTGAGCCCAATTGGACGAGTAGGTGATTTCCATTAACTTTTCTAGTAGGATTTTTACTCTTTCAAAAAACTTAAATGGACCCGGTACACACTAACTTAGTGTGCACCGGATTGGTAATTGGTAATTGATACTAACTTCATGTAGTGAGTTGTATAGAGATATGATGAACTTATATACAACATAGTGTATTTTATTAATGGAAAACATCAAGTGAAATTATATGCAATATAGTGGAGGATTTAGTTTTAATATTTTAACATGCAGAAAGATGTATAGGTTGTGTAGTATATTGTAACACGTGCTTTAACATATAGAAAGATGTAGTTTCTGCATGATATAGTGAGTGTCTGAATGATATAGTGAGTTTCTACATGATATAGTGGATTGTTCAGAAATGATTTACATAGTTTATGCATGATACTAGCTAGTTTTTGGACCTGTGCATAATGCACGGGAAGTTTTTTTTAATAGATTGTTTGTAGGATAGATATACATTAAATTATCCAAGCACTAAATAATAAAATTAGATTGTAGATAGATAAACAACTCTTCAGAGATAGATAGTAACACTTCATGTGCAAGTGTTAATATTGTAGGTAGATAAAAAAAAACTATTCGTAGATAGATAGATAGTTTTTGAACCCGTGCATAATGCATGAGATATTTTTTTGTTTCATATCTTATACTAGTTTTAAGACCTGTGCATAATGCACGGGAGTATTTATTGCTTTATTACATATTTAAAGGAAGTCACATGATAACATTGACTTAACTTCCCATATTACACAAAATCATAAAACATAAAGTATGAGTAGTGATGAACAAAAATTACAAAAGAAATTTCCAAATCAATTTATAATTTTGCCAACACTTCCTTGTAAACTACATTTGTTGTATTTGCACGTAAACAGTGTTCTTTATCAAACGGAAGGATCTTGAGACCTTTTTTACTCGTAACTCTGGAAACAACAACATAAAATTGTCCATGGCTGAAAATAAGTCTTGGGAGATACAGGCTTACATGAGACAAAGATTGTCCTTGACTTTTATTTATAGTCATAGCAAAACAAAACATTAAAGAAAACTGTCGTCTCTGAAATCTGATAGGAAATTTAGTGGAGTCAGACGGGGTTAGTGTAACTCTTGGGATAAATACTTTTTCTCCGAAATTGCTTCCGGAAATAAGAGTAACTTCCCGTGCATCGTGCAAACTGCACGGGAAATTTTTTCTTATAAATTGAAGATTTTAAGAAGTTTGTCCTGAAATCATGGTGGTGAATATTAACTTGTGATTTAAAATTTCATAATCATGTATTGAAATTATTTTAGAAACTGACTTATAACCCGTGTGTTCAGTAGCTGATGTAGTTAATGCCATGGTGGATCACATGACCCACCTATATTTTTTAAAAAAGTTAATAGAAATAGTATTTGCTCTGTCTATTGCTTCCCATAGAGTCTCAGATAAAATCACAATTCGCACCACCAATAACACTAAGCCATACGCCGGATTCAGCAACCACTTATGGCAGTCTTATTCAACCTTCTTGCACCACCGATGCATCATATTTGGCCACCCACTGGTCGCTGCCCTCTTAGACATGATTTTAATTTTATACTCGTGCAGCTGCATGGAGAGTTTTTTCTTTTATAAATTTAAGATTTTATGTTATTTCCCCTAAAATCAGGGTGAAAGTATTTAACCCTTTCGTCTAACAAATAGATGATATAAAAGTTAGGAATATTAAAAATAAGTATATACATAAATGCAAATTTTAATTTGCTATTAGACCCGTGCAAATTGCACGGGGAATTTTGTTCCATAAATTTAAGATTTTATGATTTTTTCCTAAATCATTGTATGAATAGTATCTTGTGATTTAAAGTTTTATAATCATGTATTAAAATACTTTGAAAATAGCTTATGACACGTGTGTTTAGCAGTTGATGTAGTTAATATCATTGTGGATCACGTGACCCAGTATTCTTCTTTTAAAAAAAAGTTGATTGAAATTTTTTCGCATTGCTCATTTAGAGGATTAGATTAGATCACAATTTGACCACCTCTCGTACTCAGCCATTGAGCCACTTTTGTTCCCTACCTACAGTCCCTCTCACCTCCCTATCTTGCCGCCTTGCACCACCATTGCATTAGGCCACCCACTGGACACCATTGTTTGCAATAATCTACATGTACCTTTTTTCCATTCACTTTGCATACATTTTTTCTATTGATTTTGTAATCTGTTGATTTTGTTAATTTGCAAGGAGGTAAGTTATCCTACGGAGTTTTAATAGATAAAATTAGAAAAGTTTAGATGGGTGTAGTGAAAAACTTAAAGTTGTGGTACCAATGTACCCATTGGCTTGAAATTAGCTAATCTTTAGATTTATATTTGAAAACTCGTGTTTTGAGTATCTTGTATTTGTTCGTCTTTAATTTAATTGTGCCTTTTTTTTAATGAAAACACATTTTTTATGAATACGGTTTAAATCTCGGAAAATTGGATCGGAGTATTACTTCTAGAGTGAAACTTTTTTTGAAGTTTTAAATTCATGCATTGATTATTGATTGACATTTTGTTGTGGACGGTGGGTACTCACCAGCCACAAAATCCTGGATCCGCCACTAAATTATGTTATACGATTTTGACTTATGACTTATTTCAAATAATAAGTATAATACTATGTCAATTATTATTTTGTTGTTTCTGTATTCCCCGTTGGGAACTTTCAATATGTCATACATAGTGTGATCTTATGACTTAAATCTCGAGTCCACTCATGGTACACTCGGGTGTACCATGAGCATGGTACACCCATGGGCATTTTCGTAATTAATTAGAACTTCACGTGCTCATTTGACGCCAAGTTTGCTCATTTGGGCATTTTGTTCATTTTGCTCATTTTGCTCATTTGCTCATTTGCTCATTTTGCTCATTTTGTAATAAAAGTGGTTGCTCATTTTCTTAAATGAGTAGAAATGTTTGCTCATTTGTTCATTTTGCTCATTTGCTCATTTTGCTCATTTGGAGAAAATAGTCTTGGATGTAACATGAGCATGGTACACCCAGGTGTACTATAAATATTCTCCTTAAATCTCCATTAGTTTTAAGCTACAACAGATTTGTTCACACTAATAATGTATATTTGCAGAATATGATTTATTAATTTGTATTGAATTAGAGGAAAAGGTGTTTTCCAGACAGACAATGGTAACTTTTAAGATATGCTAAGAGTGGAGTTGTGCTATGGGTTGAATATTTTGAATCAATTTGCTCTTCTAGTAAATGTTTAATGCTTAACAATCGAGCAGTTGCTCTCATTCTGCCTCTCGGTGGTGAACAACTGAAATTTGAATTGAGCGTAAGCCCGTTACTTTTACGAACATATTCTTAGATGTTGGCTAATTACAATAGAAGCCTATGTTTTCCACATAAAGTAAGATATTAGGATGTGTTGGCTCAAGGCAATCTACACAGAAGTTGTTCCGGTTGTAGAACGGTTGGCGGTCTTGAGAAGAGTCCGTCAAAGATTAGAGTTGGCGTCCGCTGGTGAATAGCTGTACAGGAATCAAACGTAAACTACCCTCAGGGGGGTCAGCACGTGTCCAAATAGGATTTAGAGAGTGAGAGATAAGAATTGTGAGTGTGAGAGAATGTACCTGGAGAATAGTACTAGTGGGGTATTAATAGAAGTACTATTCCTCTGACAGGGTAAGTAATCCTTTTACATGTGTACGGCTGTGGTGTGCCTGACACAAGGGAAGATTCCTCTATTTTGTCTTGTTAGGCGACCGCCAACGTTGTCGGACCACTTTCGTGAACTGACTCGTTAGAGCTGTAGGCAACGTTTACATGTTTGCGTCCTTCATTGTGTTCGCGGACCTCTTAGGGATGTCCGCTAACGTACTTGGGTGATACCCATACAACTACCCCCAACATCATTTGGGGTCTTGACCGCTAAGGATGTTTGTCGGAGGACGCGAGCGAATATTGTCGTATTCAATTTTTCGGAGAAGTTGATTCGTTGGGTGCCACGTGTCGCTTCAGGGAGTTGAAGAATTTTGAAAAGCTAATGATTACTTTTTCCGAAAATCCCGCCCATTACTTTATTAGGGTTTAGTTGTACTTTGACACTTGTCAGAAATCTGGAGAGGTAGTTGAGAAGTTTTTCAAACTCAGCCGTTCAATAGGCGCGTATATAGGATTAACTCCTCCTTTTTCTAATTTTCATCTCATATTTTCCCAACTTCCTTTTCTTCTTCTCTGGTTTTCTCTCACGAAACCCCATTTTCGCAACTTTGCCTTGCTCAAAAGTTATCCTTTTTCTGCTCAAATCGCCTCAAAAAAGATACCAAACTTCTAGTTTTTACTTTCCGGTTCTGGGGCGCCAAGAATTTCGCTTTTTCTCGCCAACTTTTTTCTGGGTTTATTTTGGGTTTGAAGGTTTGCACTTTCTGGCGATTTTTCGGGCAAATTTGAGTTTTCCTTCGCCATTCTGTTCTTGGGTGCTTCGCTTTTTCATTTCCGGCGACTATTATCCCTTGGTTTATCTTTTTCCGGCGAGTCTTGTTTTTCCAGGTATTTCTTCCTATTTCTTATGCACTTTTCTTTAAGTTTCTTTGCATTTCATCATGTCGGACCAGTCTGATAGTCAAAATAATATTAATGATGTCTTTATGACCGGGAGTGAGGCTTCCTCCCCCTTGTCCGCGAACAAGAGTTCGTCTTCTTCTGATACTAACTTAAATGAGAGTCGCAAAGAGAGCATAGGTCTAAGTTCCTTAACAACCCTTCAACCCCTGAGGAGCATAACTTAACTATGAGATACTTTGCTGCTAGCCAGAGTGGAGATAGGCAAACACTTAGAGAATTAAGGCATCAAATCCTTGCTAGGAAGACTACTAGGCATCCTCCTCCTGATGATGTTCCTGGTCTTGATGTAGCTCCCCTTAGAGAACATGCCTGGTTGGATAGCTTGGCGGATACTGGGGTTGAAATAGCGGCTGATTTTTACGACCGTTTGCAGGAGTCTGTAGCCCCCACTCACCCTCCAATTATTGATTTAGGTGACGACAATGATTCTATTGCGACCATCATGGCAATTCAAGAGTCTGTTTACCAGCGTCGATCTACTCCTGTCAGCCCCCTTGCTCGCGTCACAGAGGATGCAAATGATAATATGGACGCAAACATTGGTACTAGTGTGGCTTTGTCTGAACGCGTGGTTGGGGAGAGCTCTCATGCGGCTGAGGGGAGGGTCGACAGCTCCAATGAGATGGAAGAGGACCAATAGATTAATGGCCCTGATTCTGGTGCACTTTGGCTACCAGAGGGTGAGAATGCCGGTCCGTTAAGTGTCGAGATTGACCTGCCCTGGCGTCAGGATGCTCTCGACCTTAACTACCCCAAGGTTGCCAATTAACCCTAATCTAGAAGAGCTCGATATTAATAACCTGGCATCACATCCCCTCACCAGCAAGTTAGCTAATAGAGATATAATGAACATCGTCAAATACCCTAAAACACGAGTCTGTTTGCAAACTGTAAAGCTGAACTTCCTTGTATTAGTTTCCTGTTACCATTGAAGAATGGTACAAACTAGTCGTCTTTGAAATACTATTACTACTAAATCCCAAATTTGGGAGTGGATGGATCGAAGTATGAAGACCGGGGCAGAAAAGTACTTTATGAGCTTGTCTTGTCCAAATGTATGAATAAAAATGAAGCTATGCTACGATGCTAGTTGCAACACCAGCGACAACCACAAGCTTGGTAAGATCCAATCAGAACCTACTTTGAAGAAGTTAATTGAGCTCTGGCAGCATCATCAAATGTGTCAAATAGGCTAAATACAGAATTGGAGTTCTGAAACAAATCTTAAAATCAATTGGGTTAAGAGATCAGCAAAAGCTTGACATAAATCAGGTCCTGCAATCACCATCCTACCACACTTTACTTGTGCAGTTGAAGAAGCATAAAGAGGAATTATACCTAGGAGCTTCGGAGGTAGACGTGGCGAGGAGAAAAAGAGGAAAAAGGACTAAGGAATAAGAAGTCCTTGATCCCAAAATGACAGAAAAGAGAGATTAAGAGAGGAAAAAGGACTAAGAAGTGAGGTATGACTGAATTAATGCTAATCAAGGTGACTGATCACCAAATTGTTAAGCGCTGCCAATCTTTCAAGAGGAATGACACTCTCTTAAGCTAAACACTGCTAATTACTTTCAACTATATTAAACATGCCCCTCTCCCTCCCTCTCTCTCTCTCTCTCTCTCTCTCTAATTTGCTACATAAAGAGTTTATTCCCTAACAAGCTAACTTATTCCTCAAGCTAACTAATAAAGATAATGCCTAAAGTACCCCCAATATCAGTTCTTAGCAAGAATTAAGTAATAATTCTATCTTTTTAAAACCACTTTAAGGAAATCATATGTTTTGGTACAAAATTCACTCACAGACAACTATAAACAGTAACATAATGTTTCTTCCCCTTAATTTTTCCTCCATCTGTACTTGCTCCTTGCCCACACAAACATCATCCAAATACAGGTGGACCGGGTATGAAGTTTGGTAAATCTAACTCAATTTAACCCACCGCCATTCCTAACTATTCTAACATTAGCTATAGTTCAAAGTCCTAAAATTTGAAAGAAGTCATAATGTTGAATTATATGGTTGCACCTCTACTATATTAAGTTAGAATGCTGACATGATCAAGAACCTTCACTGGATGAGCGGAGGAGCTCGAGACTGGCTCGTATCCATGTAGCATGGACCCTTAAGATCCTACACATAAGCAGCAAAAAGTAGCGAGACTCCACTGTACTAAGATTCACTACAGAAATTTAAGGATAAATCTTTACTCTTTACCTTCGTACTTCAAGTTATCAAAAATTAAAGATTTAAGAGAACACCATCAATTTCGTTATTTAAAGATCTTAACATACAGTACATGTATATGAGTAATTAGGGGAAAATAACAAGCAAGTATGCCCTTACTTTTACACTTATATTTTAGGATTGAATCATACATTCATACTCCCTCCGTCTTTTTTATTTGCTCACTTTACTTTGGGGAGAACTAAGGAAGAAGCCCAAAAGTGAGAGAAAGAAACTAAAAAGGTGGAGAGAGAAATTATATGGTAGGTAATTATATTAAAAATGGACCATATGGTTGGAAAAAAGAGGAAAAAATAGATGGGACATGTTACCAAATATAGAAAAGGCAACAGTGTATAGATTAAAAGAAACGGATCAAAAAAGGAAAGTATATATATTAACAAGAAATGGAGAAATAGGAGCTAAGGCCGTAGAGTTTTTTTAAGATCCTGACAATTGCAAAATCTAAATAAAGCTAGATCAAATGCAATACAAAATTTAACAGTTTACTAGCAAGTCCAGATCGATGGCATTAGTTTGGATGGAAGGATAATAAGAGTAACATTCTAGGACATTGACAAAAATCCTAGCAACTACTCCCTCGGTTCTGTTTTATAGTTAAACTTGCCTTTTCAGGGTATCTAATGCATGCACTTGACTTGACCATCAACATCTTCTATTGCAAATGAATAAAACTTATAAAAGATATATGTCTCTAAAAGTATAAGTCAATATTCAAATACGCACATTAAATCAAATCTATCAAGACCCCACACGATATTATATGTGAGAATTTACAGTTAGAATTTGTGAGCTTTGACCACAAAAGTAAAGTGTGACTGTTAGAAAGAAATGAAGGTATATATGTAAGTGTCAAATAATTCTAGTTAAGGAGCAATGAAGAGCAAACTTATGGTAAGTCAAGCAAACATACATGAAAATGCAAATTATTAACCAAAAAATAAAATTGATACCTCTCAGTTCTCCTCATCAATAACTTTCGCAATTTGGTGCTTCTATTGCGTAATTGTTGTGTGCCTGTAGGAACATCTTCAATATCTCTAAACATAAGAAGATTCTCCTCACATACATATGCACCCCATAGTCTACGAAAACCAGGGGGATCAATATTCGTAATCTCCAAAGTTTCCAAGTCCAAAGAAGCAACATTAACCAAGGAAAGGATTACAAACAATTCCTTTTCGCTCTTTGAGAAAGAAATAGGCCTCAAATCCTCATACTTCTCCCGTTTCAAAACCCGACACAACTTAGACCAAGACGAGGCCACACCATACTGCTTCATGACCCATACATCACAGTAACAACAATAATTCAGCATAAGACACAAGCACGAACCAACCACTCCTATATGAGCGCGCATATACATCTCAGTATGGAAGTCAGGCAATGGCACAGAGCTGAAACTTTCATCATTGAGATTGAAGTCAGCTAAAGGGAGAGGCACTCTATGATCATCTTCAATGGACCAATGCAAGATTCCACCAAGCACAACAGAATAATTAAAATGACCATAAAAGTAATATGGAACATCCTGAGCCCCTCGTTTCCAGCAATCCGCTCTCAAGCTATAGACCATAACTTGACTCTTAAAAGAACCCGTTTCACCATCCTCCCGTAGACAATTCTTCACACTTGTAATCATTGGACACTTGATCATAACCAAACCCCATATATTTCTGTCCCTTTTTTTTTTTTTTTTTTTTTACTTATTTACACAGTTCATTTCTCTCTCTTCTCCCTACTCTTTGCCCCATCTCCTATCCAAATCTGTGTCATTGAATCTTAGGTTCTTGAAAAAAATTGAAAACTAAAGCTGATTTTTTAATTTTCTCTTCATCCACCACATCAAGCAATAAGCATCAACATCAAACTCCCTCCTCCGCCATTTGAGAATCCTCCATGGCATTGTGGAAAGGATATGGAGTCTAATTTGCCTACTGCTGTTAATTAGATTTTCAAATAAGTTTTCAATTTGGTAAAATCAATCAATGGTTTAATGTGTTTGAGTTTCTTGTTGGAGGAAATCATGGATCTCCATCTCAAATGTCAATGGGTCAGTGTTATAATTGATTTGAAAATTCAATATGTTCTGTTGAAGCCTTGAAGTCATGGATGAATAATTGATATTTGAACACTAGAGCAGTGTTGCAAAGTATCTGAACTGATGGCAACTAACGACAACTAACTTTCAGCAATGGTGAATTGTGTGGACAAGGTGGAGAGACTGGGGAGGGTTTGAGGTTACGTTGAAGGAGTTAAGTATGGAGGAAAGAGAGAGGGAACGGAAGATAAAAAAATTGAAAGTTACCAGGTTACCATCGATCATTCTCGGAAGATGACTGTGCAGATCGGTGGCAGTGGCTCGCCATCAAGCACACACTTTGTTAATCACGTACAAAGTACAAACCATGTCTTTGGAAACTAATACTAACAGCTGTTTTGTTTGTTTTTGCATTCATTTAGATTACTAACGCAAACTTTTCCTCTTTTTGCTTTCCATCATCAATACATGTATATATATAAAAATAGATTAAGCTCAACGATAGTGATTGGTGAATTCTGAATACCTAACCGGTGTTAGTGGAACGTATGTGTTTGGGCCCATTTCCTGACGCCCCACCTACATGAAATTCTTCTAAAATACCCCTACCTCTGCGAACACAATCCTCCACCACCGCAATGACTAAAAACCCTCATTTATTGGAGGCCCTATCCTCTATAAATAAGGGTTGTCTCATCGCCCGATGAAAGAATTTAAGCCTACAAAACCCTGGCAGGTCTCTCTCTCTACATTGATCACTTTCTCTATCTACCTCAATCATTTGCTGACTTGAGCGTCGGAGGGGCGATCCCGGGACCACCCCCAGGGTAGGCTAACCTTGTTTTGCAGGTTTTCGGCGTACCTTCTTGGGGCCCACACCACATCACTCAACATTCAACAATCCTTAATTTTCGACGAAATAGTTTGGGCGCCGTCCGTGGGAAAGTTACAAATTAAGTCGCTTCGCCACCATTCAAGAAGAATCACCTCATTGCCACTCAAAGAATGGCCCCAACCAAGAAGACACGCTCCCAAGCCAACCGTTCCGGGAGAGCTCACGCATCCCATCATGCACCTACGGTGCTATCCCCCAATCCCAATGATGATGATCCCACCCCAATGGGGAATCCATTGGCATCACGAAGTCGGTCATCCCGCGGCTTCGGGTCAGATATAAGCAGCTGACCCTCCACCCATAACTGCAAGAGACGTCATCTTGATTCCGACTCAAATTCAACAAACTCTCCAAAGAAAGTCGGATGGATATAGTTACCACTCTCGTCACAAAGAGATCATTCGTCCCCTCCCTAGATGCTAAGCCTAATCTACCGGGACCTAAATAGAGGGAAGAACCACATCAGCTTTCAAGGGGAAAATCAGCCAAGGAGAAGCAAGCTACTCACGCCTCTATAAGGCTCCTCGTAGAAATGTCATCAATCGGAAGAATTTGTCTCGAAGAGCACGACTCATGAATACCCAACCGAGAAGAGGGGTATGGTGACTCGGAACTGCAAAACCCCTCCAGCATAAACAGTGGCATTCTCAAGTTTACGGTCCGACTCAGCCACACATACTCACCAACGGTACCTGCTCATTCAAGGTACCCACTCATCCTTGGCGCCCACTTAGCCAAGGATATGTACTCGGCCATAGGCGCCTACTCATCAAAGGCACATTCTCATCAACGGTACCTGCTCATTCAAGGTACCCACTCATCCTTGGTGCCCACTTGGCCAAGGAATATACACGGTCATAGGTGCCTACTCATCAAATGCAACGGTACCTACTCATTCAAGGTACCCACTCATCCTTGGATGCCCACTTGGCCAAGGAATGTACTTGACCATAGGTGCCTACTCATCAGAGGCACCTACTCATTCACGGTACCTCCATCAACTTGGCGAGTGCGAGCTACCTCCATCCAAGCACGACCCCCCTTGGTCTAAAGAGCGAACTTGGACAAAGTAAATGAACTGCACATCAGGGCACCTAATTTAAAGCGACACATAATCCCGAGCCCTCCTTCGGGACTGGCAGGGTACCCCAGAACATGGGTCTTTCTCGATTTCCGCTGAACGACCGCCTCGGGAAGGAATGATGCTACCCTATCCGTTCATCCAGCGTGGGGCTAATTACTTGGCACCCCTCAACTGGACAAATAAATATGCTCAAAGGAGGAAGGATGGGGCTAATAAGCCTCAGAAGTCGAGAATTTCTCCATCAGCACCTCCTCAATCATAAGAGGAGTGTCCTACTAACTTAGCCAAAAACGGCAAAGTATCGTTAACGAGTACCTACTCGACGTCCGAGTAGCGTCATGAGACCTCCTCGAGAAACATGGAAGTCCTAAACTCCTCCGAGCCGAGAAACATATTCATTGGCACCTCCTCAGTCATAAGAGGAGCGTCCTACTAACTTAGCCAAAAACGGCTAAGTATCGTTAACTATTACCTACTCGACGTCCGAGTAGCGTCATGAGACCTCCTCGGAAAACATGGAGGTCCTAAACTCCCCTGAGTCGAGAAACATATTCATTGGTACCTCCTCAGCATTTTGAGGAGCGTCACTCAAACACTTAGTCAAGTTTGGCTAAGTACTTCCGGCACCCACTCGGACAGTATGGGGCTCATCAGTACTCATTCGAGCGGCGTCCTACTCACTTGGCCAACAGGAGCTCCTCTCCGTTGTCGAGTCGCTTTTATACCTAGTCAAATATGGCTATGTACTCATGGCACCCGCTCGGATAGCATAGGGCTCATCAGTCCTCATCCGAGCGGCGTCCTACTCCCTCGGTCAGCATGGAGTCCACGTACTCCTCTACCGAGCCACTTTATACTTAGTCAAGTATGGCTAAGTACTCATGGCACCCACTCGGACAGCATGGGCTCATCAGTCCTCATCCGAGCGGCGTCCTACAGCCTCGGTCAGCATGGAGTCCACGTACTCCTCTACCGAGCCACTTTACACTTAGTCAAGTATGGCTAAGTACTCATGACACCCGCTCGGACAGCATGGGCTCATCAGTCCTCATCCGAGCGGCGTCCTACTTCCTCGGTCAGCATGGAGTCCACGTACTCCTCTACCGAGCCACTTTGCACTTAGTCAAGTATGGCTAAGTACTCATGGCACCCACTCGGACTGTATGGGGCTCATTAGTCCTCATCCGAGCGGCGTCCTACCCACTCTACCGGGTAGGAGACCCCCTCTCCTTTGCCGAGTCGTATTTATACTTAGCAAAATTCAAGCTAAGTAATTCATCGGGCACCCGCTCGGACAAAGATGAGGCTCATTAGTCCTCATCCGAGCGACTTTCAACCGACTCGACTGGTAGGAGACCCCCTCTCCTTTGCCGAGTCGTATTTATACTTAGCAAAATTCAAGCTAAGTACTTCATTGGCACCCGCTCGGGCAGCATGGGAATCATTAGCCCCTTATCCGAGTGGCGTCCGCCTCCCTCGGCCACTAGGAGACCCCATCTCCTTTCGACGAGTCGCTCTCATACTTAGCCAAATTCAAGCTAAGTACTTCATTGCACCCGCTCGTACAAAGATGGGGCTCAATAGCCTCTCATCCGAGTGGCGTCCGACCCACTCGGCCACTAGGAGACTCCCTCTCCTTGACGAGTTGCTCTCATACTTAGCAAAATTCAAGCTAAGTACTTCATTGGCACCCGCTCGGACAAAGATGGGTTCATTAGTCCTCATCCGAGCGGCGGCCCTACCACTCGGCTGGTGGGAGACCCCCTCTCCTTTGCCGAGTCGTATCTATACTTAGCAAAATTCAAGCTAAGTACTTCATTGGCACCCGCTCGGACAGCATGGGAATCATTAGCCCCTCATCCGAGTGACGTCCGATTCACTCGGCCACTCGGAGACCTCTATCCTTTGACGAGTCGCTCTCATACTTAGCCAAATTCAAGCTAAGTACTTCATTGGCACCCGCTCGGACAGCATGGGGCTCATTAGCCTCTCATCCGAGTGGTGTCCGACCCACTCGGCCACTAGGAGACTCCCTCTCCTTGACGAATTGCTCTCATACTTAGCAAAATTCAAGCTAAGTACTTCATTGGCACCCACTCGGACAGCATGGGAATCATTAGCCCCTCATTCGAGTGGCGTCCGACTCACTCGACCACTAGGAGACCCCCTCTCCTTTGACGAGTCGCTCTCATACTTTGCCAAATTCAAGCTAAGTACTTCATTGGCACTCGCTCGGACAAAGATGGGGCTCATTAGCCTCTCATCCGAGTGGCGTCCGACCCACTCGGCCACTAGGAGACTCCCTCTCCTTGACGAGTTGCTCTCATACTTAACAAAATACAAACTAAGTACTTCATTGGCACCCGCTCGGACAGCATGGGAATCATTAGCCCCTCATCCGAGTGGCGTCCGACTCACTCGGCCACTAGGAGACCCTCTCTCCTTTGACGACTCGCTCTCATGCTTAGCCAAATTCAAGCTAAGTACTTCATTGGCACCCGCTCGGCAAAGGCACCCGCTCGGCCAAGGGGAGTACTTCATCGATACTTACTCGGCCAAGGCTAAGTACTTCATCGATACTTACTCTGGCCAAGGCACCGGTCGGCCGGGGGAGTCGCTCGCCGGTGGCACCCGATCGGCCGGGGGAATCGCTCGCCAGGGGCACCCGGTCGGCCGGGGGAGTCGCTCGGTCGGGGCACTCGGTCGGCAGGGGAGTCGCTCGGCCAGGTGGTACCCGGCTCGGCCGGGGAGTCGCTCGGCCGGGAACCCCGTCGGCCAGGGGAGTCGCTCAGCCATGGTACCCGATCGGCCAGGGCACCCGGTCGGCCAGGGGAGTCGCTCAGCCAGGGCACTCAGTCGGCAGGGGAGTCGCTTGGCCAGGGGAGTCGCTTATCCAGGGCACCCGGTCGGCCAAGGGAGTCGCTCGGTCGGCTACTCGGCCAAGGCACCCGCTCGGCCATGGGAGTCACTCGGCCAGAGAACCCGCTCGGCCAGGGGAGTCACTCGGTCGGCCACTCGGCCAAGGCCTCGCAAAAGTTCGGGGGCGTTGGTTGGTTAATCCTAGCGCTAGAAGATTTCCTCCACTACGATCCGGGATGAAGATTCGCGGGTCCCGCTCAATATCGGCGAAAATGGCAATCATCTTATTCCGCCAATCAACCGCACTAAAATGGCGATTTCCACTCCGATTACTTGGCGTGGGGCTAATTGTTTGGGCCCATTTCCTGGACCAGCCCACCTATGGCAAAGTTACTAAAATACCCCTACCTCTACAGAACACAATCCTCCACCAGCTGGAGCTGACTAAAAAGCCCTCATTTATTGGAGGTCCTATCCTCTATAAATAAGGGTTGTCTCATCAGTCAAGGGTAAGCAATTCTAAGCTACAAAACCCAGAGCATCTCTCTCTACATTGATCACTTTCTCTCTACCTCAATCATTTACTGACTTGAGCGTCGGAGGGGCGATCCCGGGACCACCCCCGGGGTAGGCTAACCTTGTTTTGCAGGTTTCCGACGTACAGACAGCGGAGCTCAGGCGTACCTTCTTGGGGCCCACACCACATCACTCAACATTCAACAATCCTTAATTTCTTGACAGAAACAGTATGGATACGATAGAGATCGTAAGCAAGTTGGTGTGCGACATTGAAGATTCACACCAATTTAAATCCTCAAGGATATGGACCATATGGACAAGGAAATGATGTTGATAATTTAACTGATTTCTCATCACCAACCCTAATTGATGGTCCTGTTGTTGGAGTTTTTGGAAGGAGCGACGCCAATATCGAGTCTATTGGAGTTCTCGTGAGGAAGGTAAGATATAATTTCCTACTTTAGATATCTAAGTTTCATATTTTACATCCGAGTATTATTGCATGTGTATGGTGTATCAAGGTTATACTCTTGCTAGCTCATTTGGAGGGTCTACACATGAGCAAATATAATAAGCAAAATGAAGAAATTCCTATTAAGCAAAATATATTCTTCAGTGTACCATTTTCGTAGGCGGAATATTTCTCCTTATACTCCATTCATGTATCCCTGTTGCTTTCTTATATATCGGCTAGACGGCTAGAGGGAGCCTGTTACTAGATGGGGGGCTTTTCCTTTCTTTTTCAACTTTATTTTTCCCTACCTAGCTGCATCAATTTTTTAATACGTTTATACTTATAGCTAATCCTTTCATTAATCTCCATGTCAAACTCAGGAATTTCCAAGCGCTAATTAATGACGTTCTTGAATTCTCAGGCTACTGTATTCAGTCAATTGGGATGTCTACTTTCATTTCTGTTATCAATAAGCCACAACAAGATATGCTATATGAGTGGCCTCTCAAGAGTGATTGTAATCATAAACTTGAGTGAATGTTAGTCGTTTCTTTTAGATTAATAAACAATAATAAAATATTCTTAATTAGCTCCTCAATCCCCCCTCCCCTCCCCCCACCCTCCCTCCTCTATGAAGTACTAGTATCACCTTTAATTGAAACTAGATATGCTCCGTTTGTGAATTGTTACATCAAATTCAATTGACCTGTAATTGATGCTAAGGAATTGAAAGATAAACTTGAGTGAATGTTAGTCGTCTCGAATTGTATTTTCACAAAATGAAAAATCAACTTTTTAATTACAATCTTTACTTATGCATATATAATTATAAATATTAATACTAATTCAGCGTTGTGCATTTTGGTAAACATGCCAAGTCCATTTGGTATAGCTATTGGAGAACAGAGTAAGTATTAACCTAAGGATACTCAATTTTATTGACCAAGAGATAGAATGATAGTTACAGAAAAAAAAAATCAATTTTTCACCCCACAAGTTAATTGTGCCCCAATTTTGTTTCATTTAATTTGTTGTTATTAATATAATGTCCCCCCCCCACTTCCTTTTCTTCTTCGCTTAGCAACAAAACTTCTCTCTCTAACCCTAAATTCTCTCGCCTCCCTCTAAACATCTCTAAACCCTAAAAGCTTCAACTGTCGCCCAAGCCAGCTCGCCGGTGGCCGGCCGAAGCGTCGCTTTGCTCCCCGGGCCACGGCGAGCCCGCACGTCCGGAGGTCTTTTCGTTTTTGTCGAGTCTTCTTCTCCTCCCTCCCCTCGTCGGCCTTAGGTTTTCTACTAGTGTCGCTCCTCCACCCCGCCGCAGCCGTTGTTCTTCTCTCTCCTAGTGGTATCGTTGGTCTCCCCCTAGTTTTGTCATAGCTCGGCGAGCTAGTCGCCCGGTCGTGTGCTTGGGCTTCCCTCTCCCCCCTCCCATATTTCGTGGTCGGTTAGCGTAGGTTTGGGCTTCCCTCCCCCTCCCCCTCCCCCGTGGTCTCCGGTTGGCTTCCCCTCCCCCGGTTGTCGTTTTGGGCTTCCCCCCCCCCCCTCCTCCTAGTTATGTCGGGTACACTTGTAGGGCTTCCCTCCCCCGTCCCCCTTTTGTTAGTGTTGTTGCGGTTCAAATTGTAGTGTTGTGTCACTCAAATGTTGTAAGGCATCCCCTTCCCCCCCCCGTTAGTGTTGCGTCGCGTCACCCTTTCGTTTTTCTGGTGCGTCCTTCCTTCCCCCTTTCCTTTTAGTTTTAGTTTTCTGTTTTTCGTTGGTTAGCTGTGAGTTGTGTTAGTATGGTTGTGTCGTTTGTTAACTTATCCTGCTTGATGATTTTGTTAATTGTTGGAGGTAGTCTTAGTCTGCAAGATGTGTTGGATCTGGTTTATGTGGTTGGTTAGGGTTTGCGTGGGCAACCGATTTCATGGATGGAGTTTGTTTTATCCGATTTTGATAATCGGATGGTTCTTCGAGATCTAACATTGGTTAGATTTCAATCTCGCTTGGTAATGATTTTCTCAATCATTGCCTTGACAAAACGATATCTGAAGACGGCTCCCTAATTTGTCAATTGGGTTTATAGCGCGTCAACTCAATCGAGCTTCTCATCACAAGAGAAGCCAGAAATACCCTTCCAAAAGGGTATTGAGTCACAAAGGCATGTGACTCTTCTAGGACCCTTGGTCGTAGAATCCCATGTGACAGAAGGTCAATGGGATTGGTCCTGTTGCGAGTTCCTAATCTCGCTATTACTTTGGTTCCCCGCTTGTGAAATCAGCCCTCTCCTCTCGCTCCTTTTGTCAGGTTTATGGCGCCCGTCATCCATCTGCAGCAGTTTTTCACTACAGTTTGCTATCAACACAGGCCTCCAGATCGAGCAGTTTTATCCTAGTTTACGTTATTTATGCAATTATTGGAAGATACCCTTTGATTTGACATATTGAGATCAAAGTCCCTGAAATAATTACAAAATTGACTTCTATATAATATGGGATGAATAAACCTCTAGCATACAATATATCCCATGTACACACAATATACTAATATTAGTAATATACCCCATATCACATAATAAGGTACCAAGGACCCTTGAGCCCAATGGTATGGCTCCTATCTCCCACATGTGAGACCAATGTTCAAATCTTTCAATATTGTTGGGGGGAGGGGGGTTTAGGGTTTGTTGGGCCTCTGGATGAGTGGCCCTGTGTGAGGGCAGCTCAGAGGAAATTCATCTTACTACGGGTTCCCGAAAGGGAGCCCAAAAAAAAATCACATAATAAGGTAAAAATAAAAAATTCAAAGTTGGTCTGGAGTAAGATTTTCACAAAATTATAGTTCTTCAACTCAGCAGAAAATATAAGGTGGATTTTTAAGTGACAATCCAGAGAAAAATTGTGGACCAAAGCGTGAGAAATACAGGAGCTGATGCGTAAGTCCATAACATGATTACCGAACACTCACTTTTGCCTACTCCAAATAGCTGCATCATTGTGCCTAACACATTTAAGCATAACACAAACATCGTAAGACATAACCCTTTGTCAATGTTGACGGTCAATATAAGTAGAAAGTTTGAGGCAACAAGAAAGAAAATAGAAATCTTGAAGCAAGAAATAAGGTGAAATAAAAAAAATGCTTTCTTACATACCTAAGTTCATTGCTGGTGGCATAGCATGTTGAAGTAGAAGAAGAAACACAAATAATTTATTGTTGGGTGGTACAAAACCAACTTGAATTGCTCCCTTAACAATAAGAATTCCCGACAGTGGAAGAATTATGTACCGAGCTACAACTATGCCAATAACAACTCTGCGTTGAATACCCGTTCCCTTTAAACCTGACCACATAATAAGTGACATATAAGATGTTAATTAGGTTGAGTCCCTAGCTCAAGTCAAGAGAATGGAGGGAGTTATTACTTAACAGTTACCATCCTATCTCTTATGTTATGGAAGGAGCTAATAATATATAGTACTACAGTCAATAACCTTTTAAAATTCACAATTTGTTAAAGAATAATATTAATCTTACTTTTCTAATGGTAATTTATAGTAATTTTTTTCTTGAAATTAATAGTTATGGTATTTTATATAATCAGTTGGTCTTGCAAGAGAAAGCCTATTTTTAATTTAAAATTAGGCACCGGCCCAAGCCCAATACTAAGAGGAGAACAGACCACCTTTCTTGAATATAGTGACTAGTTTAATCAATTTAGTGACCAATTGAATCCATTCAATATCACAAACTTTAATCTATTAATGACTAGTTTAATCCATTTAGTGACTAGTTTAATCCATTCGTTAAAAATACCGGGTTATTTTTTAAAATTGTATGTACGTTGTAGTTCGAGATTCAAAAGGAAACAAAGGAAGGGGAAGAGAAGGGACGACTAGGTTATTATAGTGTTGGATTAATGGCGAGATTAAATGGGCTTATTAGCGAAATGTAGGTTTGGATTTGTCTAGATTTATGTTAAAATAGACGGCCTATTTTAATAGTTTGGGTTATACAATTTATTTTTACTTTTATACTTGCTCATTAGTACGGTGATAACTGATAAGTAGTAACTAATGACTCGCATATTTACATTAAGAAAATCAACACTACAAAATGTCAATCTGTGTAGATTTTTTGTTTACGTGATATATAATATATTTGAATTAAAAGAGAAGATATTACCTTGAAGGAGATTTGCTCCAACTATTATGGTGACAGTTGGGATGGCGGCATCTCTGTATATTACAAGATACTACATGTTATGGAAATAGCTCAATAAGGCCACTGGTTACAATTTCCATCATCGTGCTCTTTCAAAAGGATAAGGAGGTTAACAAGAAAAAAAAAATATTAAAGGAGATGTTAGGGACCGCTAACAATACTAAGCATGGATTGTAAGAGTAAAGGACACCAATAGAAACTTCAACATTATCATATCCCGAGTGTACCTTGCGGTGTACCTGAGCGAAGACAGACACTCAAGTTCTATTATTTCGCTCATTCTTCATTGGAGGACTTCTAATAAGGAAATTTATATTGAGCAGAATGAAGAGTGTTTCAAATGAGAAAATTAGCAAAAATACCCTTAGATATACCATGCAGGTATGCACATAATACACCAAACTACCAAAGTGTACAATAAATAAACTCGTGGGAAGAGTAACACTATTTGTCTAAATTGTACTCTCTTAAGTCGTAAGTCTAGTGGAGATAATTTATGTACTTGTAATAAGTGTGTAGGACCAGTTTGTTTTCAGTCTCATATATATTTAACTATTTAATACATAGCTAAATAAAGTTTTTCTAGTGAAAATTATTCCAAAACATACCCGAGCATGAAAGCAGAGTCCGTGACGATATGGAGTGGAGCAGCATTGCCAATCATCAAATTTCGGATTGAAGAAATCATTCCAATGGCAAACCCAAGTATCTACATCACAAAAGACACGACATTGTATTATCGATCGGTGAGGTGGTCCTCCTTAGCCCTTAGGGCTATAATAAAAACCATAACCATTAACCATGTAGATTTATTAAGCGAATTGCTAAATCTGACAGTTAATGATTATGATTACAGTTGCAATTTTATGAAAAATAAGTAACCTTTAAGTATAAAATTTTTCTTTTGGTATTAACGGAAAAGAAAATATGCCCTAAAGAGTAAAGATCATATATATGACCAAAAGTCGTACATTATTTACTAGACTAATACTTTTTATTTTTGAAGGAAGTTTTAAGCGACATTAATTAGTAATTACTAGACTTATGCTCCCTTTGTTTTTAATTATTACATGTTGTACGTTGACTTTCAAACTTGCTGATGTACAATTTTGACCATTTATATCTGTAATTACCAATTGCTAAAATTATAAAAAGTTGATCTTATAAAAATATACATTGACAAAATTTAATGTCATACGTGAGAATATTTATATATATATAGAACAACTAAATAAGTATATATATATATAAAGAGAAAAATAAAGTTCGAAGTGAGTTATACAAATAGTGCAAAAGTCTATGTAGAACAACTAAATAAGTATTATGTATTTTGTGATATGCTCATCTTTTGATTCTTTACTAGACTTGTAGAATTAGATGAAACTTGTAACTTGTTATATATCATGGAGTACTACACTAAAAAAAGTGGCTTATTATACTGGAAAAAGGGGGAGAGAGTAGAGTCCAAGTCCAACAGTACTATCAATTAATGGAAAAGGTGCCGTCATCGATTTCGACCACCGTTGCTGGTGGTTCTGTTGCCTTGTCAAGGATTTAGCTTTTTTAGGGTTTTGTGTTTACTTTTCTTTTCATTGTATTGTAGTTTTAGATTTCTAGTGGTCTCTCGCTGAGATAGTGATTCCACTAGTCTAGGTTCCTAGCAATTTTTCCCTAATATAGGGATCGAGTACTCTAGTACCTCATGTACCTCTTTTAAAAGAAATTAATGGAATAATTGAAGTGTTTAGGGGATACCGCTGCAATGGTTGATGGTGCAAACACTGCTTTAACTTTTATCTTCTCTAGCAGCAGTGTTCTTAAGAAGTGTGTCACCCTGCTTGCCAATGAAATCTGCCCAGGAACAATTGGAGTCATCTGATCAAAACAAAGCGAAATAATCACATTTCACAAATTTACAACGACCTTTAAATATAAAAAATTATAACAACAAAAACAAAAGCGACCTTCGTTGCGCTTAGCTGACATATACAAAAGATATGCAATAAGGGAGCAAGTTCCTATTTACCAATGATGTAGAGGAAGAGTTTACAGGATCGTATTCTTCAGAAGTTATGAGATCTTGATCTGCAGCAGAAGGAAGGAGAGGTTCCTTATTTGCATCTGTTTTTCCAGCTGCTTCCCCAGCAAAGACTCTCACAATGTTGTAAACGTATAGCCACAAGTATACTGCCCCTATCTGAAGATTACATTATATTTAAATCAATTTCAACAATTAAAACTCATCAACTCTTGACAAAAGAGTCATTTCCTCCCGTTTTTTACTCCCGTTTTTTACTCATTCCGCTTTGACTTATTTCATTATTCACATACTTCCTTCGTTATAATATATAATACTTGCAATCATGGCGCGCTGTTTTGAAAAAATTATAACTAAAGTAAATGCGCGAAGTAATAATATAATCCAAGCACCTAATAACTCAATCACCCATCTTTTTTTTTTTTGAGGGGCAATCACCCATCTTGACACTGTTTAAACTTTGATAAATAATTTGTTCATTCATCTTGTCCCTCGTTTCTCTTAAAACTGTGTGACAAGCAATTTGGTTGCAAGTTATGAAACGAATGAAGTATTTTCGTATTAGATCGGAATCGCTTACAAGATACCTTGAGAGTAGGGGGGAATAGGGATGTTTTTATGGTGGTGTTCTATAAAAAAAAAAAAGGCTACCGTAATGATTTAATGTGAGCCACACATTACTCCATATCAGCAGTAGGTATATATACAATGGATGACGTTAAATACGGTATATTTCTTATTTTTTTGTATTTGTATTTTAGGCAGCTTTATGTTATACGAAAAAGCTATGGGTAACTTCCAAAATTATATTAATTAAATTAAAGTTATTTAATGTATTTGGTATTTATGATTTACGAACTTATACAAGACTCGCTTTGTCTTTTTTAATCTTTCTCACTGGAATCTTGACACTTTTCATACTTAGAAAGAATCTTCTCAACTTTCCTCAATTTATAAGAAAAAATATAGTCATGTGGGTCTTTTTTGATTTGTTTCAATTAGTACTTTATTAATGTTCAATCTTTATAAATTTTACAATGAAAGATATTTAAGTTTAAAAATGTGCATTGGGAGACGCGCACAGAAAAGTGAGAATGATAAAAATACAGAGGGGGTACTCCGTACATTACACTACATTATACTGTGTAATATACGATTTTTTCATGGTATATAAGCAATGAAATTAACCTTATAATATACGAAATCAGGCTTTATAATATATGAAATTATACCTTATGATATACGAAATTATACTTTATACAAACTTGGCACATATTTATTTAACTCCATTAACGTCTTCTTCAATATCGCCAAGTTTAATTTCATATGTTATAAAGTACAACTTTATATATTATACAAAGATAATTTATACGACCTAATTTCGTGTAATGTACTCGTATAAGTTCTTAAATCACAAATACAAATACATAAAATAAACTACTGCTAATGTGGAGGAATTTGTAGCTGTCATTTCTTCCTTAGGGTAGTCTTTTTTGAAAAAGCCACTATAATAAGATTTTCAAGGTAAATCAAGGGTAGGAGAATGGCCATTCCCCACAAGTATCTCTAGTGGGGTGACATCACACAATTCTTCATGATTATAAATGTTTGCTGCTGAACTAAGCCATGCTTGATTTACTAACAAACTAGTTAAGTATATGTTTGGTTTGCTAATTTAAATTTATGAGAGTAGGAGTAGATTAATCAAAACTATATTAAGATTTTTTCGCACGTTATTTGTTATCTTCTTTTTGCAGGAGTACAATTTAAGATTTTCTGCGATAACTACTTTATAAATATTCTTTCATCAAACGATTATTTTGCCTAGTAGTTCAACTATCAAAATGTGTATTAAAAAATATGATCATTTCAACAATGACAAGTATTTTTGTTGTTATTATTTATAGTATTATTGTTGTCATCTATTAAAAAGTATGTACTTTGAACAATGACAAATATTATTGTAATGTGTACTTCTTAGACTTTAATTATCATTTTCAATATAATTAGTAATATCATATAGAAAAAAAAAGAATTAGCAAAATAATAATTAGCAATATTAAAATAATAATAATAATAACAAGTAATAAAATATAATAATAGTAATTGTAATAATGATATTAATATTAATATTAAATGATAGGCCCTAATAATAGTAATAGTAATAATAGTAATAAAAATAATGATAATAATAATTATTATTATTATTTTATTATCGTAGAATTAAATTACCGAATCGAATCGAACCGAACCGATTGAACCGAATCGAACAAAAAATGTTCTTTATAATGCGCCTGCCAGCTATCGACAGTAACTTTGCACATGATGGTCACGTGATTTGTTTTCTTCTTTTTTTGCCCTTTTCCTTCCCTTGTTTTAAGGAACTAGCCAAACGTCATTTAAAAAATCAATAACGAGGGAGGAAAAAGAAATCACATGACCCACGTATGCGAATTCAAAGCCAAAAACATAGCTACATCAATACTCAGAAAATGACATTTGTACCCTTTTAGGACATTTTGATTAGGGCTTGGAATCGTGCCGAGATGGGTCGTGCTCGTTTCGGCTCGATGATAAATGGGCCAAATTTCCCTCAACCCAAACCTAACTCATTTAATAAACACGATGAAAAATTCAACCCCGACCTAACCCATTTAATAAACAAAGAAATTCCGCCATAACAGCCTTCAAAGTGATATACATAACAGGGCCTCACTTTGAGTGGGGCCTCAAATTTTAAAAAAAAAAAAATTGAAAGAATTTTTCTGGAAACACAAAACCGTAAAAGTCACGTTAAATTACCTGGCCACTTTGTCGCAGAAAGACTACTTTCACTCTCTCTCTTAACTTTTCTCCCTAAATCTCTCAACTTTCTCTCTCTCGTCCTTACCTTCTTTATCGACCCTTCTTTATCTATGTGTTCCTTCCGTGTCATTTACCTTATTCTCTACAATATGGCCATAATTTTTTTTGGAAAGTTAAAAAAGAAGAATGCTCCATAGCAATTGCTGAAAGGTATTGTCAACTCCTTTTTCTTGTCTAGGGGGTGCAAGTTGTTATATTGTTGCATCCCTTCTTGCTAAATCAACCCCATCAAAAATTCAAAATCCCACACTAAACCATGCCAAACGCTCGGAATTCTTCGTCCCCCACTACCGCCGAAGAAAACCTGTAAAATTCACTCTCTTAATTACTTTGCTGATCAATAAAATTATATTGATTTCGATGTGATTGTTACTGCGTCTTTTCTTTTTTCTTTTGGTAATTTTGAGGTATAATTTACAAAGTTATGTCTTAATTTTGGTCCATTTTGTCAGTATTAATAGTGAAAATCTTGGGGCGATTTCTAATAGTAATAATGCTTTCATGGATTGAATGGATAATTTTGAGGAATCAATAGCTTGTAAATGGCGAATCGTTAATGCGCCAAGCTTGTAAATGGTGAATTATGTGGAAGCTTGTAAACAAGTTGCTCTTTTAATTAGCTTCCACATAAAAAAGTTTCATTTCCTCTCTAATCCAAGAGATAATAGTTGCTTGATTTTGCTATTCTATTTTCATATTAATTTTTGTAAATACTGAATTATCCGAGTTAAATAAGCAAAATTCCCATTTGAAATCATCGTGCTTTGATTTTTTTTATATGGGGGCTATTTTTCAACATTAGAACAGTGCCTCCATATTACTCGGGTCGGGCCTGATAAATGGGTTACCTGTATAACCCGTCTAACCCATTTAACATAATTATCATTATATTGAAAAATAATTATTTTATTAAAAAGCTAAATGAGCAAGTTCACTATTGAAAGTATGCATGTTTAGAGTTTTTTGAAATAATTATGACTTATTTTAGCGATATTTTACTTTTTTTTTAACCAAATTTTTGATTTATTAATATATTTTTTCTCAAATTTTCTTTATGTTTGAGTTAATGAGCTCAAAGCAGGACATTTTCAGGTCGGAAATGTACGTCAACTGAACCTAACCCGTTTAATTAAATGGGTTAATCGTGTCAACCCATTTATTTATTTAAGTGGGTCAAAAATCCAAACTCTAACCCGCTTATTTCGGGTTAGGTTCGGGTCGGGTTGATTTAACTTTTACCGGCCCTAATTTTGATGATAAAAGATAGTTTTTGACGAAAAAGTTTTTATAAAACAGTTTTTTGCAAAAATAACTCTAACTGCATATAGTTTTTCGTAAAATACTACTTCCTCTGTTTTTTTTAGTTGCCACAATTTCCATATTTAGGTGTTTTTATTTAGTTGCAATATTTCCTTTCTTGGTAAAGGTTTTGGGCAATTTGACCATTTTATTCTTACTTTACCTACCCTACATGCAAAAAGTATGGGCAATTGGCCGGGTCAAATTATACTCTCTCTCCTCTTTCCTTAAAGTTTGTGTAAAAAGGCAATTGTTGCAACTAAAAAAAACAGAGGTAGTATAAATTAGCAAAGGATCCTTAAAATCCCGGGAAATCGCTAACTTTTTGGATCTGAACCAAGCTACTTGCCCTTCAGTTTATCAAACTGGTGAGCAAAGTCGTTTCATGAGCGGGGGAACTTTAATTGCAAAGTTAGGATCTTCACCGTCCCACAGCTACCAATACCGCCACCGTCCCACAGCTGGGGAAATGAACCAAATAAGGGAATTGCCTTTCAATATATTTCTATAGATCAGATGAAATCTCAATTCTCAAGTAGGGCGCAAGCCGTGCAGCCATCAAGAAGCTGGGGAAAAAACCAACTACGCGCGCACTCAAGTCTCTACACCTCACTTTAATTAATTTTAATTTGTCCAATTAAACTCGTAAATTATTAAGTTCGTAAACTTGAAAAAAAGTTCAGATGGAGATGAAAAATCATACCGCCAAGGAAAGAGAAGCATAAGACAGAGCATAAGTCTCACAAACATCAGTCGCCCCAAATGGACTGCCCTTCTCTTTGCACATTGCAGGAACTAGAATGATAAGCATGCCTCCCAAATTCCCTGCATTTGAATTGACTTGTACCATTTGATATATGCATACGTTGATATATAGACGATCAAGTAGTACAGGAAGCGAGATCAGAAAAAATAAATAGACAATTTCGGAAATTGGAAACGAAAATGTTAGCTGGTTAGATGATATTGTCATGCATTCACAAAAGAAACTTACTTTCAGGTCTCTATCGGATCGAAACCTTTCGCAAATTAATCCGACTCGGGATAGCGTGACAGACACTTTGGGAGTGAGGGGAAAGGTAAAGATAATTTCTCCCCCCCAAAGTGCCTCTAGTGAAGATTGAAACTCCAACCTTGAAGTTGGAAGGTACAATTTTTATCATTAGGCCAAGCTTAGCTTGGTATTTTTTTTCACGAAAACTAATTAAGGGAAGTGGAGCATTACTTATACTGGATACTGGGTCGGGAATGATTTTTTCCTTCTTGTTGAAACAAAAATACAACATAGTTGCGACTTTTTATAAAATGTGCTGAAATGTTTTAACCAAAAAAATGAACTTAAATAAATAAAAACGACCAGTATGACCACAAAGATGTAGATAATTAAAGTAGAAATACTTCAAGTAGGAACAATTTTTTTGGACACACAAAAAGGAATACAAGCATTATATTGTGAGACGCTAGAAGTATTATTATTATTTCCAAAAATCTTTGTTGCATAATTCGTGAAGTCCGACGACCAGTGGAGGTTAGGCTCATCGGCGCAAGGGTTCCATGGGAAAAGGGATACGGGAAGGGAAGTAGAGTAGGGGAAAGGAAACAGAGAGAGAGAAATCTTCTTTCCAAAAAAAACACAAATTGACGGTCGATCATTAGTCATTGTCGTCGGCGCAAAGGTAAAGGCATCCTTCCATGGGCATAAGAAATGGGAAGCAAAGATAAGAACGATTGGGTTAAGAGAAATCATAGAATGGGGAAGGAAGAAGAGGGAGAAAATCTCCTCGAAACAAGCTAAGTGTTTAAAAGAAATTCAAAAAATTAAAATTTCAGAATTAATTATTTTTGGGAAAAAAATTAGAAATTTTATTTTTAGGATTTTCATAAATCGATTATTTAAGGTATTTATTTAAATATCACAAATGTTTTTCAGGAAAAAAACATAAGTGGACCATTATAAACTTGTGGTTCATATTCATCATGACCCCTACATCTTCCATAGTCATAATTTCACTATGATCACCTTAAAATTTTTCCCATTTAAAGAACAAAATGTCGAAAATGAACTTTTCCCCTTCACATTCACTCTAATCTCCTTCATCGATACCAAAATACCACACCACCACAATCAACCCCGCCACCCACTACCGCAGACACCACCATAATCAGAGTACAATTGTGGTTGAGAATGACGAATAACGAACCACATATAGCACAATGTATGCAGGTAAAAGATAAATTTTTCAGTCTTCATAAAATTTTGATGGAATCACATGCTATTTAATGTTCGACCTAAGCTGAACCATAAGACAGATCAATGAGTTCCCGGAATTTCATTTTACAATTAATGATCTTGTTCATTTTTATTAAAGGAATAATCTTGTTCATCTTATATAGTTTATATATCTTCATTTCTAACAATTATTAATGAAAATTCTTTAAGGGGAGTAATTGATATTAAAAGTAGTAGTGGTATTAGGTTATGGTGGCTCGAAACCTAGGAGTGTGCAAATTCGGACCAGATCGACTCGGGACTCGCCATCGGGTCATGAAAATCACATATTCCGGTCTTTCGGTTCAGCCTGGTCCAAACCAGGAAATTTCTGTTTCGGACCAGCGACCCAATTTCTATTAAACAATTAAATTTTATAACCAATATTTTTGTAAGAAAACTTGTTTATGCATATTTCTTTATTAAAAATATTAAATTTTAATATGTCAATATTGAATTTTATAATGTGTTTATATTATACTATATATATATATATATATATATATAATTTAATTTAAATAAAAAATTACAAAAATTGATTTTTAAAGTTGTAAATCACTGAACACCGGATCTGAAAATTCCGATCATGTCCAAAGCCCGGACCGAGAATTTTTCCATAACTTCTCCTTAAACTTTAAAAAACTCATTAGCAAAAGGCGCTTATTTTTAAAATAATTCAAATATTTTCAGACACATTAAATTAAACACCTAAATGCAATGTTTAAATGTGTTAGAAATGAGGAAAAAAATATCTTCCACATTGTTTATGGAAGAAAAAAAGTCATTTGCTCGGAAACCGTCCACGAAGGCTTGGGTGAAGCTCAGTTTTTGTTCCAACGTAGGCAAAAATTGCTAGTTATAGTAGCCCTTTCTTGTAAGCCATGTTGCATCAAAGTAGAAATTTATATTTTGAAACCGCTACTTAAGGTACTTCCTTCGTTTTTTTTTTACTTGCAACACTTTTTTTTCTATCAACTTCAATGCAATTTTTGGATATGAGATATGTAGAGGAGGAAAAAGAGAGATGCCCACGTGACGGGAGAGAGATAGAGAGAAATGAAAAGAAAATAGAAAGATTGCAAAGTAATTAATTATTTCCCTTTTAAAAAGCTGTTGCGGCTCATGCAAAAAAAAAAACGAGGAAGTATTAGTTTTGGGTTTCATCGATTAAGTTGGAAACCAATGAAAATAGAAAGGAAAAAAATTACAATATGCACGAAAATCGTTCAACAAAAATGTAAAAGTAAGTTTTTTTTTTAATATGGATCTATTCATTAAAGGCAACCTTTAGCATATGCCTAAATTACAAGGCAAAAGCGACAGCTTTGTTTTGATAGGACATAGGTGTCTAAAGTTGTCAGGTTTGACCGTTTGAGTTTTTTTTATTAGTGGTGTTAAATCTGCACCAATGGTTATACTTCCTTCGTTCCATAATAAGTGAAACACTTACTATTTTAGAACGTTTCAAAATAAGTGAAACATATCTTAAATGGAAAAAAAGTCGACAAAACGACAAGAAAGACTCCATCACAAACTCGCGTGCTTCGCTTTTCTCTCTCCTCCTTTCGATAACGTAAAGCGTATTTTACGACTTTTCGCTTGAAAGTGATGCTTATTAAATCTGCGCCCAATTCCCTATGCTTTCACTTATTACTGAACGGAGGAAGATATAATGAGGGGAAAGTTGGTTTAAAAAAAAAAAAATGAGGGGAAAGTTTGTGATAGTGTAATTTTTCCGAAAGAGAATTCCCACGCTAAACGCAAGTCACAAGTGATTCAGATATAAACTCTCGGCCTGGGCGGTGTTTAATTTCTTATGCGATATTTGTTTGAGATGCATCAAACATGAATTCATGGGATGCAATTACTCCCCCGTCCATATTAGAGCAAGCACAACCACCTATCCTCAAGGTGTTTCTCTCTCCTTCCATATTTCTTACACCTCACTTTCTCTTTCTCTCTCCTTCTTCCATCCTCTTTCTTTAAGGATTTCCATACTTTTTTTCCCATTCATGAGGATCCTCATTACATGCTTTTTTCTCCACTTGTTTTTCACATGGGTCTACATAATGGGTGTTTTCAATTTAAAAAAAAAAAGAAATTCCCCATTTGTCCCCACATATGGCACAAAGGTCGAAAATTACAATCCTCCAAAAGTAGAGGATCCTCCTCCTTCTCTCCTCCAGTCCTCCTTCTCCCCACCATCCTCCTTTCATGGGGATCCTTATCACATTTTCACCATCCATGGGGAACTCCTCATAGAGGAGAGAGAGTGCCATGAGGATTGTAAATCCTCACGCACGCACGCTCTTATAGCCTCTATTCTTTTGGGACTTATTTTCAATTTTTTTTTAATTTAGTTCGCTTCAAATCACCACTTCGACTCACTTCAATCTCGGGCCTCAAATCACCCAGGTTCGGCTAACGTTATATTGTTATTATTATTATTATTATTATTATTATTATTATTATTATTATAATTACTATTTTAATTATTGTTTTTGTTATTATTATTATTATATATTACTAAATATATTATTATTAATTATTATCATATTATTATTAATTATAATAATAATATATTATTATTATCATTATTATAATAATAATTATTATAATAATTATTATTATATAATTATCATTATTATTATTAATTATTATAATTATAAATATTATAGTTATTATAATTACAATAATAACTATTATTATTATAATAATTACTGTTATTATTATTATTAATTATTATATTATTATTATTAATTATTTTTAATTATTATTAATATTATAATTAATAATAATAATAACTATTATTATTATAATTAATAATAATTATTATTATTATTAATTCAGCTCAATTTAATTTAGTTTAGTTCGGTTCGCGCTTCGCTAAGTCCAAAAGAATGGGGTTATAGTGCTCACTTCTTATTTTTCATGGAAATTAAGGAAAATGGAAGGTAACTAGGATTTCCCAAAAATAATACTTAAAGGAAGTTTTTTTTTGGTACTTTTATCTTGGAACTAGTTTTTTTATTTTATTTCCCTTTAAAAAAACTCAAAAAAATAATAAATGTTCCTGGAATGGTGTAAATAAATAAATAGGGGGATATTTTTGAAAGAAAGGTAGGGGTATTTTGGAAAGTTTATGTAGAAATTAAAGATAATTCAAATCCAAACAAAATGATTGAAAAGAAAATAGTACAACATTTCGGTACACTCAAAAAGGAATGTGGAAAGACTATATTATGGACGGATGAAAGATATGTTATCTTATAAAAATAGATTTCATTTCATAAAAAGAAAAAGTGTAATATTATTTTTGTAGGTAGGTAAGACGATTGGCCTCCCTATCGGGCCGTAACCTCTTATAGGTCAACCGGAGGGAACGGTGAGGGGATCCCTTCTCCCAAAGCACTCTTAATGGAGATCAACCTCTAATCTCGAGGCGTCAAGGTTATATCCTTTCCACTAGCTCAAGCTTAACTTGTTGAAAAAGTGTAGTATATATAACCTGCGGAACACGCTCCGATGACGAGGCCCTTGATATGGTTTCCAACTCCCGCAACCTTCACAATTAGGCATCCCAGTACTGACCCTATTGTATATGTCATCAATATGTTTACCGGCATAAACCACCTAGATCCTCCCAAAAAAAAAACTTTAAACAGAGCAATAAAGAATTAACAAACAAAGATTGGAAGAGAGAAAAGATCAATTGAAAAAACTTGAAAGAGGGGCTAAAGCCTAAAACTTACAAGGTAAGAAAGCTCTCAAAGGTGACAGTTTTAGCCAAGTTGCCAGCTACTAGAGATGGGCTGAAAACATAAAACACAACCTAAGAGAACCACAAAAATATATTTAGTATTTGAAAGGAAGCTAAGCAATTAGGCTTTCAGTTTGAGGTACTATAAGAATCATATGCTGCATCAAATCTACATAGTTGTGTAATAAACCAAATAGAAAACTAGCTTCTTCCTTCTCAAAATATATCAAAACCTTAGTGACTTTCAAGTTCAAATCTTAAAAACTCTAATCAAAACATTCTTACTCATAGTCATATGCTTACAAGAAAAGGCGCCATCACTTATATATTTGTTCAATACATATTTGATATACCAATCTTTTATAATTATATTGCCCAAGAAAACGTTCATAATTATCTTTATATATAATTAAAAATATTAATTATATGTTTACTTTTGAAGATTTAAACAAAACCTAATGAGGCTAATATTTCATGACGGATGAATACATTTTATTCCGCGGTTCATATAGTCATATAGAAAACAAAGTTCGCAATGCTAATTAAGAAAGAAAAATACTGATACCAACCTTGTTTAAGTGATGCCGAGCATTTTCTCCCAAGATATCAATACGTTCTAAAGCAAGAACTGAGCCGATGGCAGTGATCAAAATCACCTTAACAACTGGTAATGATGCTAATACAAACAAATCTAGTAACCCCATTTTTGTTTTAAGTTTTTAGCTTTAATTTGTTGTGCCAACAAACCCTGATCTCTCTTTCTCTCTCTTTTTATGAGTTTTGTTTGGGGGGAGTTATGTTGGGGATAGTAGTAAATAGATAATTGGTTGGATAGTGTCTATTGCTCACCTAACCAACAAAATTTGCAGGCTGCTGATTAAATACGTACTAGACGTATATAATAAAGAGCGTGGAGGCGTGAAGCCATCATGCACCTTTTCTATATGCTGAATGTTCCACATGTCATATTAATTTGGACAGAATCATTTCACTCGTTTCGGTTCAATTCGAAGTTAATTTGGACATGAACTTCACCCACTCGTTTCGACTCAATTCGAGTTAGTTCGATTCGGCTTAGTTCAATCTCAGCCTACTTTTCTTTCAAAGTTTTATTTTAATTTTAATCCATTCATATCGTTTCAGCTTCGGCTCAACCAAAAAAATACGGCCTTATAGATATTCTTGGTCCATAAAATATTCTTATAAACTTTTTTGTGATGATGACAGATATAACTTATAGGAATAACTTTAATTATATCACATGATCTTGAAGTAATCGGGTACTCGGTACTCGGTAGTACCAATAACTACTACCTCGCTTTTTTTTAGTTGCAACATTTGCTTTTTGACACTATTCACTACAAAAAAATCACTCTATAGCGACGGACATAATCCGTCTCTAAATCGTCAAAATCCGTCGCTATATGTACTCAGAGACGGATTTAGAGACGGATTATGTCCGTTACTAAAGTCCTCGTCGCTAAACGAACTTAGAGACGGAATCCCAAATATCCGTCTCTAATTTAGCGACGGAATAATATCCGTTTCTAATTCCGTAGCAAAAAATTAGAGACGGATTTCAAAATCCGTCTCTGAGTTTAGGGACGGATTTCAAAATCCGTCTCTGAGTTTAGGGACGGATTTCAAAAATCCGTCTCTAAGTTTAGGGACGGATTTCAAAAATCCGTCTCTAATTTTAGAGACGGAATTCAAAAATCCGTCTCTAATTTTAGAGACGGATTTTTGAAATCCGTCTCTAAGTTTAGGAATGGTTTTTTAAAATCACCTATTGTTAGTTGTTCGGTTCAACCCGGTCCCATTGCCGGTTCACAATCTCACTCGGTTCGGAACCTCGCTCTGGTCAACCCGGTCTCTAATTTTAGAGACGGATTTTTGAAATCCGTCTCTAAGTTTAGGAATGGTTTTTTAAAATCACCTATTGTTAGTTGTTCGGTTCAACCCGGTCCCATTGCCGGTTCACAATCTCACTCGGTTCGGAACCTCGCTCCGGTCAACCCGGGTCCGGCTTTGTAGGCAAGGCTCTTGGAAGCAAAGTGGAAATGGGTAGGGGAATCCCCATTCTCAAGAACCGCAGTTGGTAGGAATCGAACCTGTAACCTCTAAGTCACAAGGAGAAACTCATACCAACTACACCAAGTACTACTTGTTTACTGCTACGTGTGGAATTGATAATAATTGAAAGAAATAATAGAAACAGATCTTAAAAATCCGTCTCTAATTTAGAGACAAATTTGAATTTCCGTCTCTAATTTAGAGACGGATTTGAATTTCCGTCTCTAAAGTTCATTATAAAAAATATCTACTTGTCTAAATTAGAGACGGATTTGAAAATCCGTCTCTAATTTAGAGACGGAAATGAAAATCCATCTCTAATTTAGAGACGGATTTGAATTTCCGTCTCTAATTTAGAGACGAATTTGAATTTTCGTCTCTAATTTAGAGACGGATTTGAAAGTGCATTTTAAAACATATCTACTTGACTAACTTAGGGACGGAATTTGAAAATCCGTCCCTAAATTAGGGACGGAATTTGAAAATCCGTCCCTAAATTAGAGACGGATTTTGTAAATCTGTCCCTAAATTAGAGACGGAATTTGAAAATCCGTCTCTAATTTAGAGACGGAATTTTAAAGATCCGTCTCTAAATTAGAGACGGATTTTGAAAATCCGTCTCTAATTTAGAGACGGATTTTGAAAATCCGTCTCTAATTTAGAGACGGATTTTGAAAATCCGTCTCTAGATCTAAATTTTTGACAAAGTCTGGAAAAATTGGTAAAACACACCAGAAACGGATTTTATAATTCCGTCTCTAACTTAGGGACGAATTTTAAAATCCGTCCCTATATTTTTTTAGAAACGGATTATTAATTTTCCGTCTCTAAATTAGAAACGGATACAAATCCGTTTCTAAAACTCCGTCGCTATACGAGCGTTTTTTTGTAGTGATTAATCAACCAACTTTGTTAAGTAATCTCGCACCATTATATAAGAGAAAACATAGTCAAGTGGGGTCTTGTTAGATTCGTCTCAATGCGATGATTCCAAATATCAAATTTTTAAAATTTTTACTTACACCCAATATGAGATATTAACGTTCAAATAAGTGTCTCGGTAAATGTGAAAAAGTAAATGATGCAATTAAAAAAAACAGAGGAAGTATAATTTAAGTTGGAATATAATAGTTCCAAATTCAAGGTTGTCTTTTTTGAAATCGGTGCTACACGACTTATAAATGGTAAAAAACGAATTACTTTAGTGTGTTCAAAATGTTTTAACATCTAGGAGATAAAGCAGAAAGAAAAGCAACAAATTAAATTGTTTTGAGAAGATATATTTTCTTATAGGAGAGATACTCTAAAATTTAAGAAAATGATATATGCAGTTTTTAGGGGCCGCATAGAGAAGGCTAGAAAAAAAATACTATTAAGCAACATATAAATATTCGCTTACATTAATTGACGCGCTTATTTGCAATCCTAAGAATTGTATCAAAACTCTGAAATTAATATCAAGTTAATAAATATATATTGGAATTCTTTGAAGAAGAGAAGTCATAACTGAGAATAAGATCTAGCTATTAGAGTACACATTTACCAACTACTCAGAAGGGGTCCTTATTTCTTCTCTCTTTTATCTCTCTTCTCTCCTAAATTTTTACATCATACTTCAAAGTTGCATAGTGTAAAAATAACGGAGGAATTTTAAAATAGAGTGTCATACTTTATAAAATTTAATTTTAAGGGCCAGAGATTCAAAAAATTAATCAAATAACAAAAAGTTGAAATAATAAAAAGGATGCGGAAGTAACACTTTTTATAATAAAAAATATGAAAAGAAAAAGGTGATGAATGTAAGTGTCAACTCTGACAATATTAGGTCTATTTGACTCTCGACAAATTCTCGGATTACCGTAATGTGTTCAAAGTGTTATTTAAATGACATCGTTAACCAAAATAGGGTTCACTCTACTCCCTCTATTTCTTTTTAATCTACACACTTTATTTCTTGTATTTCAAAGATAAGAACATGAGGGTCTTTTCTTCTCTTTCCCCTCCATTCCCCCATTCCCTCCTTAATTCATTCCCCTACCATTCCTCCTCTCCATTCCTCCTCACCTCTTCCATTGCCCCTCATCTCTCACTCTCTCCCATCCCTTTCCTCTTCTTCCATTTTTTCCATTGAAGGACTACAAGATCTCAAGTTTTTCCGGCAAGCTCACATTTTCCAACGACTTCAAGTTTTCCAACCACCTCGTCATATCGCCGAAGAATGCTAATGTAATTGAATTTTTTTCGAATATCACTGATGACATGTCTTGAATCTAGCGCTTCGAACAACTTAGCACAAGGGTCTCATTGACTTGAAATTACCGAAAAGCATATCATACTAGAGTAAGACTTGTCGGAAGCTGACTATCATATGCGTCTGACCACAGGTCCAGGCGTCTATGATAGATGTTTCGGCAATTTTAAGTCATTCTAGCTCGAGGTATTACTCACAAAAAAATTAATTACTCTAAGATTTTCCGGTGATATTATGTGGTGGTTGGAAAACTTAGGGTGTTGGCAACAAGGTGATGGAAAACTTCGAGCTCGCCAAAAAATGTGAGATCGTTGGATCATGTGAGTTCGCCCGAAAACTTTGTGACATGGAGGAATGAAAGGGGATGGAGGGGGGGATGAGAGATGGAATGGGGGAATGAAGGAGAGGATGAGAGAAATGGAGGTAAATACATAGAGAGCCGAGACCTCTATGTATGTATGAATTTCCCTTATTTTTTTCCACTTTAATGAAGACAAAACGCAACGCCTTGAACCGCAAAATGTTAAAAAATAAAAAATTAAATCTCTAGCATTTGGACGCATTGTCACATCCAATAACATGTTGCCCACTTGGCATAATCTAGCAGGAGATAGAAACTTATAGTTTTGCAAATATCACAATGTTTACATTTTAAAAAATACAAAGTAAAAAAATAATTACTAATGGCTCTATTTTTACAAGCTCTAAAAATAGAGATCCATTATGTATTATTTTCCAAATATTTTTTCCCCTTCCTTACTAATTTTATATAATTTTGCTTATTTCATATCAAATTCTTCCATTTTTATTTGTTAAAAGAATTCATAAATTTTTTTTGACAACGGTGGAATTTGCATAAATAAAAGAGAGTTTACACACTAATTTTCTCTAATTTTGCTTATTTCATTTCAAATTCTTCCATTTTTATTTGTTAAAAGAATTCATAATTTTTTTTGACAACCGTGGAATTTGCATAAATAAAAGAGAGTTTACACACTACTTGGGTCATTAGTGACCCTTACAATACTTAATCGAGGCGAAAGTAACATCAAATTACAAGACATTAAAAGGGGAGGATACACTTCTCCGTTGGACCCTTGGTTGTTGAGATGACTCGTTTGCAACATCCACACTTGCTAAAGCCATCGTAGCTCTTCCACCGAAGATGATTGAGCGTCAGTTAGGACGAGACCCAATGAGGACATATGATAACCTGAGAAACATTGAGAATAAGGATATAGATAGAAAGGTAGTAATGATTTGAGCCGGAAGCAACTAACTTGTGAATTGTTCACGAGCAACAAGAGTTTCAGTGACTCGTAAAGCATGCTATGAACCCCCAAAAAATGTGAGAATTAGTAGGTGCACACGTCCGTATGGTGAGGAAGGTGCGCACGATGAACATCAAGCATTAGGTTATGAACATAGAGACCAATACCAATGAACATATACTAACAAGATGTACATATGTTCATTTGATTTGTTAGCCTTGTACATGTGTTCATTGGTATTGGTCTTTATGTTCATAACCTAGTGCTTCGATGTTCATCGTGTGCACCTTCCTCACCATACGGACGTGTGCACAATCTACGGATTGCAAAAAATGGGGAGCAGGCGTTGAGATAAGGGTTTTTGAGAGCGATAAAATCCATTGTTATCACTAACCGAAATTGAGAATTACCACCGCTAATCTCGTACACAAACCGACAATCCTGACCCATGAATACCCACAACCTTTCCACTCAAGTCTCTTCTCCTTAACATACAACCCAGGATATAACATTCAAGAATTATAATGCATAAAGGAAAGTCCTCCTGACCAACAAACACACGTCCTTCATATTCGAGGGAAACGACAACAATGAGCAAAACCTCTATGCTCATATTCCATAATTCCAATTGTTTTACGTCATCAATCATCCCAACTAAACTATTCCACACAAGAAATTCGTAACTAAGACATAAACTCCAAAACCATAAACTAACATTTGAATCAACAACCTTAATAAGGGAACATCCAACAAAACTAGTGAGAAACCAAAGCAACACTACCCACCCGTACATTGTAAGATAATCGCCTAGAACGAGGAGGCAAGCACAACCTAACCACCGCTAATCCAAATATTCAAGAAATCGCCAAAACCTAATACCAAAACAAAAAACCTAACCAAATCTTTACCTTTACCGTCAAGATCGGGTAAATCCGAAACCACCAAACGGCGACCACAAGGTTAGCTCCAAAGTAAAGGTAGACAATTACTTGTTAAAGCATATTCAACAACCTCGAATTTTGCACTTCCTAACCCAAACAAGAAACCCTTGCCCTAAACTTTACCTTTACCGGCGAGATTATCGACGGAGAATGAGGATCCGAGTAGTTCCTCCCTAAACCGCGCCGAACCGACCGGAAAACAGAGAGAAAGCTCGGTGAAAACAACCACGAATTAAAAGGCGACAAAACGACGCCGAAATCCTCTTTCTCCTTCTCTCGTTGACCGATGAACTAGGAGGAGGTGAGAAGATGGCCCGCTGAACTAGAAGAGAGGGCGACTAACTAACTAACTAAGTGGAACGAAAGGGTGGATCGCTGGTGGAGAGGGCGACGAACGGTGTTGTTGGTGGAAGATGAATCGCCGGGTGATAAGGCGGGATTGAGAAGGTGGTTCACCGGGCAGAGCGGTGCTCGCCGACGACTCTATGGCGCCCACCGGTGAGCCTCGCTCTAGGCGGCCGTGCTAAAAAAACCGTAATTATGGAAAAGAAATCAAAGTAAAAATGCTCCAAAAAATTAAATATACATTAATGTCTAATATGGCCTAATAATGTTTATTCCATGAAATTATGTTGTTAATATATGTATATATATAGTGAGTAGATGATGAGAGAGTGTAGATACATAATCATGTCTCCCCATTTAAGGATCCGATGATGAAACATATCGCGGTCTTAATTGGTCCGACCCAAAGGGAGAGCAGTCTGAAAAGCCATCCTAAAACTATTTCGAAAAGTGTTAAAGTCCTATTTTAAAGCCCAATTAATTATTCCTGATAGTTAATTGCATTTTGAGCCTAATCCTTTGAAAAAAGCCCAATAATTAATTATTCATGATAATTAATAATTTTATTTTAATAAATGAATATTTTCAAAGTGATTTTTTATAATTAAAATCGGATTTCCGGAGTTAAAAGATAAAAGAAAATCTTTAAAACACGTTTCATGAAGAGTTATCAAAGCGTGTCAAAAAAGCAAGGCGGTGCGCTGACGCACCTTGGTGCGCCGAGCGCACAACCGTGCGCCCGGGTGCGCGGCCTTGCGCCTAGCGCACGTTGGTGCGTTAGGCGCGTCAAGAATCCACTCGTGTCGTGCACCAATCCCGCACCTGACACGTGGCATTATGGGTCACACAGAGGCGTGCGCTTAGCGCACTCTTCTGCGCGACGTGCAATTTTCTTTCTTATCTTTTTCAAAGCGCGTACCACGTGTACGCATTCTGTTGGGCATGCCGCGTCAGGTGCACCAACATGCGCCTGACACGTGGATTTGCGTGTCACACGTCATCCTGCGCCTGGCGCAGATGGCACGTGAAGCACACATTCCTTTTTTCTATAAATACCTCTTGATTTCCAAACGGTTTTTCCACACTTAACACTCGACTTTTACATTACGACTTTATATTTTACTAACCTCCTTACAAAACCTCTCTAAAAACTCATACCTTTCATACTTTACAAACACAAACACATTCAAACAAATACTTTCAGACATTCATACGTTCAGGCTTCACGATTGCTCATTCCGAAACTTATCGTCAATCTCGCAGACCCAAGCCACGGTATAATCGTGAGGGTCCTTGAATAAATTCTCTTTTTTTTTATATTGAAGTTACTAACAATTTCTTTCATGATGTAGATCTTTAATATAAAATCGTGCCTTTGTATATTCTAATCCCTTTTCTATATTTTATTTTATATTATTATTTTTCATATTTATATGCATATTATATGATTGTCCTGCTTTATTGCTTTCATCACCAACATGTTATTCCTGTTAATCAAAGACCTAAAGAACTGTTCTAATATTAATCAGATAATTTGAACAACCTGCTAGGTTCCTTGTAATTTCATTGCTAATAACATATCACTAAAAAATAGTCTTTATGTGTTTCCTGGACCAACCTAGACTAATTATTTTTAGGGTGCATGAAAATATTTTGTGGTTACTCTATTGCATAAAAATTGACATGAATCGATATTAAGTTGAGGCCAAGAATAGGCGAACGTGGTTCCCGACCGTGTTCGTACCCTCACCCCCCGAACTCAATCTATGGTTCATTGACCATCTATTGAGTCAGGACGAGGAAATTTACATTGGGTATGTCCCAAGGTTTCCCAAAATCCAATTAGGTTTATGAGTCTTCCTTTAAAGACTTGTTGGCGACTTCAAAAACGTTTTCAATCAAATCTTTACAATGGGGTAGTCAAATCAAATACGCGCTCATCCCGCGTAGGCGAAATAAAAACACGCCTACAAAGAGGAAATATGGTTGAGTAAGGAGAGGAAGAGAGGGATGGGTTTTTTTAATCTTAGGTCATTGTTAAGGAATATTATGAAGAAAAGATTGTAAAGATAATTTTTATAGAGAGAAAGAGATAGTGTGTGTGAGATAATCCTTGTTTTATATCACAAAATTGGTGCTCTAATGTGATATTGATGGTACACAAGAGGTTCGCAAATATATATAAATGTAAAATACAAATAGAAAGTATACAAAGTTACCAATGTAACCTTGCATGGTTCCGAATTGTGATAAGCATTCCAGGTAAAATATGTCAAAAGTATTTATGTGTCACAATATAATATAAGTATGTTAATATTAGGAGTAAAAAAAAAAGTTACTAAGGTAAGTGTTTTTTATTGACAGAATAGGTGAGCAAGTTACATAGTACATTATTTGGTTGACAAAAATTGATGTAATTGAGACAAGCTACACCATTGGGAAAAAAATACTATCGATATTACCATAATAGGAAAAAAATTCTAACGAGGTTGCTCAAAATTTTGGAGTGTTAATACCAAACCTTTCTCTCCTTGCTTTCAAGCAACTAATCTACAAATGCTAAACTAATAAACTATGAGAGTTGAGGTTTGATCGAAGTCATTCTCCTTACTATTATCAAAAAAAAAAGTACAGAATCTGGCTAGCTAATATTTATTGAATAAACACCACATCAAGGATAGGTTTACATCTTGACTTCTAGTAGCTTTTCTTATTCACTCCGTTTGCCACCTTTTGCAATATAGATTTTGAGTTTTCTTCTTGGATTATTTCCTTGAATATTTTTTTGGTCTGAGATTTATCTCTCTATATATTATATATGAAAGAAAAAGAAAAAATTGATTCTAATAATCCAACCTTTCGCCGTTGTTCGCTCAAATTAATTCCACATTTTGATTATTTTTTAATAATCCAACATTTTAGCATGATTTGCTCATATTGAACCATGACCTGTTGAAACTGGTTGGTGACCAGTATAATGGGTTAATTGGACACGTGCCTTATTCTAATTCGAACTAATTTAATTAATTAATTTTAATTTTAATTAACCTAATCAAAATTAATTTAACCACCAACCACACTACGGACTACCATCATGACCAAGAACCCACCACGTCCAACACCACCACCACCACGACCAACAACAACACTGTCATTGTCAACCACACCACCACCATCGCGTTGTCAACAACACCACCACGTACAACCAACAACACCACCACCCCTCTTTGACTCCTGCCTCATTTTCTCCCTCCTCCCCACCACAAACCAACACCAACCCCACCTAGCTCTTCCCCCACCAACAAAAATCCACCAAAAACCCCCAATAACTCCACAATTTCGTCTGGTACTACAAACACCATCACCACCACCCAGCATCATCACCTCTTTCCCCACTAACAAGGTCACCGGGCTAGGGATTACCCTCGAATGACGTCGTCTTCTTTGTTACCGTCGCCGAATATTACCGGGATAGGGAAGGCGGCGGGCTTAGGGTTGTTCGCCGAAGGTGGGGGGCGTTGTTGAGTACCGAAGTGCGAGGGGGAGGAAGAGAGAAAAGGGAGGTAAGAGAGAGAAACAAATTAAAAAGGGGTAAGAGATAAGAGAAGAAAAGAGAAAAAGGAAAAAATAAAGAAAAAGAAAATATTTAATTTACAAGTTCAACAAAGTTACCGGTTTTACTGGTTCAAGATGAGTAGATCTTGTTAAAAGGCCGGATTAATAAAAAATAATCAAAAGGTCGGATTATTTTGAGGGAACGGCCTAAAGGTTGGATTACTAGAATCAATTTTTCCAAAGAAAAATTATATGCATTAAATTTGAATATTTCGATAAATATAAATCTTCTTAATCATTTAAAAAAATTAACAAAATTAGTTGTTAAACTAAAATATAAAAAATTTAAAATTGTTTATAAAAGAAATTATTTCCATTATAGCTTACAAATAATATTGGCAGAAAAATTTGAAGAAGAAAGTGATATGTGTCGACTATTAATATTTATTTTAGTATATTATACTCTTTGTATTATTCTTTATTGTTGTTATTGTTTGCTTTTTGCATAGTGTAGATGTGCATTTTTGAGCAACAATCTCTTGAGACTCAAATCATAAGAAATTATAAGATTTAATATTATGAACTACACGTTGAGACGAATCCAACTAGATTACACATAACTAAATTTTGTTGGATATATATTGATCAAAATTTATCTCTTCAAATAAAATATCTAAATAGGAACAAATAGATAATCCTAATCTACTATCTATCTATCTATACTAATATATTAAAAGGTGTTGCTAAGCAAGGAACGATGCCACGTGGTTCCTTCACTTAGAGTGTTTTATGCCATATAATCCACATACACTAAAAAATAGAAAATGCATTAGGTAAGATTTGATCCCATGATCACAAGCCTATACACTAATGTCTTAACCACTAAACCAAGTAATATTTGATGTTATTACTTCAAAGTAAAATATTAATAAATGAAAGATATAATTATCCCAGAAATTTCTGACCTAAAAATTAGTTTATTTTTTATAAGGAGAGAAAATTTAGGAAGACCCCACCAATCCCATTAACCTAAAACATCCTTACGGATGATAATGGAAAAGTCAATATAGTAAGGCGGGAAGCATTGGCGAGCCACATTAGGCCAAGTGGGATCCTTTTGACCGCACTTGAATATGAAAAATGAAATTCTTTCTTATTAAATTTGGATTTTTCAATGTTTCTTTTAAAAAATTGACCACTTGACCGCAAATTAAAATTTTTAAATATTTTTTACTCCACTTAGTATTATTTTTGGATCCGCCACTGCCGGGAAGGAGTATAGAAGAGTAGAACAAGAATGAAACTTATGAGCTAATAGCTATAACGTCTGCCGCTCTGTTAGCTTCCGAATCCTAATCTACTATAGCCGAGAACTGAGATAGACTTCGCGTTTGCTCTGCCGCTCTGCCTCTGTTCCCGCCCTCGGTATTTTTGTTTTTTTTGCTGTTCTCATCTCTGGTGTTTTCATGTGCTCCGTCAGCGTGCGTGTGTCGTCTCGTGATATAAGGTCTGCGCTTTTGGTTCAATGAGGTTGGGCTTTGGCCCTTTAACGCATTATAAAAGGAAATCCAATTTCCTCGGCTGCGAGTTTATTGCGGTCAAATGGAAATGGGCTTAGCTCATTCTAATTCTTACTGTTATTATAATGGAAATGGCCTTCTTGCGTAAGATTAGCTCAAGTGGGCTTGACCTTCTTTTAAAGTCTTTGCCAATCTATGTGTTGCTGCGTCATAAGTGGGTGTAGTGGTTGTTCACATCATAAAATTTAGAAAAACTTCACAAAAAATAATCGAGAATATGGTCGAATTTTTTTATAGTAATCCAAATTATAAGTTACTCAATATTGATCTCAAATTAGTAAAAATTATGAAAAGTTGATATGTTGAAATTATATATTGGTTGATTATTTATCTTTTAGAATGGACTTTGAGATAAAGAAGACTTTTAGGAGATTTTGTCGGCCCTTTTCTCTATTGAGAATGCACGACACTGCCAAAATATGAAATCATAAATAAGCTCTACCAAGGATTGCCATAGAGGGGGGCTTTCATTTGGGGGAAGTAGGAGCTTCTCGACGGATATAGAGCGCAACTGCTATGAGTTTTTTATTGAGACAAATCTTAGAATATCTTATATACTAGTTAAACACATGGTCAGAGAAAGACATGCAAATAGTGTAAAAGTCAAATTGTTACAATGAATATGGAATAGAGGTAAAGAATAAGTTAGAGGTGATTAACATGGGGCCCGACCTAACCCAAAAATGGGCGGGTTTTTGGCATGATTTTTCGGCCTACGATCGGGCCCGGCCCAGCCCGATTTTTTGGGCAAAAACGAGCAACGGGCGACTTATATATGAAAAATCAGGCTAAATTTTGACCCGGACCAAAAATGACCCGAAAAAACCGCATGGCACGGCCTGAATTAGCGGGTTTTAGTGCAAGAATTTCGGCCCGAAATGGGTCACTTTTTCAGGCCAATGTTTGAACCGACTCGGCCCATGATCACCTTTAGAATAAGTCTTCGAATAAGAAGTCAAATAGAGGGAATCAAATAGCAATGAATTAAATATGTAATAAAGTACTTCCTCTTACATAAGTAAACAACTAAAAGACGAGTAATATTTGATGATGAACTTTCATAGTTAATTATTTTTTATATGTTAATCAAAATTACTCCCGTGTTGCATCACTGTTAGTTTTCAGTTTTTGGTTTTTTATAAATGTAAAGCCATATGAATAAAATTAATCATATTCATACTAAACATGTCAATTTTAAAAACTGACAAGTGAAAATTGGAAATCAGGGGGGGTGTTCGTTATAAATTTTTTGTTTTCAATTTTCAGCCTTTTTGAAAACCAAAAACAAAAGTATGAAAACTAGAAAAAGTAGTTTCCAAACCTTAAATTGTCAGTTTCGAGGAAATATATATTTAGTATAAGGATGACTACTTTTTAGTTTATTATATATCTTATATCATACGACTTTTATATTTCTAAAACAAAAAACTGGAAAGTAACAATGTTATCGGATGGGCTCGATTTGGTTTCCATATTTTTGTTTTTGGTTTTAAAAAATTAGAAATTGAAAACCAAAATCAATAAAGAACAAGCCTTTTATTTATTTGGAAATTAAAAATAATTGGTTCAAGACCAACCTCGCAGCTATTAGCCGCGGGGCACACCACCACAGAGGTGGGAGTAAGGCTAAAGAAGTCCGGAAGACAAACGGACTAAAGGCCCACTACCATCACAATTAAATCCCCAACATATCATTGGAATGAAGATTCAAACCCTACGCAATGCCCTGAAATTCAGGGTGATACTCCACTGAGCTAATACTGAGCCCTCAATAGTTAACAACCCTTTAATAATAATAATTTTTCAGTTAGCAATTTACCTTTTTCAATGTAATTAATTTACCTTTTCAATTTAATTAATGGAATCTAGTTCAATGACAGGTTTAGAAAAACACGTGTGAACTGACCAGGTTGTTGGGATCTTGTGCTGCACCCTTTTACTCTAATTATTCCTACTCTCGAGGTAAGTAATTCCAGTGAGTAGTTTCACACACTTATGACTGTGTCAACTGTCAAGTTACTACTAGTAGTCTAGTACTGATGGGAGTAATTCTAGAACTACACAATATTATAAGAACAAACAAATAACAAAGGCAGATATCGCAATTAGCATTTTGTACTTAATCGCCTGTACTACTCATTTGGCGGAATGGCGGGGAGTAGAACTGGAGTACTTTCGTTTAAAAGAATCAGATAGATAAATTTTAATACCAAGGCTCATGACATAGGCCCTGTTTATTTGGGTTGCACTAAAATGAATTGAAATGAATTGAAATGAGTTGAAATGAAGTAAAATTGTGAGAAGAAAGTAGCTGAACTGAATTGAACTGAACGGTAAGTGAACTGAACGGTAAGTGAAATGAACTGAAACTGTACGTAAAAGAACAAGCTAAGGCCTTAAAGACTTAAAGTTAGTATCTTTGAGTTGATTAATATGAGTCCGTCTTTAAAGAAAGTTTATACTTTCTGATTAGTGAGATAAAATCAGTAGAGAATGTGGTGTTCAAGGTAAACTTTCCCTTGAGTTTTGTGTTGTATTTCTGTAAAGGTTGCGCCTCTTTCTTGTATTACAAACCTACTCTCTCTTGCCTTCTATACAAAGAATGTTAAGTATATATATGCAGACAGAAATAAAACCTAGAGTGCTAACAGGCAAAATAGATTATTACAGTTGTACAGAAAACACATGATCCCAGAATGATACATGTGACTGATTCTATGTGCACAGGACCACAATATACAGCAGCAACATCATCATATTTCCTTTACCCCCCCCCCCCAAGTTAGACTTGGGAGTGAAGGAACAAGTCCCAACTTGACTGACAGTGTATGATGTTGCTTAGAACAAAGAGATTTGGTCATGATATCAGCAACGTGTTGAGCTGATCTAATGAAAAAGGTAGAGAGGAATCCAGCTTCTAAATGCTTCCTCACATAATGACAATCCACCTTGAGGTGTTTTGTTCTTTCATGAAAACTCGGGTTATGAGCAAGATAGTGAGTTGCTTTGTTGTCACAAGGGAGAGGAATCGGTTTAGGAATATCACAAAGAAGATCAGCGAGGACTCCATCCATCCAGACAATTTCTGAAGTGGTGTGAGACATACACCTATATTTAGATTCTGTGGAAGACTTTGATACAGTCTTCTGTTTCTTGGTTTTCCAAGAAACTAAGTAGTTGCCAAAATAAATACACCATCCTGTAAGGGACCTGGCACTGAAAGCACGGGCACCCCAATTTGCATCACAAAAGCCTGTGAGAGTTGTGTCTCCATGAGAGGGATAATATAAACCCCAATTATAAGTACCCTTTAAGTACCTCACTACATGAAGAGCAGCATTCCAGTGAGGCATTCTGGGACAACTCATGAATTGACTGAGTTGTTGCACCGATTATGAGATATCAGGTCTGCTAAGGTTGAGATAAAGAAGTCTTCCAACAAGTCTTTTGTAGCTTTCGGGATCGGTACATTATCTCTCCTTCATCGTGGAGAGTTTAATGTGTTGAGGGAATGGTGATTTGCATTCGGTGCAAGAAGTCGATCCGTGTTTTGAACAATCTCTTTTATGTACTTTCTTTGGTTAAGGATAGTACCTACTGAAGTTTTGGATACTTCAAGCCCCAAAAAAAATCTCATTTCACCCAAGTCCTTGGTAGTGAATTGAGTGTCTAGCTCCAATTTCAAAGCTTCAATACAGGAAATATCATCTCCTGTGATTAATAAATCGTCTACATACACAAGAACAACACACATCTTCCCATTCTCTTCCTTGCAAAAAAGAGAATAATCACTTTTAGACTGAATGAAGTTTCTTTGTTTAAGAAACTTGGTGAGTTCAAGGTTCCACCGTCCGGAAGCTTGCTTAAGCCCATATAGACTTTTCTTCGACTTGCAAACTTTCCAAGGAGGAACATCTTGACGACCTTGAGGAGCCTTCATGAATACATCTTCTTCTAGATATCCATGCAGAAATGCATTGTTGATATCTAGTTGATGTAAAGGCCAATGCTTCAGGGTTGCAAGAGCAATGAGCATTCTAACTATGGCAAACTTGGCTACAGGAGAAAAAGTGTTTTTGTAATCTTTGCCTTCCAACTGCTTGTCTCCTCTAGCAACAAGTCTAGCTTTAAGTCTCTCAACTTTTCTTTCCTTGTTGAGTTTAACTTTATACACCCATTTGCTATCAATGGTTGTTTTATCCTTGGGAAGATCAGTCCATTCCCAAGTCTCATTCTTCTGTAATGCTTCAAGCTCCTCCCTCATAGCTTGACTCCATTCTTTACTCAAACAAGCCTGTTTATAACTTGTTGGTTCTGTAACTTGCATTGCATTGTTGAGAGAAATGATGTAATCAGCAGAGTAATAGGCTTTATCATCAATTTTGTGAGATACACAAGAAGACAACACATCCGAATTGGCAGATGTTGTGTTTTGAGGAAGAACACACTCAGAATCTTTCAATTTTGTAGGTATGTGTCTTTCTCTAGTGGACCTCCTCACAGTAGGAATTTATCCTCCAGATACTCTTTCTTGTTGTTCTGTATTTTCAACTCTCTCTACAGCAATTTCACTATTTTCTTGATCGAAGTTTCATCATCGAGTCACTTCATCGGTTTCATTATGCTCGGTTATGTTCGCATCCGCACTCTCTCTTCTCCTTGAACCAAGGGAAGTTCATTCATCACAATCTTCAAACTGTGATCTTCATGTTGTTTGAGGAGAAAAGGAAAGATGTTTTCTTTGAACACAACATCCCTACTTACAAAAATTCTTTTGTTTTGTAAGTCATAGACTTTATACCCCTTTTGACCATAAGGGTATCCTATCAGCACACATCTGATTCCCTTGCCTTCAAACTTATCTCATTTCTTCTCACTACTACTATCATAACACAGGCAACCTATAATCCTTAAGTGTTCATAAGTTGGTTCCTTTTTCATGAGTCTTTCATAAGGAGTTTTCCAACCTATTACAGCACTAGGAAGAAGATTCATTAGATGAGTAGCTGCAAGAATACATTCTCCCCACAGAAACTTAGGAAGCCCAGCATGTATCCTAAGAGATCTAGCAGTTTCAAGAAGATATCTATGTTTCCTTTCAACTCTTGCATTTTGTTGTGGAACACCAGGAATACTCTTTTGATGAATAATTCCTTTGCTATCGAATAGCCTCTCACATTCTTTTCTCACAATTTCAGTTCCATTATCACTTCTCACCATTTTGATTTTGCTGTTGAACTGATTTTCACTCATGGCTAAAAACTTAGCAATAATGTATTGAACTTCATCTTTAGTCTTTAAAAGATGTGTCCAAGTGGCCCTACTATAGTCATCAACTATAGTTAGGAAGTATTTCCCTCCTGTAATATTTGCCACTCTATATGGCCCCCACAAGTCTATATGAATTAGTTCAAAAATAGCACTAGCTATGTTGACACTAATTGGAAAGGGTAATTTGTGATGCTTAGCAATGCAACAAGTATCACAATCAAATTTCTTCACATTTTTGCAATCACAAAAGTTCAAATGCTTCATTTTAGACAATGATCCATGTCCTAGTCTAGCATGAATTACATTTAAGCTAGTGTTGTCAATCACAGCTATGGAATTACATGTAGCTTTCTTGTCTATTGTCATCTGACTCTTGCCATCTTTGTTCCCAGCTTCCTTCACCTCCAAGCACAGCTTGTATAATCCATTGATCTTTCTTCCATATGCTACAGCCTTCTTCCTAGTAAGGTCCTCGAAAACACATCCATGAGAATCAAAGATTATCTCCAACTTGCTTGTGCTTAATTAATTTGCTCAAAGATAACAAATTATGTTGAAATTCCGCGTATATAACACATTTATCAATGTTATATCAGGTGATATGTTCACCACTCCAATCTTGTCAACAACTTTGGTGCTTCCATCTGGAAGTCCCACACTAACAGGTTGTTTCAGCTTTCTCATCTCACTAAACAGTCCTTTGTTTCCTGCCATATGATCTGAGGCTCCTGAATCTATTATCCAAGATTCTAAGCCAAAATTTTCATGCTTAAGAATGACATTTGAGGGACTAATGATATACCTGCAAAGTTGCTTGATTGTGTGCTACCTGCTGGTTGTTTCTCAGACATCAGCTTCATGACTTGCTGAACAATTGTGGAGATGTATCCTTCATCCTTCCTTGATCCACTCTCATGTGTATCATCATCAAATGGAGTGTCCTGGTAAGACTCTTCTGGTTGCTTCTCAACATTTGCAGCATACCTCATAGGACCCTTCCCTCTTTCTTGTTGCTTTGAAGGATAGCCAATGATCTTATAGCATGCTTCCTTCATATGACCTCTCATTCCACAATGATCACACTTTTGCTTTGCTTTCTCCAGTCTCCATTGCTTGTAATCTTTCTTCTGAAAATGTTCCAAAGGCCTTAAACTCTTCCCATGTCTGTTAACATTCATAGCATTCATCTCAGTTACATTTTGCACTCCTGCACTCATCTGTTTTTGAGTCTCAATCTATTGCACCAAATGATATGCTCTATTCACACTTGGCAGTGGATCCATTGCCAATATGTTACTACTTACATTCTCATATTTCTCACTCAATCCCATGAGAAAATCATTCAGCTTGTTTCTCTCCTGCATTTCCATCATTTTCTTTTCAATCTCACAAGTGCATTGACTCATAGCACCACACCCACATTCAGGTAAAGCTTCTAAATAATTCAATTAATCCCAATATTCTCTCAACTTACAGTAGTAATCACACACAGACATTTCATTTTGTTCCAAATCACTCAGCTCTTTCTTCAGTTGATATATCCGTGGTGCGTTACTTTGAGCGTATCTTTCGCCTATTTCTTCCCATAAATCTTTAGCTGATTTCACATTCCTAAGACGAGCTGCAATGCTTTCTTTCAAAGACTTAAAAATCCAACACCTAACCATATTATCATTTCTTTCCCACTTGAAGTATTCAGGAGAATCTGTTTTAGGCTTAGCCACTTTACCAGTTATATAACCTAACTTGTTTTTAGAAGCTAAACCCATTTTTGCACTCCTACTCCAGTTTAGATAGTTATCTCCATTGAAGATCATTGCTCCAACCTCGCATTGTGTGGTTATCTGCTTGTAGACAAGTAGTATGGGTCATGATACCCGGGTACTTCTTTCTCATCCTTGCCTTCCTTTCCTACCATCTCGAATGATGCTTTAAGAAAGAATAAAGACTCGGATTTTTTATTCGAAAAATAAAACTTTCACCAAGATCCTTTTAGGCCTTGTCGCTCTCGATACCATAAAGAAAGTTTATACTTTCCGATTAGTGAGATAAAATCGTAGAGAATGTGGTGTTCAAGGTAAACTTTCCCTTGAGTTTTGTGTTGTATTTACGTAAAGGCTGCGCCTCTTTCTTGTATTACAAAACTACTCTCTCTTGCCTTCTATACAAAGAATGTTAAGTATATATATGCAGACAGAAATAAAACCTAGAGTGCTAACAGACAAAATAGATTTTTACAGCTGTACAGAAAACACATGATCCTAGAATGATACATGTGACTGATTCTATGTGCACAGGACCACAGTATACAGCAGCAACATCATCATATTTCCTTTAGTCTTAAAAAAGTTCGCGTTTGTAAACCAATTTTTAGTTTGATTTTGAAGTTGGTTGGTACCGGCTCTACATGACTTGTGGGTAATTTTCGGGTTTCAACCGTGTTTTTAATTTATTTCAAGTAGTTTGAACTAATTCAATTTTGACAAAGTTGAGATAGAGAATATTGATCCGAAAGTTAGACAAAACCCCTAGAGGCCTTGAATAAAACCACTTCAATTTTTGGCGAAATCCGAGCATGGCCAAACCAATTATCATCTCTAACATGATTCTACCAATTAAAGTAGTTGAAGTTTTATATTATGTACACAACACCTATACTATTATTGTTAAAAAAACATGATATAGACCATATGTCACTCTTTTCTATAGCAAAAAAAGTGCTCCTAATGAACTTTGCACATGAGGTTACAAGAACACTTATCTACTACAACTACCTATAATTATCTCTTTCAATCTTAACTTCTCCTCCAACAATATGTGATAAATTTAATAAAAAAGTAAAACTGAGTCTTGGCAACCCAATAAGGAGGAGACCAGAAGGTTTTTAGTGGACCACTTATAAACCCAACAAAAATTACATCCAAAACCATTTGGTAATTTGAGGAGTATATCTCATCCTCAAGCTTATAAGTTGGTTGATATCGCTCGTCTTCCTTGATTTGATATAACTTTCATGTGCATTCACATATATTGAGTTCGACACTCTCCCTTACATGTGAATGTCCTTTGAAATAAAACACGGTGAAAGGTAAACAGTGATAAATCTTCGTTCGAAATGAACATTCAGTAGAAGCCCTTTATTAGTTGCGTGAAAGGCATGTAACCCTAAACAGACCCAAATGGGCTCTTATACCATGATAAATTTAGTAGAAAACTAAAATTGGACTTGGACAAATTAATTTAAGAAGGAGGAGGAGAGTTTGTATGATGGACCACTTACGAACCCAACGAGATTCCATCCCAAACCAATTGGCAAGGGGAGAAGTAGCTCCTCAAGCTTATAAGTTGGTTAAATTCGTTTCTCTTCTAAAATGCGGGACAACCTACATGTGCACATACATATAATACGGGACAACTCACATGTGCAAATACATATATGGTGTTTAACAATATATACAACAAGTCATAAAGTAAATACTCATTTGATATAAACAAACAAAATAGCTCATTGAATTTTCACCTTCAAAGGCCCTTTACATAATCTTCTCTTTTTGTCACGATAATGGTTTCCAACACTTGGTCATAGAATTTGTCAAACAATATTCTTCTCATTATGTAATTGTTTTTGTAGATGTTATCATCCATTAATTCCTCAAAGCTAAGAGAGACACATAACGTATTTCAAGTATTACTCACCAACTGGACATTACACATCTCTATTATATATTAAAAGAGGAGAGAACTTGGTGTTCGCCCTCTTTTACCATTGTACCCTTAACTAAAGAACAACTATAACTTCTTTAATCTTTGGGTTTGTTTTTTTAAAAAGAAAATTGAATATAGTGAATTGAAGAACTACAATTACAACTACGGGTGTGCACCGGTCCAGGACTGGAACCGGGTGGACCGGTTGACCAGAATCTGGGATTTTTTTGGACCGGGACCGGAATCTATATTTTTGTAAAAAAATCTTTTTTATTTGATTTAAATATATTTATAAATTCGATACATAAAAATTTAATAATTTTAATAACAATAATCCTAAAGGTAATAAATATTAGGTTTTAACTTTCTAACTTCCTACTTTTTAAATTCTTTTTAACATATAAACTTTTTAACTATAAGAAACCGAAATTCCGATCCACCGGTCCAAATTCCGATCCGGTCCAGATTCTGGTCCGACCATGGTCTTTGCACAACCCTAATTACAACTTCTCTAATCTTAGTTTTCTTTTTTAAAAGAAAATAATATACTTCCTCCGTTTTTTTTACATGTGACACTTTTGAAAAACACGGTTACCTAGAAAAAAATTGGAGGGGGGGATCAAGTAAAAGTAATTGTAGGGATTAAAGAAAGTGGGGACCACCCCCTCCCCCACCCACCCACCCCAGCCCAATCCCCACCCCCTCCACCCCCAAACCCTAACCCACCCCGGCCCACCACCCCTCCTCACCCTCTTCCCCCTCTCCCCCCTCCCCTCCCCACTCCTCCACCCCGCCGCATCCCCCCTCCCCCCATCCCTCCTCCCTCCCGCAGCCCTCGCAACGGCCGAAGCGCGGCGAATCTAAACCGAAAAAATCGAGGAGGAGGCAGCGAGGCGGCGCGAAGGAGGAAAGCGAAGGAGGAGAGAGAAGGTGGCGCGGGAGAGAAGCTAGGTGGGGGGGCTTTCAAATTTCCGGGCGTTGCGCCCGCTTGGCGTTTACGGGCGTTGGGCGCTGCGGGGGGGGGGATGCGAAGGCCGAGAGGAGAGGGAGGGGGAGGGAGGAGGAGGGGGGATGCGACGGTGGAGGGAGGGGGAGGGGCAGGGGAGGTGGGGTGGGGGTGGAGGGGAGGGGGGGTGGTGGGGCCGGGGGTGGAGGGGATGGGGAGGGTGGTGGGGTGGGTGGGGGGAGGGGTTGTGGTTAATTGTTAATTGTTAATTTTGGTTAGATTAAGAAGGTTTAATTTTAGTTTATCTTTTTAAGTAAGGGTAATATGGTAATTTAATAGGCTAAAACTTACTACTTTAGGAAAGAAAAAAAAAGTGTCACATGTAATTTGCAGCATTCCGTTTTAGGAAAGTGTCACATGTAAAAAAAACCGGAGGAAGTATATTATTTTTTTTGCTTTCGCACGCATCACATGCATATAAGACTAGGGATTTTATAGATTACTCTTATACTAGAAAATAGGATAATATTTTAGTTTTGTACCATGTAATTGTTATGTTGGTAGAGTGGTGTTTACCCATACCTCGCTTGATAGTTCAAAATTAATTAACTATTGCCGTCGTGGAGGCCCTCATGATAGTTTTTTATCTACTACAAAGAGTGATTAGGTTGTATTATATATATATATATATATATATATATATATATATATATATATATATATATATATATATATATATATATATATATATATATATATATATATATATATAATCTTTTGCAGGTTTGTTTGGTGAGAAATGAAGAAGAAATTGAGAACCACAATCTCAATTTTTTTTTTGTGTTAAGTCAAGGGGGGTTAATATGAGAAGGTGGGGAGGGAGAGATGGTAACTTAGTGGAGTACCACCCCAAATTCTAGGGCATTACCCAATGTACGAATCATCATCCTAATAATATGTTGGGGAATTTACTTGTGGTGGCAGACTGGTAGTGGGCCTTTAGACCTGTTGTTTTCTGAGCTGTTTAGCCTTGTAATCGCCTTCTAACCGGCGGGTGTGCCCCTGCAGCTAGTAGCCTACAGGGTTGGTCTTCGGATCAATTATCTTTCCTAATAAATAAAATATGAGAAGATGGGATGTTGAATGGGAATTGAGAGCTCCTAACAAAACGCTTTATAATTTATTTCCACTATAATCCATTTCTATCATCTAAATATAGTGGAATGATTGTAAGTATTCCCAAATAGGCAAATAGCCAGATACCAATTCTTTGTCCCTTCACCAATTTATAGTCCTCCAAGTTTTTATTTCTCCATACCAAACGTCTTGCTATATTACATAAAGTTACTCGAGATGTCGCTCAAGCCCATAATTAGGTTAATTAACGAAAATCAAAGTTTGAGATAAAGGAAATAAATCGGGTACGGTGTTGTTAAATGAGTTCGGATCCTCTCTAGAGTTTTTAATAAAACTCTACAATGCAGAGTTGTATATAAACCATATATTTTAAACTCAAGGGCTCATATTGGTGGGAAGGGGAAAATTAGGGGATGGATTTTGATTTGAAAAAATAGGGGGATTTTGGAAAGATAATACATGAGCCATTGAATTGATTTTTTATTCAATGGTTGATATTATTCAAACTCTACCTTGTAGAGTTATTTTAAAACTCTAGAGGATCCAAACACTTGTTAAATACCGCCTGTATTTTTTTCCTTTGTTTTTCCCGTTTGCCCCCACTTATGCTCCCCCTCTACCTCTCATCATCAGTTCACTCCCTCCCTCACTTCCCACCAATACTCACTTCAACACTACCGCCACTAGCACCACCACCATCGAACCACGATGTCCACACCATGAACACCATTATCATCACCTTAAATATCACCACCTTCAACACCACCACCACCATCACTACATCCACCAACACCACCTTGAACAGGCGGTGTAAGAAAAAGAACTAAGGAGCATGGCACCAAAGAAGTAGGTGAAAGACACTGCCGGAGAGTCGTCAACTCAGGTTAACCAAAACGTTTTTTCGTTTCCTCCACCGTGGAAACGAACAAGATCTTCCTTTTTCCTCGTCGAGCGAGGAAATGAAAATTTGTTTCGGTTCCTAGATGGAGAAACGAAAAACGATTTGGTTCCGGACCGCCAACATTTTTTGTATTTAAGTGTTTTAAGTTAAGTAAATTAATTTAATTTTAGTAATTATAGCGAATAATAGTGAATAAATTACGAATAATATATGGTTCCCTTGTGGTGCTCTTGGTGACGTTGACGGTTCTTCATCGGACGTGGCGGTGATGGTGGTGATGTTGCCATACCTAAAAGCAAGGGGTGGTTCTGGTGCTCAGGTAGTTGTGATGGTGGTAGTGGAGAAAGGTGAAAGGGGTGAATGGTGAAAGGGAAAAGCGGTGAATGTCGTGGGGGCATGTTTGGTATTTAAAGACAAATATACGGGCAATTTTAAGAAAAACTGGCAATAAATAGCTTGGAGGAATAAATTGTAGTACAATGAGGAAGTGTTGGTGTTTATAAAAAAGTTGTTTTATTTGATACCCATCAAAACCTTTCCAAATAGATATGAATATTGTTATAAAGAAAGCAATAAGGCAACCAATAATTAATGAAGAACAACATAGAGATTAACGTGGATTACTAACAATGTGTTAATTAGCTACGTTCACGGGCAAGTGAGGAAAGATGATTTTTATTATCTTTTTAGGAGAAACGATTTTTATTATCTTTTAGGAGAAAGAGTACATCTTACAGAATAATGGGCAGAAATTAATTAGAAAGTTTATATAGTACCCTTCTAATTAACCTGAACAAACTTGGCCTAAAAACGAAATTGATAAATTTGATAGAACTTAAAATGGGCCTGGGCAAACCCAATAAGGAGAAGGAGAGTTCGGTCCACTTATAACAAATTCATCATTGGACCTGCACACATAGCCCCACACCAGAGAAGAGAGTGACTACACACAAACCCAGATGAGGTTCCATCCTAAAACAATTGGCAATAGGAGGAGTAGCCCATTAAGCTTATATGTTTGTCACTCTCTCTCTTTTTCTTCATTGTGGGACAAGCTCACATATAGGTTAACACCTTAACACTCCCCTTCACATGTGATCCTATCTGAAATAACACCCCTACATGGGGCAAACACTATTACTGGGCCCTCCCTGTATGGGAACGATCGTCCTGCTCTGATACCATGACAAATTCATCATTGGATCAAGGTATCTATAGTTTTGCTATACATACCTATTTTGAACTCTTGCTTCGTAAATTGGCTGTGGGAGGTGGTGGTCAGCAAAGGGGAGGGATTATAGGGATCCTACCTTACCTTCTTTCTGTAGATGCACAAACAAATAGCGAGAAAAGGATGGCACACTGGCACTGCAAGATTCGGCGCTTCCCTCTTAAGTGAATCTCAAGTGTATCAGGAGCTTTGAGCCATTGATAGTTCTTTTGACTTCTTTTTTCTTTTGTCTACAACCGCCATTTTAATTTTATTACATGGCACATAAACCTAAGATTGTTTTGATTATTTTGTTCATTGGCTTTGCTTTATGCTGCACCAGGGCTCATACGCTGCATCAAGAGCTCGTACGCCGCACCAGCAGCTCGTGGCAAAGACCAAGCAGCCAAAGGTCGCCGCATCTCGTCGCTGGCAGCTCGCCGCCCGCAAAGCAGAGTACGTTTTTCCATCCCCTTGGCTCGACGATCAAATTAGTGTATGTTTGGTGCATTGCACAGGAGTAATTTCAAATGTTGTAGACTTGTAGTTTAATATTCTGTTGATCAGCGTTTCGCCTTTGTTTATGGATGTTCCTTTTTATCTTTCTAGTTTATACTATATGATATTACTTTCTTTACGAGGTTTAAGGTTTTCTAACTTTCCATCGTTAGTCTTGTTTGGGGGTGTTTCTTTATTTATGGCGTTTGCCTTGTTTAGGGTTGTTCCTTATATTCATGATTGTCCTGTGTTAATGGCATTTGCTTCGTTTGGGGCTGTTTCTTTTTACTCATCATTAAATATTGTGTTGTTTGGCATCAGTTCAGAGTAGTGGCTGCTGCTACTGCTAGCACGTATGCTGCTGGCTGGCAGTAGCTAGCTGATTTTTTTTTTCATAAATTACAAATGCTCCGGTTGTTGAGTAAAACCAGAGCATTTATAGAATCAAATGCTTCGGTTTTGCTTAGTAACCGAAGCATTTGTTGATTTTTAACCATATAAAAAATCTCAAATGCTTCGGTTTTTAAGCACAACCGGAGCATTTGAAAAAATAAATGCTTCGGTTTTCAACCAGAGCATTTGTAAATTGTTTAAATGCTCGTATGACGTCTGCTACGGGTCAAATACGGAGCATTTGTGGGCTTTTTAATCGGAGCATTTGAGCATTTTTCCACTAGTGGGACCTGCACACACGGGCCCACACCGGAGAAGAAAGTGACCACACACAAGCCCTGAGTTGAGGTTCCATCCTAAAACCAATTGGTGTGATAGGAGGAAGTAGCCCATTGCTTATATGTTTGTCACTCTCTCTCTTTTTCTTCAATGTTGGACAAGCTCACATGTGGGTTAACACCTTAACAACTTATAATCCCGAAGGAGGTTCCATACTAAAACCAATCAGCTATAGGGTGAGTAGTTCCTTTAACTTATAATGTGGTACTTTCTTTCATCTTTCTCCAATGTGGGACAACTCACATGTGCACAACAAACAAGGGGTTTAACATAAACAGTTTACTAAACCACATACACCGTATCCCGTGCTTGGTTAATCTTAGCGCTAGATAATTCAAGGCATATTTCAATAAGTATCAAATATCTGGTAGACTTAGACTCCACCAAAGTACTTAGAGCAGCTCACAGTACTGCACCTTCTATGTTTGACTAAAAAAGACAGGAATTATGTGTTGCACATGTAAAAAAAGCTTTAAAATAATGCTCGAACTTCAATATATATATGGGGATGAAAGGAAAGACATATCCTCTAAAGCAATGTATTAACCGTGCTTATTTACTCTACAAATTATGTCTAAAATCTAAATATTGAGATCCCACAAACATCGCACATATAAGTGTAATTGTTACGCATCGAATTTGAGAAGTACGTGAAATATAAACGTTATTCTTCGAGATATAAATGTAATTCATTCCTGACTGATTTGTTATCACTGCGGCTGGATCGAGTTGGGATAGGCGGCTCATCGTGAAAGGCCAAAATGGCCTCTCATAGGGACATTTTTGACATTTTGCGCAAAGAAGACAAAAAACTGACCCTGAACTTTGGTACCAACTTATACCAAAGTTCAGTAAAATTGGCAGCAATACCTAAATAACTCTTACTTTGGTACCCAAGTGCAAGTGAACTTTGGTACCCAAGTGCAAGTGAACTTTGAGTTTTGGTACCAATTATACTTACTTTGGTATCAACTTTGAGCTTTGGTATCAGTAATACGAAAGTAACTCTTACTTTGGTACCTCTAAATAACAAAATTTTGCCCTCTCGAGCTTTGGTATCAAAATAACTCTTACTTTAGTACCTCTAACTCTTACTTTGGTGCCTCCTGTGAGAGGCCATTTGGCCTCTTATGATGAGACGCCAATACTTCCCCGGCTCGATCCGAGGTTTTGCTATTAGGAGTATTAAAATTTTTACTACTACCAGTCTACCACACATTTGGGGTTGGTTGGGGGATCCCTTGTACCGCCAATCCGCCATGTATTTGGCATGACAATTGACAATTACGCGGTGCTGATAACATTAGTACTACTATATTAAGGAGATCAAACACGTGTGTGTCTACATTCTGTTGTCAGCAAATGAACAATCCTATGTTAATATAGGTCAAATTAGATCAAACACGTATGGCTTTAAATGACTTTCAAAAGTTAAAAGATTTATTTACCAGTACAGTATTCCTGCTGAATCGAGGATCATGATTTCACGAGAAAATTGGCTCTCTTCAATTAATAAAGGGAAAAATATACTGCTAAAGTGCTAATTCATGAATATTGGATGAATAAGATGCTTATTCAAGGGACTGAGCCACTGAGGGAATGCCATACGTTATGTATTTAGGCGCCACTCTGTCCGAAAATTTCACCAGTGATAAATCATAAATGATACTATATTTAGCTTATAGCTCCAATTTGTCATTTATTGTGACTCATGCCACATTGCATGCTATTTTCGTACACAATGATGACAATCTTTCTAGTTTCTATTATTAATTTGAAATTTTGAAAATTTTAACTTATTTTCAATTGAAATACCACTACACATATTAATATTGTTAAGGTATCCTGTTGAGACTTGTCTGACCGAGATAAATTTTGATCATTTCAGTTTATATATGTTATGTTATCAGCTTATGCAAAATAGTTATCAGTTAAGGCATATGTATTATCTGTTCAAATATACTTCTCAGTTAGCAGTTTATAAGTTTTCACATATTTGTTATTAGTTGATAAATATTTCATATTAGCTTATGCATATTTGATAACATATCTATCATCAATTTATACATCTCTTAAATTATTTTGATAACAAAATTGTATAAAATTGTATAAAGTATTTAAAAACTACAGAAAAATTATGTATAAACTATAAACTGATGTAAAATATGTATAAATTGATAACAAATATGTATAAGTTAATAAGAATTATGTAAAACTGATAGCAATAGATGTCAATTGAACTGGCAGATTCTCATCTCAATAACTGAGACGATCTTAACTAAGTTTTTCAATTCGTAATACTAATTATAAATTATTACAGTAATAGTAGTAGTAATATAAATATTTATTTAGATATTCTACGTTAGTGGTTCTTTATTTGCATATAATATGTTGATTTCATAGAAAGTTATTACACATGCAGTTGTTTGGTTGACAATTAGCATAAAAATAAATTGTTTGGTTGGGAATGACACAACAAATGCAAACCAACTTGACTTTATACATGTGCAATAACATTAACTATCATATTTACAAAGTTTAATTATTTAGTTGGACCAACGACGCTCCAAGTTGTTGCGTGTTTCATTCTTGGGTAATTTTAAACAGTTATTGGTATGTTTTATTCTTGAGTAATTATTTGCTGTTCTTTTAGAATAATCTCTGTTAAATTTGCTTCATCAGAAATTGAGATCATGTATTTGGTGTGGTGTGACTTGTTTGTCGCGGTGTTGAATCCTGAAGAGAAGGGGTTAAGCTCCATTTAATTAATCTTTTACAGAGTATTATTTATCTAATCGTGATTCTTTTTTGCCATATAGAAGGTTTGCGATGGATAAGAATATTAAGCAAATAGTTTGGCTTAGGAATAGATTGATCTTTTTCCTTGCAAAAATTATGAATTGTGTCATAACAACCAAGCTTTTCTAAATTTTAGTAACTCTTATGGATGGAAATGTTTTTATATGGGAGAGGAATTATATGTAATGAATACCAATGATTTTTATTATGTAATAAATCAAACAAGCACTAAATATATATTACTTAAACAGTTAAACTATTATTTCAGGAAAAAAGTACTAGCTATACCATAGTTTTTGTCTTTTCTCATTGACGATATGTTTATAGCTTGAAATCGTAAAAGACTTGACTATGCTATCATTATATTTGAAATTATATGATGTATATAAAAATTTAAAAGTATGATACAATCAAAACTAGAAGGAAAAAGAAAACATTCATTCGTTTGGGTAGAAAAACAAGATTTTCTTAGGCCTACTTGCTAAAGGCGACCACTTCATAAAAGGAAAAATAATCAATGACATAAAATTACAAAAAAAATTCCCTCCCAAAACTTCAGCTTAAACAAAGAACAATGATCCCACGGGCTACCTATACCACCTTTTGTTTATTAGTTAATCAATAAATATATAAAGTAAATTAAGACAAAAAAATTTACACATAAAATCCTCATCAAAGCCAAAAAAAAAGCGAAATTAACGGCGTAGGGCCTGGCCCAGTGACATAATGCACATAGGATACTCCTGAAACCCCACTTTACGGCCCATTGACATAACTGCTGCCATATTCGCACACCTCCCAATGACAACATGCCACGTGCACATCCACCTAGATTCTCTGTTACATAAATTTTTACAATCGTCAAATAAAATAAAAACAAAATACGCCAATTATCCCACTCTTTGGAAATTGTTTCGGATATATAACAAATTGGCGGGGTTTCAAAATAAATTTAAAACCCACCTACAAAACCCTAATTTTATCCCTCTTTCTTTCTCTCTCCTCTCTTTCTCTCTCTTCAACGGCGCTTTCGTTCGTTTTTTTGAGGCTGAGGAATTCTTCTCGGCAGTTTTTCTATCCCTTCAATCTCCAAGGTTTGTAATTTCTACATTCTTAATTTTTGCTTTTTTTTGTTTTGGGTATTTTTTTTTTAGTTTAGGGTTTGAATTATTTGCAATTTAAATACTCATTTTCAGTACTTTTAGTTGCTGTTTCAGTTAAATTTGGGCCATTTTATTTAGGGTTTCTTATGATTTTTTGTGGGTGTAGCAAAATTAAGGCTCTTTTCAGTTTCTGATGAAATGAAGAGATATTTGAGGCAAATTTGGTTCATTTTTGGGGAATTCAATTCAGTGATTTTAGGGTTTTTCTGGGTATAGCAAATTCTGGGTTTTCCTGGTTTATCATTTTTGTTGTTCTGATTTCATTTCGTGCTGTATATTATCTCTCCTTTTGTTTTAATTTTACCATTTTGGAAAAATGAATTTGACTTTCTTTTTTGATGTTTAATGCTTGTTTCAGGTTCAAGGAGATTGATTATTTATCTAATTATTTGTAGTTTTGGGGATGAGAGATTATTGCTTAGAGAGTTGTAATTAAAGTGGAGATTTTTGTTTCATTTGAATAATAAGGGGTAGATCATGGGGAAAGTATCTCCTAAAGATAAGGAATCAAAAACCCCGAAACAGAGAAGACGAACCCGGGCTTCAAACAATAAGTATCTAAGACCCGGAGCACTTGCTCAGCTCCGGTACACCAAGGCGTCATCTACAAAGTCTTGCACTGATTTGGGGAAGAAAAGAATCGTGTTATCTGATTCCAAGAAGGGGGATAGTAATGAATTGGTGATTGCACAGAAGGTCGTTCCCATTCAAGAGACCCCCTCAATGATGTCACCTGAAAAGTTCGGGTTTTCTGCCGTGTCATCACCTTTGGATTTAGTGAAACAAAATAGTCTTCTCAAGACTCCGAAGACTCCTCGCTTTGAAGGCTGTGATTCGGAGTCCAGGCTGGAGGCTCTTCCTATGGATTTATTGGTATATTCTTTCACATTGAGTTTAATCTTCTTGCTTATATGATCCTTTGACTTGTTTATGTCTTTTGATAAATGATTGCTTCTTATCATTTGTTGTTAGAGTTTAACTGTGCTATTGTAAGCTTAAACTTGTAATTTTTGGCTGTTTACTTGTTCTATTGTAAAGCTAAAATCTTCCATCAAAAGTTATGTCTTGCAAAAAGATTTCTATTCAGTCATCATGTATCGTCTCTTGTCTACTCTTTGTTCCATGCTTTCATTGTTTCATCCAAGTGACTTTTGCTTTTCTGGTTGTCAACCAAGATAAACTAGTTGCTGGCATTGATTTCCATTATGCTGGATGCAACAAAAAATGACCTTGCAAACTTTGCTGATATTGATGGTCTATAAAGTAAAAGCTCAGCTGAGGGAGTTCTGAAATCTGCTCTATTACATTCATGCTTGAAGATCACATGACTATACCTAATGGTTACATGTATATTACCTTGAGGCCAATATCTTATTGACATGCACAAGTCTTTCACCTTGTTCTCGATGCATCCTAATAAAAACTTGTCCATTTCCAATGCATGATCTTTTTATCACACTAAAATGGATTATCAAATTGTTTGCGCTTCTTTCTTGTTGTGAAGTGGTAGATAGGTGAAGGGTCAATTAGAAACAACTTATCTTTTTCTGCAGGGATAAGAGTTACATATAGGTTATATTCTTTCTCTTAACTGGGGTCTTTGTAAATGCAATGGGAAGTTCAATGTCAATACATTTTATCGGAATAGTCTTAGATTTTCTATCAGTTTATCCGTGTAACTTGAGCCATGCGTCTTTCACCTGGTTTGGAAAATCTCAAAACTGGGTTTGTCTTGGTCCATTGTCCTTTGGAGTTGCTCCCTAATCTGCTATCTCTAGTTTGGTAGGTATGATTGCAAGGTTGGGTCTCTGCTTTATCTTGTGGTTTCTGTGTTTATCCTGCAACTATAAGAAAGCATAAAGACCTGGAAATGATTTATTTATTGGAAGTTAATGAACCAAGAGGTATATATCATAGTTGAAGTTGTCCGTTTGATTATATGGGAGTAATCTATAAACTCATACTCTTTACAGTTATGTGTTACAGCTGGATCGTCGAGACTTCAGTCTTTAATGTAATTTCACCTTGTCTGTTATTTTTAAAAGTTTGATTAGCTTGTGTACATGTTCTGTCTTTGTATGATTATAATTCCATCATGCCTAATTTTTATCTGATTATCTTTAGGTTAAAGTCCTTTGTCACTTGCATCACGATCAGCTAAGGGCAGTTTTTCATGTTTCGCAGAGGATCAGGATGGCTGTGAGTTCCTATCTGCCACCTTTCTTCCTGCTAATTTAAGTCCTACTCCTAGCTTGTTTTTTCCTGCTTTATGTGTTCTTAAGAAGTACAATCTAATTTAGTGATTTTGTTGTTGCAGGTCATTGTTGCTAGACAGTTTCACTTTAATTATACCACTCCAGATCGCTCTCGCCAGGAAATGTTAACGACAATGACACCACTTGCAACAGAACACTGGCCATTCTTTAGGTTTGTTTAGCTGAATCATATTGTTCATTACTCTAATTTATCACACATGTCCAAAACTTTTGAGTTTAAATGTCCATTGCAGCATTGGAGAGGGCAGAGGTTTCCGGTTACCAAGCCCACATACCCCAAAAGCACCAAGGCATGGTCCTCGGCCACCTTCTCGGTTAAAGTATACAGAGATGAGGCAGGTTGCTGCTGCTTTGTTTCAGGAAGCATCACTCCCTTCGAGGTGCATGGTTCCATCTGTTCTATCAAAACCTGTCTGCAAAAAACCGAGTGCTATTCTATGAGGATGAATTATGTCAAGCTGTAGCTCAGAACAAGCTCCGTTGATACGTGTTATACTCGGTTGTGTATAGTTTGTCTTCCATTCCCTAGGGCGGGTGGTCAGTGGTCATTGTGTATTTTAGCTTCTCTTTACGTTTGTTTGTTTGGGTGGTGTTAGGTGGTTATCTGACTTATCTCAGGTTAAGTAGGAGGTGCATGCAGTTTTGTAGTATGAGAGGAATATACGAGAACTAGGGCTTTCAGTGACCTTGTGTTTTTTGTGGGGTTGGGTTGAGGTCATGTTTAGTATAGAATAACATGTTTAGTATTGGCTGCCTGTATGCTGTATATATTAAAACTATATAGTATATCTATATATATTTCCAAGAAACGTCCTTTGTTTCCTGGAAGATGCCTATGAACCTTCATCTTTTCTGTTTTTATAATCCTGGCCTTCTGAATGCAGTTTTAATTCAGTTTCAACTTTCAATGCATCAATGCAGTTATCGTGATTCACAAAAAATATATCTGGATGTATAGTTTTTTACAGGCCCGAAACTGAAGTTTCTCTATTCGTTTGTACTGAAGTTATCGTAGTATTTGCCATTTGGTAGCCTTACATATGAAAAAGATAAAAGCTTCCGATTAGATTTTGTTTAGTCATTTAGTTTCAAAGCTCTTTCTTTATCAGTTAGTGATGGACATATTTTCCTCAGATTTGTAATATAATTGTTTATGTTCTACATAACTTTAGAAATTTTATTAGGATTAAGACTTGGTTGTTTGTTGTGCAGATTTTTAGAAACCTAGCAAATATTTTCTTTTGAGGGGAATTTTTTTTTGCTAGGTTTCTTAAAACCTAGCAAATATTATGAAACATCTAGAAGCAGGAATTTTAGTGTATTATTTCAACTTGCAATATTCTTTTAGCTAAGTTCAATTTTTTGGACTTTTGGCTCTGTTTGATAATTAGATACCCTCATACGTTCAAAATAATACAGAGACATGGATGTTTGCTAACTTAGGCGGTAAACTTTGTGGTCGGTGGAGTGAAATTAGATACACAGAGTCAAATGCAATCTATATTAGTACTGGAAGGCTCTTTCCCCCCTAAAAAGAATATTAGGTATATATATGATCGAATATTGAAAAAACAGGTCAATAGCCTACTTTAAGCTCTGCACTTGATTCATTATAAGATTACTTGGAGAACTTGTACACCTTCAATGATAAAAGAATCTTCTTCAGCTTAGTGTACAATTTTCCAAACTTCTAAAATATAAATTCATCTTAAAAGTTTGTTGTCTAAAAGAAATCACCCAAGCTTTTTTGGAGGACCTCATGGACAATGAGTCTATAAGTTGTCTCCGTTGGATGAAAACTATCCCAGAATATATATTTTGAGGCATCTTGACAGGTTCCAGGATCTAGTTTTGTACAAAGTACAGACACCTCTATATTTCCTGTTCCACAACATCCTCTATCTACTACTTCAAACCCTGAAATACAAAAAAATATAAAATAAAAAAATGTGTTGAGATCTTTTGTACTTCATCTGTTTCTTTTTACTCGCTACACTTTGACTTTCACGCTTGCCTATGCACTACTTTGACTATTAATATCTTTAATTGTGTATTAGAGTAAAGTAATATATTGAGACGAATCCAACAACATATTACATTATAACATTTGATTTTATCTAATACTTTCTCCGTTCTTTTTCTATTGCAACAATGAGATTTGTACACTATTCACCCACCACCCTTTCACTATCGATTGTGATTTTTACGTAAAGAAAAATATTATCTTGTGGGGTCTTGTTATATTCGTCTCGATATATAATTACAAAATATCAAATTTTTATAATTTTTGCCAAAAAGTAATTAATAGCTAAAGTTGCATATTGGCAAGCGTGAAAACTCAATTGTTGCAAGACATTGCTACACCCACACAACCCACTACTAATAGAGCATTAAAAAAATATTAATTATGTTGAATTGGATTCCATTACCATAATCCTCAACAAGTCTTTATTAATGGTGGGTAGTCTACCCAATGGGTAGACAAAGTTTTTTCCATTGTTGTAATAGAAGAAGAACGGAGGAAGTAGTAAATAATGCATGGCAAACCTTATAGATGAATAGTGGGATTTTCAAAGTGCAGCGAGTAATTCAAATGGAGAAAATATATGTAAACATGAACTCTTTATTAGATAGGTAAAAGAGTTAAATATATACCTGATTGAGAAGGGTTGTTGATGAGATTGAGTAATGGTTTATAGATGTCAAGGTACACAATTCTAGATTGTGCAAGCTTTTGGTTGAGAGAAGCTAGCTCAAAAGAGAGCTTGTTGTTGAAAAGAATGGAAGCTTGGTTTTCCTCTTCTGCGCAAGCTCTTAACAGACCACCATGCAGCAACCTTTGTGAAGGTAGACAACCGCAGGGGGGTGCATTGATTACGCCTATTCTTCTTGCCCCTAAAGCATATAATTCCTAAAAATCCCAATTATATAATCAAAGTTAAGATTTCTCAAGAATTGCGAGAATTGCCAATAATGTTTCAAGAATTATAAAAGCCTTATGTATCAGAATCGACCGAAAACGGATCATATTACTTGAACAGTTATTACGTTCATCCAGTATATGCTCTTATTAGTGATGTGACAATAATATAAGAAAGAAAGAAATTAAGAAATGTTTATCTTTTACATCAATCCCTGAAATTGTTGCCACACCATTTGGAGAAAGTATGTGCGCCTAATAAGTTGCACCCACAGTTTGTAGCAAGTTGATTAGTTATTTGTTATACTTCCTTCGTTTCTTTTTGTTATTTCATTATCGATCTTTTCGAGAGACATACAAAAAGGTCAAAGTAAGAAGAACATTTGAAACAAAGAGAGTATAAGTCAAAGCCGCATTATAAAAGTATGTAGTGAAGGTTGTCCAAGATTATGTTTTGTCGGTAGAGAATGAAGCTTATTACCCATTACAATTGTCGTATGCTATATACAGAAGAGTATGTTTTATACAAAATTCAATCGTTACAGTATAATAGGCTTTTGTATTTACCTGCACAAATGATGATGCCCAATTAACCATTAAATCAGTATAAGTGGAGATATTGTACTGAAGTCTTGTGATTGGTGAACCGAAAAAATTGTTAGTTATGTCATTACTTCCAGTACAAACTAGGTACAAGCTTTGGGAGATGATGGTTGATGTCGTGCTTTCTCCAACTGTAGTCTCGAGCTTGTTTATGTACCCTTTGAACAACTTCAATTGATCTTCTAATGACAATACATTCTGCATTGACAACAGTAAATATAAGATACTAATCTATTGATAATATTTCTCCTATAATAGTATATGAAACACTTGTAATAGTTATAAAGAATGAGGGGCTCTCCTATATACTGTTACAGGTGTATTAAAAGACAAAAAACGCCTAATTATTACTTCATAGAATAGTTAGTATTGATCATTGACAACATTTAAGAACTCGTACCAACTATCTTAAGACAAATTCAATGTCGATTCCACTCTTAGCTTTTCTTCTATCTTTTTACATTAATTTTTCAATACCCCTAGCTATATATGTCGTTCAATATACATGCTACTTAATATATTACTAAAACGGTCAGTGGATTTGATAACTTTTGTGAATTAAAAGAGCCAGTATGCCATGAATATTTTTCCGTTTATTATGCTCTATAAATCTCAAAACAAATGATTAAAATTTGAAGAATTGAGAGAGAGACCTCTAATTTTGCCGAAGAAGGATCATAACCGGAAACACCAGATGCGAAGCTGACACCAGTAAGAAGGTCACTGATTTGTAGATTTGGATCCAGATATGGAGGCACAAGCTCTTTTATTCCTAACTCTTCAGCTACGATATTATCATATCAACTTAGTTTTATGCAAAATATGATAAAGTACTAATCAATAAATACTTTTACAAAAATCTACTTGGTATTGCATATGCATAGTTATAGATACCAACTACAAATTAGATAGTAATATCAGCCTTTTGCCATGCAAATAGACAAACAAATTTTCTGTATACCTTTCTTCTTTCTTTTTTATTCTTGGAAAATGATAGACAATGTTGTGTACATAGGTAAAGGAAAAGATTATATTAGAGTCAATTAGACCTCAATCCTCGTGGTTTCTTGGGTTAGTTTTTATATGCCGGACATTTGAGAAAAAAACAAAAAAGTATGGGGATCCCGAACCCCAAATATCCTCACTACGCACGTCTCTAGGATTTTTATAGGAGTCTTACCAAATGAGTCAAAACTTGCTTAATACATAGTATGATAGTAAGATACACCATGGTGTATCTTCTAAATTGTATTGTGTGCATTCACCATACACTTTTTTGCTCACTTGCTCATTAGACAACTTTTTAATCACCTAATGAGCAAGAAAATTGTTTTAGGCGTACCATGCTCACGAAACACATTTAGATGTATGATAATAGATTTATAGTTGTATCATGTATGTCCTTAGATAGCTAGTTATGCAGTTTCCGGTTTTTCTATGCCATAATTTTCTAATTACAATTTAACATATGCTGATAAATAAACTAAACAAACTGATTAGTGTTAATAATCTCTAATGAAGGGTATATGTATACTTTATACTTGTGCTATTTTAGATACATTATATTACTTAACTATGTCTTCTGTCTTCATACTAGACAGAGGCCACCAAGCTTGCTTGGTGGAGGTGGCCTCGTGGGGAACTCACATTGTGACATTGAGGTTACAAGTTCGATCCCCACTACCTACTTGTGCTTGTGCTTGGGAGTAGGGATTCCCTTTATTCCCCCTACTCTCAAGCATTGACCTGTGTAGCTGGGCTGGCTGACCTGCGAGAGGTGTTGGTCCAGTAGGGTCCTTCTTCTTACCAAAGTGGTTCCCATGCCAGTGGAGCCCCCCAAAAAAGAAGAAAAATACTAGACAGAGGCCGCGATGAAAGTTAAAAATTGAAGCTCAACTTCTTATGTTTTTCTTTTGAGGGATCACTGCTGAGGTTCATAATAAGCCACGTACACGCAAAATAAATTAGACTACTTAGTGTAACATTATTATTGCCGTAAGCCCGTAACTAGGGCTGACAGTGGGTAGGGTCTGGATAAGGTAATGCTAGACCCTTATCTATACCCTAATTTTTGGATGTAGACCTATACCCTACTCAAGCCCATAGGGTAAACTATTTTAGGACCCTTACCCGTATATGTAGGGTTCGATTGGGTATGGGTAGGGTCTAGGGTTCAGAATGGGTCCAATACAAAAAAAAATACCGCTTATATTTTCACGTGTATATATAATTGTTAAGCACAATTCAACATACAAAACTGTCAATTAGCACACAAAATATCATATTACATAGGAATACATAGTTTTTCCACATCCTAAAAGTCTCATACATCTGAATATGAATTAATACAGAAAATAGTTTAGAGCAAGAGAATGAAATACTGGTAAGATGAGACTGTGAGAGTACAACTAAAGGATTGAGGGTCTTATTTTGACTGGAAGGGTTTCTTATATTTGTTATATATAAAATATATATACTTCCTCCGTTCTGAAATAAGTGAAACACTTCTCTCAAAAAGCTCTCACATAAAAGAGAAAAATGTTTCACTTATTTCAGAACGGATGAAGTATTTATTTTAAATTAAAAAGTATAAGAAATATATATTTTAGTTTGGGCGGGTCTATGGGTAGGGTCTATGTATTTGAGAAGTGGACCCTTACCCTACCTTTACCCGATAGTGTCAAGACCCATACGGCATACCCATACACTATCCTTATCCATAAGGTCCAAAAAAATTAAGACCCATACCCTTCAATTAGGGTAGGGTCTGGGCGGGTCCGATTAGGGGCCTGGACCCATTACCATCTCTACCCGTAACAGGTGTATGACTGTATGTTTATGTGGTGCAACTTAAAAGAGGTTCTACAAAAATATCCTCCTGCCCAATTAAAGCCCAGCTACTTCGCAATAATTGTAGAAGTTGTAGGAGGATAACTAGTAACCCAGTTTTATTTTTTCTACCTTTCTTGATAGAGCATATATGTGTGGATTTTGCAAGATTTGATTTGTGGAAGTTAAACTTTACAAATTTCAACCAAATAAAGCAATTTGGCATGACAATTTCAACTCTTATCCATCTTTTCAAAATAATACCAACTTTGGATTATTTAGGAATCAAACAACTTCTGTGGGACATTCTCTACATAATCAAAATTATTGTTGTTTCTCTTACCTTCGTTAATGCATTTTGGATATATATATATATATATATATATATATATATATATATATATATATATATATAGTATATAGTATATAGGAAAATTTACAAATAGGATTGTTTGAGAAATTATCTTGAAGCTGCGATTATTGCAAGATAATCAAGAGTTGAGATTATTTTTTGTATTTGGGTGGATTTGTGAAAGTTGGAAGTGTACACAACACATTTTCCTATAAAATATCATGCATGTGGAATCGTGTTAAATTCATCGCAATATATAATTTTAATGTAGTAATTTTTATAATTTATTAATAAATAATTTAAAAAGATTAATGATCAAAATTATACGTTCGATACCATATAAAATGAATCATACAACTAAGGAAAACGAAATAAGTAAGTATTTCCCTAAGATTGAGTAAATAACACTCCTAACTATGACCAAGATTTACTCCAAATGATTGAAAACTAACTATTTTTTAGTATAGTTTAGTCCGACAACTTTGGACTGGATTCGATTTTAGACTTTGCCTATTACACTTACCCCCCCTAACTTTGTGAAATAATTAGGAAAAAGTGTGGCGTTCCAACTGATCATGGAGTAAACAACAGCCCAACTTAATTAAGTGAAGATAGAATATTACCATAGAAATCACTTGATCAGTCTCATAAATTAAACTATAAAGTAGTAGTATATGGGTTATGGACCAAGTTGATGAAAAAGCGAGGAAGGGAAAATCAAAAACAAAATAGAATATTACCAAAGAAATCAGAAGGGACCTTGCCATTGCTGTATCTTCCGGTAGGTATACCTCCAGGGAAGTCCCTACCATAAGGTAGGAAATTGGCTTTACCAATAGTAGCAAGGTAGTTGTTGTTTCCTGGATCCACAATTGAATCTCCAAAAACTAAAAGGGCTGGTACGTCTTCTTTTTCTTCAGGGTTTATTATGGCATGTCCATGTATGTGCAAGTATGAGGCCATGACTATGTAATAAACCACAATATTAATGAGTTTTGAATAAGATATGGATTCATTTCCCAAGAAACATTTCATCTCTGATCTCTTTCTCATCTCTTCACTCCCTTGTCTCTTAACTCCTATTTCCCAAGAAAGGCATGGAGTTCTGCGAGAGTGGAGCAAGCACAAATATATATTCACACACACTCATAGATCTGACCAATTTTTACCCGACTCAAAATCGACCCGAAAATGACCGGATAAAATTGGGTCTTGAACAATAAATTAGGATTCGTGACCCAAAAATAACTGAACTCGAAGAAACCGAATATAAGTGGGTCAAATCTGAGCGGACTTGAAACTAACCTGTCCGATTGCGTGTCCGAATTTCATTTTACAAAATTTAATAATTTTTCCAAAAGTATCTTGGAACAACATTTAATGAAGGCACTCTAGATACTAGGTTTCGAACACATGGCCTTTGAAATGAAATGTGAGAGTTTTACCACCAATCCACTACAATTTCAATGTTTAATGTTTCAAAGTAAAATATAATAAAGTCTTATAATTATATGTAATTATAACAACATAGACAAGTTTTTTGATCTCTAATACTTTTATTAAGGTGATAACATTCTCTTACCCCAATTCCATTGAAATTGTTATTTTAATCCCCAATACCTTAGAAGTTTTTTTTCAAAACAACTTACCACGCCATAACGCTCTATTTTTCAATTTCGCACTAGCATTTAAAATTACAAAAGAATCTAATAAAATCAATTATGAAAGTTATGAATAATAATATATTTGATAATCAGAATCGACAGGGGCATCACCCGGACCAAAATACTAGTTACTATTAAAGCCCCGCCACTTATTTAATTAATTTATTGAAACGTATTAGTCAAATAAGTGGCATACATGTACACATCGAGGATGGAACAAATGATTTTGCTTTTAACAATAGAGTCAATAATAAATTTTTTAACTACCTTTTTTATGTCATGTTTTTATATACAACTTTTGATTACTAAATTGGTTTTGCTACCTTTTAACAGATTTCGTCCAACAACAATCTGTTAGTTGCGCACTTGCGCCCACATATGATTTCTCCCTATTTCTTTCGGATTATGCCTTGATTGTGATGCTTATAACCCCTTTCTTTCTTCTTCAACTATAATTTCGCTTGTATTATCTTCAAACAACCTCCAAAAACGTTGCATTGAGAATTTGTTGCAAATTTTCGTTACATTCTAGCTAGGAGAAGATAATCAGCCAATTCCAACCAATCAAGATAAGATTTTAATTTAATTTTGTGGATTAGGATTATTAGAACATTGGGAAATTAGTAAATTAAGGGTATTAGCTATCAGGGCTTCTAATTAACACTAAATTGTGCCTAATTGCATGAACAAAATTAATATTTTGATTTATTTTTCTTCTTTGTAGTGTAATGTCTTCCTCCCCCACTCTTTTTCTTCATCCAACTAAAATTGGACGGAAACATCACTCTACATTAAAAAACGAATCATAGCTGCTGTATTTCTGTTCAACATATACCTGATTAAGTATAATTAAATTTAAATTGAATGCCCTAATATTAAAAATATTAAAAAACCCCTAATTTCTCAAGAATCCTAATTTCTAAAATTGAAACGTAAATTTTACCCTGAGTGGCTAACATTGGCAAAGAACCTCATGTCATAATGCAGCAAAATGTTAATCTAAACCCCTAATTCGTGTTTTTGAAGATTAGATTGAATTTTTTATTTCAACAAATTGTCTCTGAAATTGGATGAAAGGGTTTAGTTGTAGAAAAATCGAGAGGGAGATGTATGAAAATATGGGGAAAAACGAGTATGGACCCCACGTGATTGTAAGGAATATGTAAAAATGTAGGAAAATTAATAATTTAGGAACAAAAAAGGTACTTAAATCTACTTAAAAAAATTAGAAAGGTAGTTAAAACAAAATTCTCTATAATTACTAATGATATAAATGATTGATCATGAACTTATTTTGAGCTATGAATTCGACGAATTAAAAATTGAGATGATGAAATTCTATATCATGAATAGAATAATTCCTTTTTAATTAGTGCAATGATTATAAATTTGTAAACATGTAAGTATGTAACATAGTTAATAATCTATTAATTTGTTTTCTAAAAGAAATCACCAATGTTTTTTTGAATGACTCTTTGGACAATGAATTTATAAGCTTTCTCTGTTGGGTGGAAACTATCCCAAAATACATATTTTGAGGAATCTTTGCAAGTCCCAGGATCGAATCTTGTACAAAAGATGGATACTTCTATGTTTCCTATTCCACAACATCCCCTGTTTGCAACTTCAAACCCTGAAAAAGAAAAAAAGAATTATATTTTTCATGTAATAGTAGACTTTTTCTAATAAGTAGTAGGTCAAGTAAGATATTAGATTAGATTTCTAAACGACACATGATGCATCCAGGTTGTTTTAAATATATATGGGGTCGTACGTTAAAATTTAATCTAGACTCCATAAACAAATGAGAGGTGAGAACAATAATACAATTATATGGTTGTATAGGATATACCTTTTTAAGGTTAAAGACTCTTATCTAATTGCAATCAATAGCAGATTCAGAACATAAATATTTTAGTTGAATCAATTTATAAAAGAAGATGCTAATTTTTGTTGTTGTTTTCATTAAAAAATATAAAATTTAATTGAAGTCGAATGAACCCACAATTGACAATGCAACTCCGATCTTAGATGCAAGCTATACAATTTTTATCATACACCCGGGTGTACCGTGAGCATGGTACACCCAATGACCCAAGGCAATTTTTTTGCTCATTTGGAAGTCCCAAATGAGCAAAAAATAGCTTTGGGTGTACCATGCATATGGTACACCCGGGTGTATGATGAATGCAATATTTACTCGAATTCTTTAAGAGAGTTTATATGGACTTTTAGCTAAGAAAGAGATGCATATATAGAGAGATGTCCAGTTGGTCATAGATAAAGTAAGGAGGAAACTAGCCATGTGGAAATCTAAGTTTCTCTCTAGAGCAGGTAGACTTACCCTCATAATATCAACCATGCATACCATTGCTTCTTACTACATGCAAGTCACCAAATTCCCGAAATCGTCTCTCCTAGCTAGACTTGGATAGACTTTGTAATAATTTCCTTTGGGGGGAAAGGGGGGGAAAGAAGAAAATGCATCTGGTCAGACAGTCTCTCACTTTCCTTCCAAAACCAATGGGGGGGTTAGGGATCAGAAGCCATAGTGACCTCAATTTAGCCTTGTTGGCAAAACTGAGTTGGAAATTGACTGATGGTCCAAAGAATTTAGCCAAGGAGTGCATTGTTTCGAAATACAAGAATTGTAAATATTCCATTGTTTTTAAGAAAGGGTCACAAATTAGGAAGAATGTGGGGTTAGGAATGTCCATTCTTAAACAGTGTAGGAAATGGAAGTTGGGGAATGGGCTCTCTATAAAATTTTGGGAAGATGATTGGGTGGGTATTGGACCCTTAAGAAGTTTTGTCCAGGGCCCTTTGTTTGAAAATGAATTGAATCTAACAGTTGGGGAGCTAATTATGACAAGTCTTTGAACCTTCATAATTTTTCCTTAGATCTTCCTGAATACATCCTAGAACTGATTTATGCCATGCCCATAGCTTATCACATGGATGACACAGCTTTTTACCCTTTTGTGGATAACGATAAATTCTACTTGTCAAAGGTATATAATGAGATGGTTAAGGATCGTGGGGCTCAAAGAGGGGGATAGTGGGTATGGAAGCTTGATATTCCCCCGAAAATTCGTTTTTTCATGCGGCTTTTATGGTGGGATCGTCTCCCTAACTGTTCGCTTTTGCACCAAAGAAAAATCATCCCTTCCCCTCTTTGTCCCCTTTGTACCTCTATAGTTGAATCCTCGATGCATGTTATTCGAGATTGTGTTACAGCTTCAAGCATTTGGAATATTCTTTCCCCTCCTCGGAATTTTTGGGATTCTACCAACATTAAGGAATGGTTAAAGTTTTGTGGTAACAAGCATCATCTTAGTAATGGTTTGAGTTGGTCCCTCCTCTTCCCTTTGGTTTGTTTCGAAATTTGGAAAGATAGAAATCGGTCTTTGTTTGACAAACAACCTCATACCCCGGCCCATGTCACGCTTGCCAAGGCTATAAACCTTGCTAAAGAGTTTAGGGCAGCTCAGTCATCCCCTAGGCTAAATCCTTCGGTCCGGCCCAGTAAATGGAGACCTTATCCCCCTCCCTTTGTCCATATACATGTGGACGCTTCTTTTGTGAACATTGAAACCAAGTCAAGTTTGGCAGGAGTTATTAGAGATTCTGTAGGAGGTTGGCTCCATGGTTATTATTCTTTATCATATGCTATTGACCCATACCATGCAGAGTTATCAGCTTTACGACAGGGTTTCGAGGTGGCAAGAGACAAACATTTCACTCACATTGCTATTATTTCCGATTGTAAAAAAGCAGTGGATACTATTAATGGAAATTCGGAGCAGATTGATTTTTATAGTGATCTGATTATGGACTGCAGGGAGCTGCGGGCTGCGACACTACTTCCAGGAAATCAGCCTTACCTTCACTAGACAGGAGGATAATCAAGTGGCAGATATGATGGCTCAAGAATGTAGGCATGCTTTGGTTAACCTTGATGTAATTAGGCATTTTCCCACCCCCCTAATTACTGTCAGAAACTATTATCTAAGGATTGTAAATTTGTAATAGGCTTTTTTGCCATAACTCTTTAATTATGTTATGCTACCTTTGTTCACCAAAAAATATATACCTGCTTGAGAAGGGTTGGTTATGAGTTCGATTATTGGACTGTAGATATCGAGGTACACGATTCTGGATCCTGCGAGCTTTTGATTGAGGGAAATTAGCCCGGTTGAAAGCTTTGAATTGAAAAGCATAGAAGCTTGATTTTCCTTCTCAAAACAGGCTCTTGATAGACCACCGCGCAACGTTCTTTGTGCTGGAAGACACCCGCACGGTGGTCCACTAATCACACCTATCTTCCTTGCTCCTAGAGCGTATAATTCCTAACAATGCAAGTTTCAATTGTATGATTTGTCACAATTCAAGTTGCAATTTTTTTAACAAAGGTTTGGCAATAAAATATACAAGCATTGTCTGAAAATTAGCATATATAGTAAATCACATAAGCAAAGTGCTATTAAATTTAACGAGGAGTACATGATTTTTAGTGATGTGGCAATACAATTTAGGGTTTATTTGTCAGAATTAATCCATACTTTAAATTAATTGGTAGAACATAATTGCGTAAGTGTACCTTGTTCCATCGAATTGATGAGTAGTGGGTTTTGGATCTTCCAACTCTATATGATCTTCCTTAATATTCTACTGATGATGATGGGTGGTCAGAAAGAATAGACAATCATATGAATTAGAGACCATAACCCTAACCCTAATATGTATATATATGGTTTTCTATGTCTCCTACTTAGCCCATCATAAATAAGAGACGATATAGGCAGTGGCGGATGCAGGATTTTACGGATGGTGGGTCACCAACACAGTTTCAAAATGTGTTTTCAATTGCGGTTGCGGAAATAGTAGCGGAGTTTGGAACGGATAAGTTGATAACATACTACATCGCAAATGTCGTTGCATGATTTTAATTTTTATTTTTTTAAGTGCTATTAAATTTTTGTATAAGTATCATGATTTCACGATATTTTATTAATTATATTTAAAGAAAAAATTCCCTTAGTTATTACTTCTCCCTTTTTATTTTTCTTGCAACATTTTATATTTTAAGAAGTTGTATATTACTTGTTGTAGGCATATAAATTTTATTAAATGCCGACCCATTAAAGTCAAATATCCACTTAAACTATCATGAAAATTGATTCTATTTTGCACATCTTTTTTATTCTATTTTGCAGACTTAAAATTTGTATTTACACTTATAACATTGACATTTTTGGCAATATGTTTTCTCTTTCTCTCTCCTAGCATGTGAAGAGGGTTCCTTTTTGTCTCCTATTATATCTCTCATTTCCTTAATTCTTGTGTCATACTTAATGTTGCAAGTAAAAAAAGAGAAAGTACATGAAAGATTAAAAAGATATTGTATGAATAAAATGTTCATCTCTTTTGTTATTAAATGAAAAAAAGAAAAATAAGGCTAGCTTTACCCTTCAATAACTATTTGTGTAAGAAGAGTCAAGTCCTTCCTCCAAAGAAGACCACTGTTAAAAAGTAACTTTACTTTTATTTAATCTAATATTTTAAATCTACTTTTAAAAGCCTACTACTTAAAAATTTTTACAAAAAAAAAACAACAAAAATTACAAATCCCACGTGGTATTGTTAGGGGTAATGTAAGAACTTCCAAATAACTATATGTAATACTTACATTATAAATATATTCAAAAACAAAATAAAAATAAAGAGAGAAACTATGACTCTTTGGGCCTTACAAATCCCACGTGCTATTGCCTATTGCTAACCACCTAGCCCCACTTCCCACCTCTTTCTTGACCTACATTTTTTTTCTCTCTCCTCATACTTCCTGCCTCCCTGGTTCTCAACAAAAGAACATAACACATTTTTCTTCTTTGAGTTTCAACTATGACATTTTGAACTTGTTTGTTTACTCTTCTTCCTATCTTTCGACATATGAGGACTGAGGAGCCATGATATTAATTCGGTCATTTTTGCAAAAAAAAAAAAATGAACTTCACTTTTTTCTCCGATAATGGTGGGTCACGTGACCCACCATGACTAACAGTGGCTCCGCCACTGGATATAGGGTCTCTACACATAATAGTCCATATTAATTAGATACCTAATAAGCCCAACATACAAAATTATTTAACTTATCACTTAAATAGGTTAAATTTATGATAGCTTTTATATACATATAATTATGCATATAGGTCCACATGATTATTTTCTAATAGGGTTTTCTTTGGCTTAATAGATGAAGGGTCAGTTCTCCCCAACTTTTTATCAGTTCATTTCAGTTCAGTTCAATTCAGTTCGGTTCGGTTCAATTCAGTTCAGTTCCTAAATGATAATCATTCCTATTAATTAGTTATAATTTATTTCATCCCGCCCGCTTGATTCAGTTAGTTTAGTTCACCAATCTGGGCCCGTTCGGTTCATTCGCCCGCTTCGGTTCGTTCGGTTCGGTTCGGTTCGGTTCGGTTCAATTGTTTTATGCCGAAGAGAATAAGACCGTACTATATTACATGCGTACAAATATATTCCTCTCTGCATCAGTTTGAAACCTATTTACTTGGATCTCGTCCATGTAAAACTAATAACCAGATACTGTAGTGCAATTATTTACAAAGTCAGTTAGCGATTTGATGGGTAAAACAAGACTAATTGTTATAACCTTATTTACCTGGACAAAAGAGGAAGCCCACTGGACCATCAAAGTAGTATATGTGGAGATGTTGTATTGAAGTCTTGTAGTTGGTAAACCGAAATAAGTGTTAGTAATGTCATTGCTTCCAGCACAAACTAGGTACAAGCTTTGGGAAATGATACTTGATGTGGTGTTTTCTCCTACTGTAGCCCTGAGCTTATCTATATATCCTCTGAACAACTTCAATTGATCTTCTAAAGACAATGCATTCTGCAATAAACACAATCGATATTGAAGCTGTCATATACTGTAACTAATTAGTGGCCGTTTGGTTGGGGAGAATTAAGAAAGAGAAAGCGTACTTTTCAAGCTCAAACATTCTATAAAAGAATAAAGGAGTGGTATCTGAACTAGTACTACCTCCGTTCCTAAATAATAGTTACACTTATACTTTTCACGTATGTCGATACAAAAACTTCGACCGCTAATATCTTTAATTGTGTATTTGTAAAAATTATAAAAAGTTGATATTCTAAAAGTATAAATTGAGACGAATCAAATAAGACCTCACATGATTATAATTTTCCTTACCCATAAATCACAAATGATAGTCAAATTAAAATTTATGAATAGTGTCAAAAGTCAAAGTGTAACGATTATTTAGGAATGGAGGTAGTACTTATTTTCCTATTTTTTAATGCATGCAAGTACTAAAATATGATTGTTTGAAGCAGAAGGTGGAGGGAGACCGATGATCTTGCTGAGTTGGGATCATAGCCAGCAGCACCAGATGCAAAGTTAACTCCAGATAAAAGATCACTAATTTGGAGCTTTGGATCCAAGTATGGAGGAACAAACTCTTTTATCCCAAGCTCTTCTGCTATAATATCAAAGTTGAAATAATATCAGTTCATTTTCTACAAGATAATAAATTAAGGGATAAATAATTTAGATAATTGAATATCTTCAAAAATTGAACCTATAAAATGCAGTATAATGCATTATTTTCTTTTGGAGTTCACAAATAAACCTTTTGTACTTTATTCGTCCTCAAGTAATTGTATTGCATACTATTTTGGTTAGCCTATAAATAAGGGTTATGTTAATTACCTTAAATTATGTGGGAGCCTAATGGCTGGAGCTCCCACCTCCCAATCTCATGGTCAGGAGTTTGACTCTCATCAACCCCAAATATGGGGTGTTTGTGTGGATATTTGCTTCTGGGTATAAATCTCCGATTTCTAGTCTCTGGAAGTTTCCTTATGGGTTGGGATCCCCTTCTTTACCCCCTAGCTCATGAGAATTGAGCTCCGCCGCAAGAAATTACCGAATCAAAAAAAAAAAAAGCTCACTTTATTGCTAATCCACATAAATTGTACTTAACTCCTATACAGGTGATAGCCTAGTGGTGTTGACTTCACCTCCAATCCCAGAGATCCTGGGATCGAGTCTCACTCCTTGCAAGGAGGGATCCCCAATTTCCTCCCTTCCTTGCAAGGTTCTTCATCTTACCTTAAAAAAAAATACCTTAAATCAAAAACTTTACCCCACCCAAATACGTCTTTCGTGATTCTCTCTTCATACTTATATATGAACTAGTTGTTGCACCGCGCGCCTACACGCGCGGCACCCCAAAATGGCGTATTTGCGATATTCGAATTAGGTTAGATCTAATTAGCATACTGAAGGTGAAGCTATACTCTAAGATGTTTTATGCTTGCACTTGCAATGTTGGTTTTATGTGGCAAAGCAATTAGTTATTTTATTAAGGTGTACACATACGTTTTAATTTTCCTAAAGTTATTAACTGAAGAGTATAAATTGTCACTAAAAATCTGAAATTTAATATGAAATTTAAACCATAGGTTGAAAATGTGGTGTATGTCGTGATCATGGCAACGGTCACGACGATGTGGGAACAGGGATGATGCGTTTGTCATACCGCCAAATATCGGCTCATACTATGAGATATCCCTTAAACTCACCTAAAATGTGGTTTTTTTACACCTTTAAAGATGCCTTTTTTTTACACCTGTAGAGATGCCGGCAATATCGGTTCGGTAGATTTGAAAACTATTACGACACGGGCGATACAAAAAAAAATGCAACCATGATTTACACAAATCAAGAGTTAAACTGACCATTTGTGGCCAAAATCACTAATATAAAGAATACAAATGGAGAAAATTATTGACACCAAAGAAGTCTTTTCATTTAGTGAAGCAAAGTACATAGAAGTTCCATTGCTGAAGAAACACATACTAAGCAAGAAAGATTACATAGGAAAGATTATTACAATTAACTTAATCACTTAACAAATACAACAAATATTATCAAAGCTTCAAACTTCAAATACCAGACGGAATCTGAAGTGCCTAACTACAATCATCTCCTTAAACATCACTTAAAAAGAAACTTGGTAAAATCAAGGCTCCCTCCCTCCCTACTCGTTGCAAATTTAGACGCTGCATCAACACACCAATTGCTAGCAATCTTAAACCTTGTATTCGTCCTGAAATTATATATACTTGTGTTAGACAACAAAATCAACTATAAATCTTATATGTACTTGTGTTAGACACCAATTCCTATGCGAAGCTACCACGTCTATTTTAAAGAGAGCGAGTTTCAGCTTAAGATGGAGTAAAAAAGGGTTAAGTAACAATTTAACCATTAAAAAGTAATAATTAAAAATTGCAAAGATGTTGAAAATTTCATACTTGTTGGTTAATGGCTAAATAGGTTGCTAAATCATTTGAAACGACATATAAGTGCCCTGTAGCATGCCGAAAAATACTTGTTTCCCTCTCCACCAAATCTTCAATGTTCCGAATCCTGATATACCCTTGAACTTTGCAACATGCTTGTGATTTCTACTTCCATCCCCTGAGGAACATTTGACCAGCACACGATCACCCAATCATGATTCGCTAATTCTCAAGTCATGCTAGAAAAATGATGCATTTCCCTGAATTCAAGTGCTAATTTCAAAAGTACCTATTTAAAAAAAAATCTGAATTCTTGCTCAAATATGGAAGATCCAAGTTTTCGACCTTAAATACTACATTTGATATTCCAAAAGGAAGCAATTTAACTCAAGTTATCATTAAGCCACCACAATTTAAGCACATTAATCGAAGAACAAAATTTCTTTTCTTTTAATTTTAATGTTGATGTGACCTCGATCTGTCCTTGTTCTTCAATTTAGGGCTGTTTGTTCATCTAAAATAATACAATTTCAGACTAATTAAGAGAAGAACATAGAAGACCAGTACAACCCAAAAAATTAAAGATGGATGCAACAGTGAGGGAAATTCAGATAAATAGTTAAAAAAAACGCACATAAATGAGGTAGCTAAGAAATTTCGAGGCAGACATTACGTAAGTGGTATGAAAGAAGCTGAACTACTATTCACATTAATTAGACCACGATGACCCATTCAATACCAATATACTTGACTGGTGATTCCCAGTGAAAAAAATAAATATACCATGAGCAAAATCGACCAACTGCTACTCACATTAATTACACCGGAAAACAAAGGGTTACAAAAAAAGTAGGAACAAGGCAACCATTCAAAACACTTAACCCTTCCGTACTTACTGCGATAATCACACATCAAATAGCCAAACTATTAGTTTCATAGCTGCAAGAAAAGCATGTAGGCTCAGGCAAAGTAAGAAATTTACCACGACCAATCTGTTGACTAAAAGCTCCAATTAACTATCACAAAAACTCCTAACCAATTGGTCTAAATTCCTAATGCCAAAAACGAATAAATTAAAACATAGGAACGAAGAACGAAAAAATGTATACCTTCTGCAGATCTTCAATTTCAAGAAAATTGCTTGGCGAATTCAGCAACACCATACTTGATACAACTCCAAGCATTCTGGAAGAAATGGAAGTTCAAACGATCAGGAACAACATCACAACACATTAATCCCTTCCACACAAAACACATGTTCTAAAGAGTCTTCTAGTTCAGTACTACTGTCTGTGTCATCCTTTAGATCTAATTCTATCTAATCAGAATAGCAAAGGATAAAAAGATCTAGAATTTGAAACGAAAGTTTTTCTCTGTATGTTGTGGTTGAGAGCGAAAAAGAAGATGAACAGACAAAGAAACAGCATTTCTATGAAGCTTTGACAAATTTAAACAGCAGCAGCAACCTTGACATTAGTGGATTAGCTATCTGTGAAAACCTCATTCCTTCCAGCAAAAGAAAACTCTTACCCTTGATCGTTTATAAAAAGCAAGCTATAGCCAATATTTTCCCGAAGCCATTCAAGCCTTGCCTTTGGGCTCTGGCTTAAGTTTAGGAGTTTATCTCCTTCACTGGTTTCACATGCACCAAGTCTCTCAAAGGACTTATTTTACTTGGTACAATTACCTTCTCAAGGTTAAATTTCCCCCTAGCAGAGAATGCTCCCTTAGTTCTAACTTCCATGTCACCCCTCTGCCTCAACAGTTTTTGAAGCTGAAAACAAGGTCACCAAAAAGAGGACACTAACACAAGAACTCCACAATAACTTTGAGGTAGCAGGCTCGAGTAGAACTAATGAAGTAGGAAAAACAATATGGGCTGGAGGGAGTATAATTACGAAATTTGACTTAACATTCTAATTAAAGAGCATTCCCGATTTCAAACTGTAGACTGTAATTGGGTTTGATTGAAGAGGTTGGTTTTATACATAAGCTAGAAGGAAAAATTGTGGCTCAAACCTGTGAAGTCATCAAATCTCTAAAAGAACGCTTGAAGATCATTGCTACAGCTAGTGTAACTATGGGCGAAGATCTTCTCCTAAAGCAAAAAAAAAGAGTTGAGAAAACTTTAATGCTTGGATCACCTATCTAATCCTACATGCTAACACTTTGCCGAGTCCCCTAGCTTGCAAATTTCCTTTGATAGCAACCCTATTTGGAAAATCAAGAAGGCGAGTTGATGAAAGATACAATATTTTTACCTATAAAAACTAAATCCTTTAGTCTTCCCGTACAAGAATTTTACTGCTATTCTGAAGCAGAAAAGGAACTTAGGGAGAATTCTTTCCAGCTATTCCCCTCTCATTACGATTCCTAATAGAGAAATCAAGCTCTAATACTCGACGCTTTGTAATAATATGTTCGAAGAATCCTGAAAGGAACAGATTATACCCCAAAAAAAGAAAAAAATTGTCCTAAATGTATAATTATATTCTGTAGTCCTGAGCTTCAAACATCCATAAATCAATCTACTGCATCGATGGTACAACTTCTTTCACCGGCATAGAGTGAAATGCTCAATAGAGTACATCAAGGGCGCCCACAAGATTGCATACTTGTATACCACCTCAATATACTACCTTCAAGTCTCATAGCCATCAAATGCCGTCAGTTATAAAATAGAAGGCAAGTATAGTGACCCGGAGATCAAAGACAAGCTACAGTTTGCTAACTAAAGAATGCAGATGATACAGTACAAACAAGGTAATCTTACCCAGACCTGTGAAATCCATGAGAATAGAATGAATTTCGGGGATTAGAATGAATTTCAATTCGCTACAAAACAATCAAATGAAAATATTTCTTGATTCTTCAAGATTAATTTCCTTTTTTGATGATCACCCATCTTATTATAAAACTTCTAACAATATAATCTACAAGAATTTCAAAACAAAAAAGTAGACGAAGTAATATCTGCAACTACAGATAATGCAACTAATTAACTTGCACGTTTTACACCAGTTAGGACTCTAATATCAGCAATCAAGAAAGAACCCTACAAAAACAATTAAGCTGAAATCATCAAGAAATCATAAACCCTATAAATACCTTCAATATAACTGGGTGCTTAGCTTTTTTCTGAATTTTAGGTAAATCAGATTCTGATGTCTTCTTTTGTTGAGCCTCCAAGTCCATAACTTGCACTTCTTCAACATCTACATCCACATCCATCACTTGCACTTCTCAGGGAAGGATTAGAAAACATTTCTTAAAGAAATAGATAAAGAATAATCTGATTTCTCACTCAAATTTGTGTGAAAAAGACAAGCGTTCAATTGTAAAGCTTGTATGAAGAATTAGTCGTAAACATACCTTCCATTTTTGGGAAATTCGAGTTCTAATCTCGTCGACAGTATTCGATTCTCCCGTAAAACGTTTCTCTCAATATTCCTGAAATCGAGACACGGCAATTTGATCAAACCCTAGAATCTGAATAAAGAAAGAATGAGAAACCAAGAGAAAGAGGAGAGAGAAATTGTTGTTGTGTGGATGGAAATCAGATGCAAAGACAGAGAAAGAAAGACAGTACTCCCTGAGTTTCCTTTCTTCCTCATTGGTAGGAGCCATGTTTAGTAAACTTTTGAGAAGCTCTGTTCCCAGAAAACGTACACATATCCAAACAAAAGTTTGCTCACATGAAAAACCAGTTTAACTAATACAAGTCACTAATGATTGTTTACTCATTTAGCTAACCACCTTCAGGGTTTAAAAATAAGAACATAAAGACCAGAAGAGCCAGTGTCATCCTCAACAACAGTTACTAAACATACAGGGCGCTCAAAAACAAACCTGAAACAAACCATAACTTGCAAAATATGTCAATATGAATCCTGCCTTCTATATCAATCAAATCATTGCTATACATGAAATTTTGCATTGAGCAAAGAGCCAGACACATAGAATAAACATTATTTAGCAGCTCTCTTTTATGTCAAACTAAAAAAGAGAATATCTATGAACTCAAAGGTACTAACTACACATATATAATCAGCAAATTGATATGTGATCATTGATCAACCAGGAAAAATAAATTAGAGAAACTCACAAACCCACATCAACTAACCTACTCCAATCACCCTCCGAGAACCGAACTTTTAACTCCCCATTGACCTGAGCTCCTCCAATGACAACTTAATTTGATCTTGAACCAACTCCAAACGCTTCGAATACACCTCAAGCCCCAAAATCTGTTGTTTTCTCCACATCTCATCCATTACATCCCCACCATTATTCCCCACCAAATTCGGCCCTGAAAAATTCAAAGGAACGGCATTTAATGCCAAAGCCCCGACTCCCTTGATCCCACCACCACCACCATTACCGTCCCATTCACCGCATTATTCACCAAATCCTTAACCAGGGGCGACAAACAACTCCTCACGGCCTCCTCTATCAAACCCTGCATTGTTGAACCAAGATTGATATTACTACTACTAATATTAATATTAATATTAATATTAATAATAATAATAATAATAATATTATTATTATTATTATTATTATTATTATTATTATTATTATTATTATTATTATTATTATTATTATTATTATTATTATTATTATTATTATTATTATTATTATTATTATTATTATTATTATTATTATTATTATTATTATTATTATTATTATTATTATTATTATTATTATTATTATTATTATTATTATTATTATTATTATTATTATTATTATTATTATTATTATTATTATTATTATTATTATTATTATTATTATTATTATTATTATTATTATTATTATTATTATTATTATTATTATTATTATTATTATTATTATTATTATTATTATTATTATTATTATTATTATTATTATTATTATTATTATTATTATTATTATTATTATTATTATTATTATTATTATTATTATTATTATTATTATTATTATTATTATTATTATTATTATTATTATTATTATTATTATTATTATTATTATTATTATTATTATTATTATTATTATTATTATTATTATTATTATTATTATTATTATTATTATTATTATTATTATTATTATTATTATTATTATTATTATTATTATTATTATTATTATTATTATTATTATTATTATTATTATTATTATTATTATTCACGTTGTGATTAATACTATTTTCGTTCACATTAATCCCACCCTCTCCACCAACATTCCCTCCCAAACTTCTCCTCCACTTTCACCCTAGCCCTCTGCCTAGATGACAATTTCGCAGCAGGACTATTAAAATTGGACAGCATAATATCAAAACCAACAGCATTACTATTGATACTATTATTATTATAACCACCACTGCTACCTGCCTTGTGATCCACCACCATCGGTGTCGAACCCCGCCGCGCTGTTGAGGTTGATATGGCTTATCACAAAGCTGCTATTCGGTGACCTCGGAGGTGTCCCCGCTGCTAGAACCGAATGAGGGTTAGGGTTAGAGTTTTGCTCGTCATCATCAAATTCAACAACACCTCGAAAATTAGGGGGCAAATTAGTCCAAATCTTCCTTGAAATCTCAAACGTAGCTTGATCATGAGGATTCTTATGCGCTGATCTTGCTGTGCATCTTGTTGTAGAAGAGAAGAAGCAGCCTAAACCATAAATCATTAAAAAAAAAATGTATCAGAAACTTAAATTTAGCAAAACCGTGGTCCATTCTTTCAATTCGAATTAGAGCAAAGTCTTTGAAAAGGTAAAAGAACGAAAAAATCAAGAACTCATATGAAATCAGGGTTTCATATGGGAAACAAGCAACAAAAAATGCAAAACAATAAATGTCAAAAACAGCAGATTCATCAGCAGGGTAAAAAAAGAAGCAAGATCCGATTCCAAACTCGCCAAATTCACAGTGGAAAAAGAAAACTGAACAGTAAAAATTCAATCAATACCTCGACAGTCCAGATGAAGAAATCGAGAGGATCAGGCGGCCGGTCTTTGTTAATCTCCCAAATTACACAGTTCTCTGCAAAAATTCAAAAACCAAAACCCTAATTTCACAAATCAACCATAAAATTACTCAATTGCATATCAACTTTACCGAAAAATCATCAAAGAAATCAATATAACAGTAACGAAAGAATTACCAGTGAAAAATCGGGGGGAAAATTGACGAATTATCCTCCCAACATTCGATGGTCTCATATGAAAAAAGTATTTGCTGGTGGTGAAAGTGCATGATTTCGCCGCTAATTAATGGCGAGCTCAAGAGCGCTGGGGAAGGTCATGATTAGATTAGTATATGAAATTAGGGTTTCATATGGGAAAGAATTCATTGCAATCGCAAAAGAAGAGAGAGGAGAGAGGAGAGAGGAGAGAGGAGAGAGACGTGAAGAAGAGGAGAGGGAATAAGAGAACTTGTGGCTATGGAATTGGCCACATCTGGTAAGGCGTCCAGTGGCACGTGAAGGACGCGTGGGGGGCTTGAAGCTTGCTTCATCACGCGAGGTGCACGGGGATCCGCTTGTGAACAGTAATATGCGGGTGTTTGTGACTCAGATCACTGTTCATATGAACAGTGCTGAGTATTCCAACTTTTAAAAGGTCTAGGATCTACTAACTCTCTGATCATTTTTTTATTCTTACTTTTACTTTATTTACTAAAAAAACCTACTCTCTCCTACTAATTATTCTAAATATGCATGTCTAAACCTAACAAGACAATTAATTGAGAATGAAGGGAGTATTAGACATTTTTACCCCATCGACACATCATTAACGTGATGTGGTTTCCTCAATATAGCTCTTTCTCTCATACAGCGTCGTTCCATATCTCTAATTATCTCTTCTCTCGATCAAATTTTATAACTTAAATCTACACTGTCTAATGAATAGTAAATTATTCCCTATTAAGAATTCTTAAGACGCATAACCAAACCTAACATAAAGTTAATTTCAGAATATTTTTTGTACAAATGTTGTAGTACTTGGCATTATGGCAATGCAACCTTCTAACATTTCCAAAAAAAAAAAGAGGAGGTTTGGATATTCATGAAAAAAATAAGGTTACCTTTCAATATCTTAATTGAATGAGAAGGATTTGGTAGTAGTCCATCTGTTACTTTTTAGTTTACTCACTTCACTTTAGAAGACAACCAAAGAGGAAGTACAAAAATATGAGAGAAAAACTGAAATATGTGAGTAGAAAACTAAAAAGTGGATTAAAATATTAAAAACTGCATGATATGGGTGGAAAAAGAGGAGAAAGTAGATGAGACATATTATCAAAAATAGAAAAAGCGAAAGTGTGTAGTGTAGATTAAAAAGAAATGGAGGGAGTACCTCTTAAATTTTACAACAGTTTTAAAGAATATCTTTTAAGTTTATTTGAGTATGGAGTAATAGTTTTATTGCTTCAAGCCCTTTGGTGACTTATGGTGCTTTGCACTTGTCACAACCTAAACGTGAATCTGGACCAAGTCAGCGAGAGGACGAGGGTTGCAACGGGCCCAGAGTAGAACTCTTCATACTCTTGCCAATTTTGGGACTCTGGACTGGAGCACATAACATTATAACAAGCAAAACACCAGATAGATTTTGAAAACTGCTACTACCTCTTTCTTTTTAATCTATATAATTTGACTTTTATATTTATTGATATAAAAAATTAACTATTAATATCTTTAATATTAACAAGTAAAAATTACAAAAGCAGATATTTTAAAAATATATGTTTTGACGAATCTAATAAGGTTTCACTTGACTCTAGTTTTCCTTATGTATAAACCACAAATTCTGTTCAAAGTGAATTATGAGAAAACTGCCAATGAAAAATGTAGGGATATAATTAATTTTGTATTTTTGTAGATGTTTGTATAATTAGGGCCATTTGGTATAGCGTTGCGTTTTATACCCTCCATTGAGTTGGCTTTAACTTTAAAATATACTTTTTCATTTTCTTAATAGATGCTTCATATTGACTTTTTAAACTATCTAGATACTAGATATGACCAATTAATAATATGTAATGATAGATGTCATCAATTTCATTGTAATTTAGATAATCTGAATGTATATTTTCAAAATGTTATTCTTTTTTATAATTTTTAATAATATATAACTAGAAATATCAATGGTAAAAATTTATATTAACAAGTGTTGCATAGTCAATATGATGAATTTATTAAGAATCAAAAGTATATATTTATCACAAACAATAAATTTTCAAATTTGAACTTAATTAACTAATTCCTTGTTTTTTTAGATTGTCTATGTCAACTAGATATGGATAAGATATGTAAATAAAATTGGAGGATTATGATTCATACAATCAGACCGGCTTAAAACTTTTTTGTAGCTAGTGGCCACAAAATCAGGCCCGGCCCTGTGCCGGTCCAAAGTGGGACTTAGCACAGGGCCTCAGAATTAGAGGGGGCCCCAAAATTTAAAAAAAAAAAAAAGTTCTCTCTTTCTCCTTGCTTTTACTGAAATCACGCTACCTGCAACTTTCATCAGTACTTCTCACCTTACTTTTCCCTCCTAAACCTCTAAACTTTCTATCTCTCTCCTTACCCCTCTCTCTCTCTCACCTTTCATCAGTTTTTTTATTCCTCTTTTTCTCTCTCTTCAGTAGTATTTCGAATTTTTGTCAATTTTCTCTTACTACTTTTGATACTTGAAGCAAGTAAAAAATGGTGAATCTAGATATTATTCGTAGTGTTCTTGGAATTATTGGTATGTTCATCATCTGATCTTCTTTTCTTTTTTTTCCGGTAAATAATCTAATCTTCTTTTCTGTTTCTCTGAATTTTCGTTGATTTTTGCATTTTCAGAGGTTGATTATTTTTTTCTTGTTGCTCTTATTACTGAATTTATCAGCATTGTTATTGTTATATATGTTGGGAAGTTTGTTGGAGAATGTATCTTGGTTTTATGATTTGGGTGCTTTGTTGGTGTAAACTAAATGAAAATATAGTGGTTCTATGAGACACGATTGTTGGGAAATTTAGGAACTCATTATATTTTATTGGTGTTATTTTACCTTTTTTTTCTGAAAAAATTGTGCCTTTGAATTTTTTTGAAACAATTTAGAAACCGATAAGTTGGGTTCAGAAATTTCAGCATGGAAACTGATAGCATGGTGCTGTGGGAAGCTCTTAGAAGACAGAAGATAGAGTGCTCTATGTTTGGTTTGCTTCTTAATGATATTCGGTCACTGGTAGTCTGGTAGCTCGGTGTTCTTTGATTTCGTTTTGTCATGTTAGGAGAAATGGCGACTTGGTTGCTCATTTATTAGCAAAAAATAGTTTAGCTTTGAATGATTTGGTTGTCTAGTGAGAAGCACCTTTTAATGTGCTTGAGGTTGTCAACTCTAATTTGATAATTTAAGCTGATGAAAAATTTCTGTCAAAAAAAAAAAATTTTTTTGATAAATTTAGTGAATTAAAAATCCAAAATTCAATTAACTTTGTGTTAATTTTTTTATTTAAAATCAATAGGGTAGACCAATCAAATGACTACATGTGTCGTATTAAGTATTAACCTATCAAACAGGTTGTCATCAGGTCAACTCTCATTTTAGAAAAATACCCTTAAAAGTTTAGCTTACTCTAGAATAATCCGAATAATCACTTATTTTGGGAAGATAGCCTAAAAGTTAACTTATTTAAAACAATTTTTTTTTAAAAAAAGAGATAAATTTTATGGGGCCTATTTTTCGACCTCAGCACAGGGCCTCAATATTGTTTGGGCCGGGGCTGCACAAAATACCTTCCTAAACCACGATCATGTTTATAATCTATTGTTGTACAATTCTAAATTCGTATACAAGACTAATCTACATACTAGTCCCTCCATTTTTCCTGATAAGTATATTTAATTTGCTTAGCTTTTTCACTTGGACCAAGCAACAAGAACAAGAGTAAGGAAATATTTAAAAAGCTAAGAGAGGGAGAAGATCAAAGTAAGAGAAAGATGATAAACAATCCATCATATAAGGCAAATGGGACAAGTGTCCCTATTAAGAAAAAAACATCTTTAAATGACAAAATATTCCTATTTAACAAAAACAGAGGGAGCACCACTTGATAAGATATGTACAATCACTCCAGCTCTCAACTTCTCATTAAACGTTACCAATATTACTTGACATTGCCATCTTTATCTTGAAGATCATTAATTTGTATTCTATAAAAAAAGTCCAGTTTAGGAAAATTCTCAATGATTCTTTTAATATTGACTTTTTCCTATGGTACATTGTACCTTACGTTCTCATTCTCATTGGTACATTCTTAGTATTGACCTTTTCCAATAGTACGCCTTTTTAAGTTCTCATTCTCAATGGTGCCTCTCCTAGTATTGACTTTATTTTCACTAAATTTCGTACGCCTAACTAGTAATATAAGTTTATCATCAACAAAACCAAGAAAAATCCACACCCAAATTAATGAATCAGGTACAAGGCCCATATTAACCTACATCCAAATTAATAAATCAACTACATAAACCTAAAATACACATTTATTATTACATTAATAACTCAATACAAAAATCTAGAAAAGGGTGTAAGGGACAAAGATATGTATATGATCTAGCCGCGAGATATTAAATGAATCTGGTGGCTAATTTATTGTGAATATAATACATAAATCATCATATAACTATATAGTATATGAATAGTTATATGATGATTTATGTCTTATTCACAATTAATCAGCCACCAGATTCTTTTAAGTCTTTTTTTATCAATATTTTGTGGTAGATCGTATTCATAAATTTAGTAAAAAATCAATACGGTCTAGGAGGGTGTTGTTGAGAATGAATACTTGAGATGGTGTACCATTGAGAAAAGTTAATATTAAGAGGGCACCATTAAAAACAAAAATTTAAGGTGTATCATTGAGAAAAGTCAATACTAAGAGGGTACTATTGAGAATTTCCTTTCAATTTATAACATATATCATCTTTAAATTACTTGGCATTGCTTCTATAGTACTTCGGATGAGCCGCATATAAAATAAATATTGTATTTGTATTACATTTATTAACCAAATAATCGAAAATAAAAAAGTAAAATGCTTAAAGTTTAAAGCTTAGACTATCAAAAGTGTACTAAAATAACTAATTATAAAAAGAGACGAAAAGCCATATATATTTTTCGTCCCCTCTTTCTCAACAAGGTTATTAGGTTAACTCGTGCCCTCATTTACATGAATAATATTTTTCTGTTATAGTTTAGTCATAGCAACAAAATTGACCACATCATCAGAAGTTATTGTACTATATACTTCCTCTATTTCTTTAAGATGCAACATTCGGCTTTCTGGTGAGTGTATTTTAATAATCAAATGTTGCATCTAAAAAAACAGAGGTAGTATATGATTACGTAAAAAATTCTTGATGCCAAAAAATATAACAAAGCCCAGTTTTCAGTGGAAGATCAAGAACATGAGACTATAGACTTGTAAATATAAAAAAAAAAAAAAGGAGAGAACATGAAATATAGAACTACATATTACCAATGAGATCAGAGGGAACTTTGCCATTGCTAAATCTTCCAGTTGGTACACCTCCAGGAAAATCTCTCCCATAAGGTGGGAAATTTGCTTTCGCAATAGTAACTATATAGTTATTGTTTCCTGGATCCACTATTGAATCCCCAAAAACTATAAGTGCTGGCACTTTTACCTTCTCTCCCAAGTTTATCATGGCATGTCCATAAAAAATGTTCAAATATGATGCCATTATCATATAATAAACCACAATAATCATGACTTTTGAATAAGAAATGATTTCATTATTATTTCCTAAGAAATATTTCATCTCTTTTCACTTAGATACTCTCTCTCTCTCTCTCTTCTTCTCTCTCGAGCTGGTTTATATTAAAGGGTATACATGTGCTTATATAGCACTCTATTCGAGTATATATACGTGAAGAGTTAATTTCTGTTAATTTTGAGTCAACTTTAACGTGAATTCTACTTTTTGTACGAACCTAGCTTTCTTGTGTTACTTTTGTTCTTCTTCTTTAATGTCATGGAGAATAAGAGAATGAAGAACTTTAACGTGAATTCTGTTGGTTTATATTTATAATTGATTACGCTAAAGCACTAACCCAAATATCTATAAACTTTTTCCACTCTCTTTGTGTTTAAAAAAAAACTCCCTACGTTTTCTTTTGATTGTTATACTTCTTTTTGGGGGAGAACAAAGAAAATAGTGTTAAAAACAAGGAGAAAGTACAAAAAGAGAATGTTTGGTTTTGGGAAATGTAAAAGAAGCAATATAATAATATAGGAGGAAGTACAAAAATACTCTTCATTTTACCTTAAGTACTCGTGTTGGATCCTCACATTTTGACACTCTATTCTCGGCCAAAATCATGGAAAATTCTTATAAGATACACAATTTGGACACTTATATACATATAGGTGTCTAATAAGGGTACTTGAGTTGGAGTAACATAATTTTGTGTATAAGTTTCTCTAAATTCTGCAGCCTTTTGATGATATCATAAAGAACCATTACGCACCCTCCAAATGTGATACATGACTGCACGAATCCCAGTTGCATTACTTGCATATATATAGTTGTTTTATTTTCTGAATTTACTCACATTAGCTCTTGAAATCCATCTAAGAGTTCTTGATACTGAATCACTCTGTGTTCTAACTTCTAATTCTCAACCTGAGCTCAACATATCATACAATCAGTAGTGATGCAGATACCAACTGTACTAATTTATCGGGAGTTTGAAGCCTATAATTGAGACAAGACTAACCTGATGGATTTATTTGCAAGCGGAAGTTATTTGGTTGTATTGTGGGAAAAGTTTATTGTTGAAGATTGATTTGGTGTTGTGGCAGGAGACTTAGATGTAATACAAAATGGCTTCTTTTTTTCATTCACTAATTTTGCAAGTTACAAGTTGTATATATAGTGTTCATTGTCGGTGACTTTTACCGACTTATGTTTGACAACATCTTGTTGTCTCTAGATATATCTCTAGCTAGATAATTCTAGACTATCTATATATGTGTTGGCTACAAATTATTTCCTTAGTCATGTAATATATTCTAGATTCATCTACCCAATTGTATTCTTCAAGCTTCATCTAGATATTTCTAGGATTCTTTGCTAATAAGTTTTCTAGATTTTTTACATTATTTTAACACTCCCCCTAATGGGAAAAATCTTGAACTCTTAGTTGTTTTCTGAATTGCATGAATTTTTCTGCTGAAATTGCTTTTGTAAAAATGTCTGCTAGCTGCTCCCCCGTCTTGCAAAATTGTAGCTCGATCTCTTGTTTGTCGACCAGCTCTCGAATGAAATGATGTCGTATCTCGATGTGCTTCGTACGGCTGTGAAAGACTGGATTCTTTGTCATGGCTATTGCAGACATGTTGTCACAATAGATAGTTGTTGATTCTTCTGACGTCTGTTGTAGATCATTGAGAATTCTTTTGAGCCAAATTGCTTCACATGCTGCACTTGTTGCTGCTACGTACTCTGCTTCTGCTGATGACAGAGCTACTGTTGCTTGTTTCTTTGATGACCAAGATATGGCCTTGGTTCCCAGCTGGAATACGTAGCCGCTCGTACTTTTTCGATCGTCAATACTTCCGGCCCAATCGCTGTTTGTGTATCCTGTAAGCTTGTGATTCTCCTCTGTCTCATACAGAATACCATAACTTTTTGTTCCCTTGATGTACCTGAGAATCCTTTTTGCTGCTGCCAAGTGAGCTTTACTTGGCTCACTCATGAATCTGGATACTATGCTGACAGCATGTACTATGTCGGGCCTAGTATGTGTGAGGTAGATGAGAGAGCCGACCAAACTTCGATATATTGATGCATCGACCTTCTCTTTGCCATCATTCTTTGATAGTCTTTCATTAAGTGCCATTGGTGTAGCCAATGGCTTGCATTCACTCATGTTGAATTTTTGAAGTAGGTCGTCTGCATATTTCTCTTGTGAGAGAAATATTCTTCCTGGGCTTTGCTTGACTTGCATGCCAAGGAAGTACTTCATGGCTCCAAGGTCGGTCATTTCATATTCCGACATCATTGTCGTCTTAAATTCTTTAATCATTTTCGGATTAGTGCCTATGTAGATTAGATCATCTACATAAAGGCACAATATGAGAAAATCTTGTGATCCTTGGGCCTTGACATATAGTGATGGCTCACTTGGGCTTTTTGTAAACCCATTTTGAAGTAGGTAGCCATCTATTTTGCTATTCCAGGCCCTGGGTGCTTGCTTAAGCCCATAAAGAGCTTTACGAAGGCGGTATACTTTGTCTTCTTTGCCTTTGATGAGATATCCTTGCGGTTGCTCAACGTATACTTCTTCTTCGATCTCTCCATTTAGAAATGCTGACTTGACATCTAATTGAAAGACTGGTAATTTAAGTTGAGCAGCAAGAGCAAGGACTGACCTGATAGTCTCCATGCGGACAACGGGAGCATATGTCTCGTTAAAGTCAATCCCTGGTTGTTGGGAGTAACCTTTTGCGACGAGACGAGCCTTGTATTTCTGGATGGAGCCATCTTCGTTATACTTGACCTTGTAGACCCATTTGAGACCGATGACTTCTTTGTCTTCAGGTTTCTCAACAAGCTCCCATGTGTTGTTTTTCTCGATCATCTTGATTTCTTCATTCATGGCCTCGATCCATTTGTCTTCTCGAACAGCTTCTTGAAAACTTTGTGGTTCGCTTGTGAAGAGATCCATGATAGCTTGATTGCATTGGAAATCCTCCAAGTAGCCTGGTGGTCGCCGATCTCTTTGTGAACGTCGCACTACTGGAGTTGAGCTTTGAGAGCTTGATCCTGATGTTGGACTCACCGATCTCGAGGATGTTGTTGGAGATCTTGGTGATGATGGACTTGAGGATGACTGCGTTGCCGGATGATTTGAGCCTTCATCTTCTCTTGGGCTTGGTGGAAGAAAATATCCTTCACGTGCCTGAGATTCATTCTCCGTCCATGTCCATTGTGCTCCTTCGTCGAAGATGACATCTCTTGATATGATTAACTTCTTGGATTCGGGCTGATAGAGACGATATCCTTTAGATTCGTCACTGTATCCAATAAAGATACATTTTTCTCCTTTTCCATCAAGTTTTTCCCGATTTTCTTTTGGGATGTGGGCATATGCTATGCACCCGAATACTTTGAGGTGCTCCACTCTTGGCTTTCTCTTATGCCAAGCTTCATAGGGTGTCATACCCTTCACTGCTTTCGTGGGAGACCTATTGAGAATATATACTGTTGTATGGACAGCTTCGGCCCAAAAATATTTTGGTAATTTCTTTGCTTGCATCATACTACGGGCCATTTCAGCAATTGTTCTATTTTTCCTTTCCGCAACACCATTTTGTTGAGGTGTGCGTCTTACTGTTAATTCTCTTTTGATCCCATACTCCTTACAGAAGCTATTAAATTCTTTACTTGTAAATTCTCCCCCACGATCTGTTCTAAGAATTTTTATTGAATGCCCACTTTGTTTTTCTGTGAGGGCTTTAAATTGCATGAAGTGGGAAAATGCTTCTGATTTTTGCTCCAAGATATAAATCCACATCATGCGAGTAAAATCATCGACAAATAATAGAAAATATCTTTTTCCGCCAAGAGACGGATTTCTGGTAGGGCCCCATATATCTGCGTGAACGAGCTCTAATGGAGCTCTAGCCCTCCAAGATGAAGTAGGAAATGGCAATCTATGCATTTTGCCATATATACAGCCCTCACAAATTTTTCTTTCATTAGTTATAGGTGGAAGCCCAATCACCATTTCTTTTTGTTTTAACAATTTTAAACTGTTAAAATTTAGATGCCCGAATCTTAAATGCCACAATGTGGACTCATCCACCATAGAACTTAGGGCAACATTATTCTCCAATTGCATTCTTAATGGAAATATTTTATTAGGAGCCATTTGAGTAGTAGTAATTAATTGCCCTTTTCTCTTATCAAATATGAGGCATTTATTAGCATCAAATTTCACCATGTAGCCTCTTTGGATCAGTTGGCCTACACTTAACAAATTTTGTGCAAGCCCGGGGACATAGAAAACATCAGAAATAAATTTAGACGAGCCGTTTTTTGTTTTAACGGCTATTGTCCCCTTACCAGCAACCTCTTGGTTGCTTCCATCACCAAGAGTAATTTGTGTTTTTATGTTTTCATCCAGACTGACAAATGAATTTTTATTGCCAGTCATGTGGTTAGAACAACCACTATCGATATACCATATATCATTTGACTCTTGGTGAGCATTCAAACACGTATAAAATAATTGATCTCTAGGCTCCTTATTTTCCGTAAAATTGGCCTCTTCTTTTTTTGGAACCAACAATCTTTTTCAAAATGAGTGTGTTTTTTGCATCTTTTACACTTGTACCGGCAATCTTGTGTATTATGGCCATTTTTCTTACATAAATTGCAATAGGCGCCAGATTGATTATTTTCTCGAGTTCCTTGATTTTTGTAACTTCCTCTCCCCCTGCTACGGTTATATGAAGTACCTCCTTTACCGTAGCCATTTTTACTTTTATTTTCTCCATTATTAGAAAATTTTAATTTTGCTTGAAAAGCTTGTTCTAGTGGTCGCTCTCCGTAAATCTACGCATTCTATCTTCATGTGCTAGAAGGGAGCCCATTAATTCGATTAAACTTAATTTAGATAAATCTTTATTAGACTCCTCTATAGCGACCACTATATGATCATAATTTTTGGGGAGACTTCTTAATATTTTCCGAACAACTTGGACATCTTCAATTTTATCTCCATTAGTTCGAATTTGATTTATAATATTTGTTACTCGACTAAAAAACTCTTGAATTGTTTCATTTTCCGCCATTAATAAATTATCAAAGTCTCTCCATAAAGATTGGAGTTTGAAGAGTATTACCTTTTCGGAGCCCCTATAATTTGTCTCCAGGATACTCCAAGCCTCCTTGGCCGTTGTAGCAGCCATAATAGTAGGGAGGATTGTTTCATCTACTCCCCGATAAATTAAGGATAGGGCATAATTATCCCTAATCCGATTTTGTTTATATTGCTTTCGGCGTGCTTCATCCCAAGTAGCTTCTTGGATTAAATCGTTTGGTTGTTCATAACCATTTTGCACTAACTCCCACAAATCTTGTGAGATAAATATGGATTTCATTTGAATTGACCATTGTTGGTATTTTTCTCCCTTAAATGTGGGTACCCAATTTACTTGGGGGTAGTTAAATGTGTTTGAGGTTGAAGTGTTTGGGGAAGTCATTTTAATTTATGTAGTGTTTGGTTTTTTTTAAGGGAGTTGGATTATTTTGTATTTGGTGTATAATTTTTATGGGAGTATGATAATTTGTATAATATAGTGGAGGCTTTGGGATTATAGTGCTCTTGATACCACTGATGGATTTATTTGCAAGCGGAAGTTATTTGGTTGTATTGTGGGAAAAGTTTATTGTTGAAGATTGATTTGGTGTTGTGGCAGGAGACTTAGATGTAATACAAAATGGCTTCTTCTTTTCATTCACTAATTTTGCAAGTTACAAGTTGTATATATAGTGTTCATTGTCGGTGACTTTTACCGACTTATGTTTGACAACATCTTGTTGTCTCTAGATATATCTCTAGCTAGATAATTCTAGACTATCTATATATGTGTTGGCTACAAATTATTTCCTTAGTCATGTAATATATTCTAGATTCATCTACCCAATTGTATTCTTCAAGCTTCATCTAGATATTTCTAGGATTCTTTGCTAATAAGTTTTCTAGATTTTTTACATTATTTTAACATAACCAAGAAATAATATGATGTTTAGGCGACTCTAAAGAGGCGACTCCTTAGGATGTTTTTGTAGTAGTGTGCTTAGCTTGACACAATCCGAGATCACTATAACCTTGTGTACTCCAAAATTAAACTTTTTTAGGTTCTATTTATAGACCATCCTCATTTTTTTTAGGCTTACAAACATCGATCTTGTCAGACGATCCATACCCAGGAGAAATGCTTTCTTGATTTTCCCTGCCATTAAAAAGTTGATTTCTTTTTAATTAAATAAGAATGCATGGTCGAGTTGTCGATCACGTTTTGCTAATGACACTAAAACTCTAAAAGTATCCGCATAATTAATATTGCATGTACTCCGACTGTGACACTTTTTTTCATGTCGTTTTGCGGGAATACCGTGAGATACCTTAAAGTATTGATCGTCTAGATGAATTAATTGATTACCTTTATTGTTCTTCCCATGTTGAAGCCCGGCCCTTTCAACTTTTAACTTTTAAGTACTCTTATACGAGTTATAGGAATTCTGATAAAACTATTGGGCAACTTAAATTCGCATATTTTGTTGGAGTTATGTTAAACTTTATGACATGTCTCAGGTTCTAGTATGTTATGTGGAAACTAGAGTATGTTTTAGTTTATGTAACTGATGTTTAGTGTCATAGCTAATTAGCTATATTAACCCATGATATAATTAAGTTCCGTGTGGTATTATTGTGAGTTAATAGTATGCGATCAAGTATCTCTCAGACTCTCACCATCTTAACATGTTTAATCAATAAAGTTTATTTTGGGTACGTGTATATAATATACTTCCTCTGTTTCAAAATACTTGACATAGTTTGACTTTTGCACTATTTACAACTCTCTTTTGACCATGTTTTGTGATTTTTCCGTAAGGAAAAATATAGTTATGTAGGATCTTGTTAGGTTCGTCTTGACATATACTTTCAAGATATCAACTTTTTATAATTTTTACTTTTAGAGAATTAGAGATATTAATGGTTAAAAATATGCATTGGCAAGCGTGTTAAGAGAAGTGTGCCAAGTATTTTGAAACATATGAATAATTTTTTTAACTTGTAGCCTTTTTGCTTTCAGGTAATTGGTTTCACAAGGATGGAACTAGTAGATAGGTTACCAAACAGATGAAGTAACTTAATTCAAATATAGATCTGGATCTAGTATGATATAATCCATATTCTATATGTTGTCATGTCTAGAATCTAGATCAAATACGTTATGGCATAGAAATATACATATAAATTGGGCCGCTCAAATTTGTTCCAAACTGATCATGACCTCATTTAATCAAGCTTCATATTTGATCTATTAAAGAATAGATGATGAATGTGTACGTCATAAAAAAGAATAATATCTTTGTAGGGCACTAATTTCAAATATGTATACATGTAGTTATATATCTATATTTGTTTTCTAAAATAAATCGCCAACACTTTTTTGAAGGACTTTCTGGACAATGAGTTTATAAGCAGCTTGAGTAGGGTGAAAACTATCCCAAAATATGTATTTTGAGGCATCTTTACAAGTCCCGGGATCCAACTTTGTACAAAGGAAGGATACTTCTAGATTTCCAGTTCCACAACATCCTCTATTATAAACTTCAAACCCTGAAAAAAAAATTAAAAATTAAATCTTTCGAGACATTATACAGATCTATGCATTTATATATAGACAATTAGACCTTACATAGTTATAACTAAACCCCTCTTAACAGAGAACGAGAGATAAGCCACGAATGCATCTAATAAAGATTTTGGAACTCTTTATGTACATGCAACGTCTTTTTATTAAATAAGTTTATTTGAGTATGTTTATATGGAATTTTACTTATGAAAGAGTTGCATTGTACGAAGTTTATAGAAGCTAAGTATCATTATATGTTACCTGATTGGGAAGGGTTGGTAATGAGATCGAGTAATGGATTGTAAATGTCGAGGTACGCGATTCTGGAATGTGCGAGTTTTTGGTTGAGGGAAGTTAGCTCGTTAATGAGCTTTGAATTGAAAAGAATGGAAGCTTGATTTTCCTTCTTAGCACAGGCTCTTAACAAACCACCGTGCAACGTTCTTTGTGATGGAAGACACCCGCACGGTGGTGCACTCACCACTGCTATCCTTCTTGCACCTAGAGCATATAGTTCCTAGCAAATTTCAATTGTACGTGTGAGTAATCACAAGTTTCAAAATTGCCAACTAAATTTTAGGCAGCTTTGTTTGAGAATTAGCATATAGCAAACTAGATTTAAATGCACACAATGCGTGCTTTAAATTACAAATACATGTACAATTGGTATAATATATTAACATAAAATTTTAATATTAGAATATAAATATACTGCATCTTAGGTATTTTAAGTGATCAACGCCAAACTACTCGAGAGTTAGGTTATATAATAGAGATCACAAGTTTCCTTTACATCCCTCCATAATTTCTTGTCACCTCATATATGAGACATGATCTTACTCTAGTGAGAAATCCAAATTATATGATAATGTTTATTTACATATACGTATTAGTTAACTATATGTCTATATGGCAAAGTTGATATATTAAAGTTGACATTGACATCTGAAATGGGTTTAGATCTTGAAATAGGAGTAACCTCTTATGTTACTTTGAAACTTCCTTTTTCAGGTTTAAACAAGTAGAAATGGTTAGAGAATTCTTCTAAGAAGATAATTGTTGTTTTAAGACCTTATCTTAATTTTTTTTATGGCCAAATATGATTTTAGACCAATACAAATCGATTAATATAATAATACATATATTTTAATAAGTACAAGTTTCAATTGGGAAAACAAAAATAGTTGACCTACAAGAATCAATGTCAATTAAGTGAAACTTGTAATCGCTGATTCGCTGGTGCATATGAAAGTCAAATATAACTAGTACTACTCCTACAATCAATCAAGTTTGATAAGTAAAAATCATTTTTTAGCAAGTAAAACTCATTTTTTGTCTATGAAAACAAGTTTTCATCCACCCAAAAATAGTGCTATCAGAATAACAGTAACAATTAGTCAATTAGTTCGAATTAACAACTATCAGTTCTGTCAGTGAAAAAAGGTGTAAAAAGTATTTCTTAATTAGTTATCTGAATATATTGGCACAAAAATCATTTCTCGAATTTATTTGTGAACTGGGGCTGATCTACTCAACTAATTATTAATGGTATATATATTACAATATCTACATAGTTTGATTTTCATAATTGTCAGCATAATACTTTAATATTTTTAGTTATCAATAAGAATTTTTTTTATAAAAAGTGGGTATCTTGAATATCTATAATGAGACAAATTTGTATAATTATATAAGTACAAGTTCCTTTACATATAAATCACAAACGATGAAAAAAAAATGGAGTATATTAGATAGTATTTTCTTTTACCTGCACAAATGTAGAAGCCCAATTCAGCATTAAACCAGTATATGTGGAGATATTGTAGTGAAGTCTTGCGAATGGTAGGGCAAAATAAGTGTTAGTGATGTCATTACTTCCAGCACATACTAGGTACACGCTTTGGGAAATGATGCTTGATGTTTTGTTTTCACCCACTGTTGCCTTGAGCTTGCTTATATACCCTTTGAACAACTTCAATTGATCTTCTAATGACAATACATTCTGCATAATCACAAAATTTGAGCTGTACTGTCATATTACTTAGTTTAATCAATTCAAGTCTAAATGTCAATTTTATAAATGGACTAAAGATGTGGTAAACTCCAAATTTAGTAAGAGCTAATATTATTGATGTTGTGACGGGTGATTGTTTCTCCTTATATATATTGATATGCATGCAAGTGTTATAAATGATTAGGAGTGCAAGTTCGGTTTTTGGTTTGGTTTTGCCCCAAAACCAAACCAAACCAAAATAAATTCGGTTTTCATATTTCAAGTCCAAATCCAAACCAAAATTCGTCCCAAACCAAACCAAACCAAACCGAAATTACAAAACCAAAACCAAACCAAACCAAAAAACCGAAATTCTTTTCTGATGCAAATTTTTTTTCCCAAATCTTACAAATAATACGAAAATTATCAAGTTTCAAATCATCAAACATAGAAGAATTACTTCAAATTTCAACTAAAGCTTAAAATTGAAGTACAAGAACTAAAGATAATTGATAAAAACATCAAAACCCATATAGGATAGGCAAACTTCGGTTTGGTTTGGTTTTTTCGGTTTTTGAAAATAAAAACCGAACCAAACCGAAAACCGAAAAAATGAAAATTTTCCAATCCAAACCAAACCGAATTTTGAAAAAAACCAAACCAAATTATTAATTCGGTTTAGTTTGGTTTGGTTTTCGGTTTTTAACCAAATAACTTACACCCCTATAAATGATTGCTTGAAGTATAGGGTATAGAGAGAGACCGCTAATTTTGCTGAGTCGGGATCATAACCAGCAGCACCTGAAGCAAAGCTAACTCCAGAAATGAGGTCACTAGTTTGTAGTTTTGGATCCAAATATGGAGGAACAAACTCTTTAATCCCAAGCTCTTCCGCTACAATAACAAAGTTAAAGTTCAATTAAAGGACTAGCTAGTAATCCAAAAAACTGAATAACTTAAACAATAAATCTATTAGACAATATAATGCATTGTGTTTTAACTTGGTGAACACTTAAGTCAGATTATACACAGCTTGTTTGTATAAGTTGTTGCCTTGTAAAAAGCAGACTAATTGTTGATTTCTTTCAATTTTGTACTTTTTGTTGCTTCAGGCTAGCACTTGCCTCTTGGTGACCAAAAATGATAAACATTTAATTGCTAGATGTTAACTAACATCTAGCAGGAGTAAAGCTGTCAATGTACATAGGACAATAAAGATAAAGTTGTCGGTCAAACAAAAAGGTGTCCTCAAAAAATACGATGTTGACAAATAGTGTTCATGCAACTACAAATAGTGTTCATGTAACTCCAAATAGTGTTTATGCAACTAACAAATAGTGTCCATGAAATATACATAGTGTTCATGCAACTCACCTAGTTTTTATATATACAACTAACAAATAGTGTCAATGAAATATATATAGTATTCATGCAACTCAACAAAAATCTGCAAACAAAAAAAAATTATTTTTTCTTTTTTTTTTTTTTTTGATAATTTGGTTTTGTTCATTAATACCATGCATGGGTTTGGGCCCAAAGGCCTATTACACACTTAATCCAAAAAGGCGGATAATTGAGAGACTAAACCAATACCCAAAGGTGATTACAACTTCTACAGAGTCTTCTACTATACTAAATCATCACTTAGATCCAGGCCAAAAATTCTGAATTTCTGTGCAGGCCTTGTTTAGCAAGGGCGTCTGCCACATGATTTGAGCTTCGAGGCTGATGGATGATCTTGATTGATGGATCACGAAGCAGCGAGTTCCTGATGAAGTTTAGGTGGAAATTGAGATTCCAAGGGCCACCTTCTGACGAGACACACCATTTAACAGCATTGAGGGAGTCCGATTCAATGGTGAGGCTTATCATTTGGATGCGGTTTGGGCTGGCCAAGGTTATTTGCAGAGCTCTGAAGATTGCGTTTACTTCGGCATTATTAATTTCCATGGGAGGGATTGGAGTAGAGAAAAGGCAAATAAATTGACCTTTTGAATTTCTTAGCACTCCACCAATTGCAGAACTGTTGAGAAGAGGATTGAGGGAGGCATCAACATTCCATTTAAGGGAGCTTGAATTGGGGGAGACCAAACCGAAGCGGTATGGATTTAACTACATCCAACTTAAATGATTCGCACCACATGAGGCATCTTGTATTTCTAATAATGTCTTCAATTGGATAAGGGATTGGATCCCCCCAAGCTTTCATCCACCAACCTAACCTGATGAGAATTAGATCACAGATTTGGTTAACGGAGCAGCGATTATCATTGAAGATTCTTTCATTTCTCTCCTTCCATATAGACCAAACAAGGATGAAGAAGATAGCCCACCACACTTTTTTGAAGAGGTGGCTTGATTTAGGAGGGGACCATGATAGGAAAAGATCTTTAAGGGAGGAAGGGGCAACCCACGAGATATTCCAAATACTTGCCCACCATCCCCAGTTTGCCATGAGAATTGGCGGTGCATGAGTAAATGGTCCATTGTTTCCGAGGACTTATTGCAAAGAGGGCATAAGTCCTGTGAGTGGGATGATATTACACTTTGCTAATTTTGCTCGGTGTTGAGTTTGCCAAGACACGCAAGATAAACAAAGATTTCAATGCGCGGAGGAACTAATCCACGCCGGGATTGATGATTATGTCATGTTGATTCGAAAGTGATAATTTTGTAAGCTCATGAGAAAAAGATTTAAGCGAGAATGAACTGATTTGCTATAGGACCATATAACCTTGTCGCTGTTTTTCAAGGATATGCAGGCTTGATCAAGCAAACTTTGTAAACGGTTTCTTTCCTCGATGTCACGCACTCTCAAGCTTCTAGACCAAGCTAGAGTCCAAGTCCAGGAGAATCCATTCCACACTCCCATTGAGTCAATTGTTGCATTTTTATGAGAGGTTATAGAAAATAATCTTGGGAACAAAGATTTCAGAGAAGATACCCCAATCCATACATCTTGCCAGAAGAGGCAAAATTTGCCATTACCAACATTACAACGGATACCAGTCAATGCAAGTTGATGCGCATCATTGTTTTTAAGGATTGCAGCACAAATGTTTTGCCATGGTCCCCCTGATCTTGGGATTTTCAGATCATTCACACTGAAATTTGGGGGATATTTATATTTGCATTGAATTAATTTCCTCCACAGATTTTCTGGTTCAGAGAAAAATCTCCACACCCATTTGAAGAGCAAAGATAGGTTTCTGAAGAAGATATTTCCCACACCAAGGCCTCCCAATTTCCGAGGCAACTGGATAATTTCCCATTTCAGTAATGCCATGGCGTTTTTTCCCATTCCACCACTCCACAAAAATTTTCGCTGTATTGTTGTGATTTTATTGATGATGCCTTGAGGAATTGGATAGAGCGACATGAAATAGAGCGGGAGATTCGCCAAAGATGATTTTAAAAGTGCCAATCTACCACCAACAGACAGTAGTTTCCCCCTCCAAGACGCCAGTTTATTTTCAATTTTGGAAATGATGGGGTCCCAAGTTGATAGCCGTGAAGGGGACCCACCAATGGGGAGCCCTAGATATGTGAAAGGGAGAGAGCCTGACTTGCACAACAGGGAATTCGCTGCATTCTCAATCCACAAGTCAGATACATTCAAACCCATAATAGAACTTTTAAAAAAGTTTACCTGTAGGCCAGATGCAAGGTGGAAGAGGATGAGCGTTTTTTTTATATTTTGCAGGAATTCCAGTTTTGGTGGGCAGAAAATAAGAGTGTCGTCTGCATATTGTAGGTGAGAAACCTTCAGACCACCCGGAGAAATTTCAATTCCATCCCAAAGATTCAAAGAAATTGCCTTTTCAATCACAAGGTGGAGGACTTCAACCACAATATCAAAGAGAAAGGGAGATAGTGGGTCTCCCTGCCGTAATCCTTTTTCCATCTTTATTGGGGGCGTGGGTGAACCGTTCACTAGGATTGAGGCAGCCGCTGATGTCACACATGATTTGATCCAACATAACCACTGATTTGGAAAACCCATTTGTGAGAGAGACCATTCAAGAAAAGACCAAGAAACCGAGTCGAAGGCTTTATGGAAATCTAATTTGAGAAGGGTTGCTTAGGAATTTTTCTCTTTTTGCAAGAGTCAATGATCTCAGATGCAATGAGAGCACCATCTAGGATTTGACGTCCTTTGACAAATGAAGTTTGGAAGGGGCTAATCAGTGAACCCATGACTGATTGGAGCCTCCTCGCAAGTAATTTTGATATGATTTTGTAAATGCTTCCCACCATACTTATGGGACGAAAATCATTGAATCCATCGGGAGAGACCGATTTTGGAATCAAAGCGATGAACGCTATGTTGCTTCCATGAGGGAGGCTAGAGGAAGACCGAGAATTCCCCACTGTTTTTATAGATATCTTCCTTAATAACATTCCGAGGCACTTTTAATGAATCGAAATTGAATCCGTCTGGACCGGGGATTTGTCGATGCACAAGAGGATCTTGCTTCATCAATCTCGAGAATCGGAAAATGGAGATATGAGACTTACCGCATCTTCCCGAGACAAAGTGTTGAAAGCAAGGCCTTCAAAAGTAGGCCTTTTGGTGTATTGCTACGAAAAGATGGATTTGAAGTATAAAAGAGGCAGACTTTTCGTATTTCATGAGGTTGATCAATCACAATTCCGTCTTGTGTAATGGCTTCGATGGTATTTTTCTTTTTCTTAATGAGGCAACGGCGTGAAAAAAATCGAGTGTTTTTATCACCCTCCCGGAGCCATTGGGCTCTAGATTTACGGGGCCCATAAAGACTCCTTCTTTTTTAACCAATCCCACAACTCAAGTTGGGCTTCCTTCCTAGATTGTAATTCCGTTGGCATAAGACTTCTCGATTTGCAATTTCATCAAGTGATTGAATGGCAGACTCAAAGAATGAGATTTTGGAGTCAATGGATCCGAATTCAGATAGATTCCATTCCTTGAGGGAAGATTTCACACGTTTGAGTTTTTCAGGAACAGGAAGGTGAGGGGAGGAGCACCAAGATTCTTTAATGATTTTTAGGCATGAGGGTGAGAAAGCCAACAATTTAGAAAACGAAAAGGCTTTGGTCCCCGGCTTTTTTTCGGAAGAGGTCGCAAGGAGAGGGCAATGGTCGAGATATTGTTACGTTTAGCGGGGAGGATTTGAGATTTGGGAATATTTGGAGCCATTCGGATTGATAAGAATTCTGTCTAACTTTGCTTTTTGAGTTCCCTCGATGCCATGTGAATTTTCCGTTTGAAGGGGGGATATCTATCAATTCAATATTATGCATGAATTCCTTGAAATCTGACATACCTGGAATTGAGGCAAGATGGCTACCTCTTTCGGAGGCAGAAAGTACTTCATTAAAATCGCCCATCATGAGGCTAGGAATATTCATCAAAGTCCAAAATTCTTCAATTTCATGCCATACTTCCCTTCTGAGATCAGTGTTGCATGGATTGTAAACATTTATCAACATACATTTGAAGTCTTTTGAAGGAATTACACCACACAAGGCAATCCAATGTTTCTCTATTTTGATTGACTCCATATTGAAGAATTTTTTGTCCCATAATGACAGTATGCCTCCCGAATTTCCAGATGAGGGGCTGAACTCCCAATTCAAGTCGACAGAATTCCAGCACATCCTGGCAATTTTCTGGTCAATGACTTCAATTTTTGTTTCCTGCAGAAAGATGAAGTGAGGTTTTTTTGCATTTATGATTTTTCTCAGGGAGCTTCGTTTGACTTTGGCTCCCATTCCTCGGATATTCCATGATACTATAATCATTTCAACAGAGAAGTAATGATGAAAGAGAAGATTCATTGGTTCGATGCCCAATCAGCTTTTTGCTTGAGGAGGATGATTTCAACACGATCACGGAGATCCTCACGAGAACCAGGATATGTCATTCCAAATTTTTTTGCAAAGTTGAGAACATCATCAGGGGTGATGGAGGAAAATTCAAAAAAATTATTTGATTTGGATTTTGGGGAGGGAGAGGCTTGAGATGAAATCATCAGAATTTTTTTGGTTCTTTTCATCTGTTTTTTCTTGAGTTTTTTAATTCTTCTTTCTTCATGAAGAGATTTTATTTTATCTGGAATGATTGATTCGAATCCGGGAGGGAACATGGGGCCTGAACCTAGAGAAGAGGTGGATGTTGAATTTTTGGACCGAGAAAGGGGCCCAAAACTGTTGGTTGTGGGTATTTGAGAGTGGCATGATGTTTTTTGAGGAGATGAGATAATTTTCCTTGGAACAAGGGGGGCTTTTTTGGGCTTGGGTGAAAGCAAGGCGATTTGAGTTTGATTTTTCACCGGGTGGGCTTATTATAGGATGATGGAGGGAGTTTGAGAGAGGCGATTTTGGATGGGAAACGAGTTATTATTTTGAAGTAATGGTGGGTCTTGCCTTTCCAAGAAAAGGGGAGACGAAGAGTTTAGATTGATTTTGGAAGTGTCAGTGCACTTTTCCTGAGGAGATTTGGGGAGCCCCGAAATTTTTTCAGCTTGATTAATGGGATGCGCCACATTTTCCCTAGCTGCATGTGATGATGATGCAATATGCAGGGGGGCACGTGAAGGGGAATTTTCCTGGTCACCTTCAGCACAGTTTCTCTGATCATCATTGGAGAGAACGGGAGGCGGACTGGGAGATGAGATTGGAGATTTGACAGTCTCATGATTTTCCTTCAGAGTTGACATATTGACCAAAGATTCTGATTCAAAGATAAAAACAGGGAATTTTTTCTCCCCAATCTGCAACCATAATTTACAATTTATGCGGAACAGACAATCTGTGATCAGGAATACCCTTGCTTTATCAAGGTTTGAGTAGTCAACCGAAGTTACTCTTCCAAAAACACTTCCAATATTATGGAAGTTTTCATAATTCCAAGCTGAAAAAGGAACTCCATACACATTCAAGGATGTTTCGCGCCATTGTGAAGCAGCATTGTTATTAACATTCCGTAAATCAATGAACCACTTTTCCAACCATTTACTTTCAAACATGGCAATTTTTTCTTCATTACTATCAAACGTTATCATGTGTAGTAAACCTCCCAAAGGTTTTATTGTTAAGCTAAATACACCTTCTGCCAGTATGCAGTTCAATAATTCATGGGAAGATAATGATGATTGAGCCACCCCAATTAGACTTCTATCAAAGAATTCCTGATTATCTAGATTTCTTGAACCTTTGATCACCAATGAAAATTCATCATCAATTTCTTCTGCCACAATATTATCCCTAGCTGCCTCAGTGGCCTCGCCTAGGATTCTTGTGCTTGCTATTCTGGCTTTCGAGGGTTTTTTATTGAAGAAGTCAGGCTGCGGGTCAATTTCTTGGATTTCGATGATTTGTGAGAGATGGTTAGTTGATGGTGATTTAGATTGTTCAGGGTGAGGATGGAGTGGTGTGATAGGGTGATTACATTTGGGAGGGGAGGAAACTTCTTTGTATGATCTATGATCTCTCAGAGAAGGTTTTGGGCGAGGTTTAGAGATGAGTGAAGGTTTGATTGGGGGGGTTTTTAGGGATGAAGCTAGAGGGGTGATTGTGTATGGGTTTATCAACTTTTGCGGGTTGAACTTTCGGACGCATTCCTTCCAATTTTATTCCATTCATGGCTTGAACTGCTTCATTTGGAGAGTATGAATCAACATATCTGATGAAGGCGAAGCGGAATTTTGGATTTGGCTTTTGGAGGGGTGGGATGACTATATTTGCAATATCACCAAATTTCCGGAAGAGATTCTTGATATCTGATGGAATAGTGTCTGGGGGTAGATGGGAGATAAAGATGGTTTTTGAGGCTAGAGGTGGAGGAGGAGGGAGAGGTTGATGAGGTTTTCTTTTTGAAACCTTGATCCATGTTTCTTGATCTTTTTCGACGAATGAGTTCTTTCTCACAGTGGGCTCTCTCTCACATTTTTTCTTTTTTATATTGTGTTTTATTTTTTTATTCCTTGGTGTTCTTTACTCGTCACTAATCACTACAATCTAACACATGAATATCACCAAAAAAACAAATTAGACATGAATGGGGCCCAAGTAACGAGAGACCAAACCTAAGTGGAACACTTCATAATGAATAAGTTTCACAATGGATACTATAGTATGAATTATTTGTAGCTCTTGCAATTTTCCAATAAGTTCGTGCATTTCCAATATTAATTTACACTATCTATACCGCTAACTAGATAGTTTATCACTAGATTCTTTTTTACTACAAAAGATAATAGAAAAGAAATAAAAACAAATAATATTACCAGCTTTCTCTATCTCCTTCTAATCTATATAAATATTAAAAAAAACGTTCCTAAAAAAACCTATATGTCACGTGACACTCTACTCAAACTTCTAATGTAAATGTTTTATGTCCATGTGAGTTCAGATAAAAAAATATAAATATTGTGTGACTGAAAGTTATCAAACATGTGACCTTTGAAATAAAAAGGCAGAGCTTAGCTATCAATACACTATAACTTTATACCAAGGATGTCTTGACCCAGTGGTTAAGATTGAGGTGCTGTGAACGATAGGTCACAGGTTCGAATCCCCCTCCCTTCTTTGTACATGCTTTGCGCCCGTGGCTCCAATGGATCAAAAAAAAATACACTATAACTTTATTGTCTAATTTTTCAAATAAAATATGTTAAAGTCTCTAATAATAATATTTAACTAAAAATACTTAAACAAGTATTTAGATCTCTAACATTCTTATTATGGAACTACCAAGAGACCATTGATGACTTATTCTCTTACCCCAATTCCTTTTAAGCTATTGTTTTCAAACACAAACCTTTTTTTTACTTATCACATCATGACTTCAATTTTTTACTGAACAAAAAAAATACAAAGAGTAACAAATAAATTATGAAATTTATGAATAATAACATATTTATTGTAGTTGACCCGAGGCATCGCCCGAGGAAAAATATTTTTAACAACCAGTGAAATTACAACCAATAGAAAAATTTAAAGCATGAATAATTTTTTGGGACAAACAAAAAAACAAGAACTACATTAAAGGGTGAAGGGATTATTACTTTGTTTAATTTAAAGGCGACTATGTGAAAAAGAGAGTAAAATGCTTATAGTTTAAAGCTTTGGCAATCCAATGTGTATGAAAATGTTATGCAAAGAGAAAATATTATACTTGTATTTTTCTTACACTCAAATTGGTTTTCATGCAGGTTGACTTCTACCCCAATATTGTTTTTATATAGGTTATCATTTTGATCATCACAAAGACGAAACTAATTAACCAGGTTACGACGTACTGGAAGTTAATGTAATATATGGTCATATAAAAAATTCTTGATGCCAAAATATTGCTTTAACTTTAACGAAGTGCTCAGTGGAGGAACAAGCGCATGAACTTAATAAGACCATAAAATATAAACCATAGTATAAAAAGAGAGAAAATTAATCAAAGAGGAAAAGAAAAATAAACAAGTGAAAATTACCAATGAAATCAGAGGGAACTTTGCCATTGCTGTATCTTCCAGTTGGTACACCTCCAGGAAAATCTCTCCCATAAGGTGGGAAATTAGCTTTCCCAACAGTAGCAATGTAATTATTATTTCCTGGATCCACTATTGAATCCCCAAATACTAAAAGTGCTGCCACTTTTACATTTTTCTTAATTTCTCCCAAGTTTATTATGGCATGTCCATAAATATTCAAATATGATGCTATTACCATAAGATAAACCACCATGATAGTGATTTTTGAATGAGAAATGAATTCATTATTATTTCCTAAGAAATATTTCATCTCTTATTCTTACTTAATTTTCTTTCTTTCTCTTCTTCTCTCTTCTCTGTTTATTTGTTTACATTAAAGGGTGTTGCATGTGCTTATATAATACTCCATACGAGCATACGTGAAGAGATTGTTAAATATGAGTCAACTTTAACGTACATATTTCTGCTTATGTATGAACTTAACTAGCAGCTAATTTTCTTGTTTTACTTTTATTAAATTATTTATTTTTCAAGGTGGGTCCTATTTTGTATAGGGTATGGCTCATAATAGAGAATAACAAGAATGAGGAAGCTTTGATTTTGGTCTGATTAATAATGTTAGTTTAGAGACAGGAGTTATGGGCCATATCTTGCATGTCTTATATAGTTATATCCTCATGAAAGGCTGGAAATGGTTTGAGCAAAATTCTTGTATCTTCTTTGAGTTTGACAAATGAGAAATAATCCTGTTAGAGTTGAGTGTGAAAGCATTTCGTAATTTCTTTTGAAGGGTAAGAGTGTGTGTCATTTCAACTAAATCTGCATGTTGAATAACACGTCTAAACAATACACACGGATCGGATCTAGGTTTTTCAGATTGGTGTAGAATCAGCTAATTAGGACATCTGAAATATATTGGGAGCTTTGTTCTAATGATAATTTTTGGATCCGAAAATAGATTAATAAAAAAAATTGGCCTAACGTAATTAATAATATCTTTTTCTGTTTTTTTAGTTGACCCATTTCCTCTAGGCACATTTGTCAATGCACTATTTTGAACCTTTATATCTTTAATTATCAATAAGTAAAAATTACAAAAAGTTGATATTTGGAAAATATATATTGAAATGAATATAACAAGATTCCACATGACTATTTTTTTCCTTAAATACAAATCACAAAGATAGTCAAAGTTGTATATGTGAATAGTGTCGAAAAGTCGAAAATGAATTATAAAAAAGAAAAAAACGGAGGAAGTATAGTTTACTATCTTAAGATTCAGATATTAAAAACAAAGCACCTAAAGTATGGCATTGAGTTCAATGACTAAATTAATTAGAATTTATTGGACTTCATATTTATCGGCTATCTCAGGTCCATGTACAGTAGGTCACCCTAGTCCCTAGCTAGACAGTTGGGTACTCCTCTTCCTTTTTAGTTTTCCCCCATATTCCTTTTTTTACCTTGTCAAGAGTTGTATTGAGTGGGAATACAATCGGGTAACATTCAGAAAGTTTATACTAATATATTGTTGGATAAATGATATTTTTTATATTCTTCAATAACATTAAACCAACTCAACATTATATTGCCCGTTAAAGTTATGCGAGAAAAAAAGTAGTTATGCAAGATCTTGTTATTTTATCTCAATGTCTATTTCCAAGGTGTCTATTAATAATAGTAATATTTATTAAACCATAATATTAAAGATACACTGAAACTTCTTTCGTTCCCAAATAAATGAAAAGCTTCTGCAAAATATTTTCATATAAAGAGAGAAGGTTTTATTTATTTCAAAATGGATGATGTATATTGTTTAAATATGCGTCTTGCAAACCATGAAAAGTTCAATGGAGTAGAATTGAAAGACAGTGGAAGTCTTGATCTTGATGCTTATTGTTCCACATATTACGTACCTTTAGTTTTTTTTTTTTTTTAAGTAGGCATCAATATTACCCTTAGTACTGGCTTCCCATTTTGAAGCTCTTTCAAGTATTCTTGTACGAGTCTAGATTTTCTGGTAAAACGTGGCTGGGTTACTCAACTTCGCATATCTCCTTGTCCGAAATTCATAATTAAACAAGTTTTTATTGAGTGCGCGCATCTTATAGATTTCTTCTAACCTATAGCCTTTTTTTCTTTCAAGTAATTGGTTTGAAAAGGATGGAAATACTAGATAGGTTATTAGGTTGTTTCACCAAATAGATGAAGTAAGGAAATATGTCATAATTAATTATAGAGGCTCTAAAAGAAATAGTATGCAAATTCATAATTGCTCTAGGTTCCTAGAACTTTTCTAGTTGCTTTATTATAATAATCCTAACTATTAATAAAGTTTGGCAAGATTTTGTATACTTTGATTTTTTTTTATTAAGGTAAGAAAAAGAAAGGTTAGGAAGCCCTCCACACAGGGAGTAATCCTGATGTATGATTTACAAGAATGGAATTTAAAGCAAAGTTTTTAATTACAAGGCTCAATATAGAAATAAGACTCTACAAGGTGCCTACATTAGCTACTCATCAATTAGCTGCTTGATTGGTTTCCTTCTCTGAAGATGTGCTTTACGATTCAGTTGTCAAAAGTTTTGAGGAGTGATCGGATGTCATCAATAATGTTTGCAATTTGCCACAGACCTGGCCTTCTCACAGACCTGTGTTGATGACAAGAAGCTAAGATTGTCTCCTCCAATAATGAGATTTTGTATTCCTTCTTGGATAACTAGTAGAACACCTTTTTGCAAGGCAACAAACTCTGCTATATAGGCATGAGAATTTTCTAGCTTGTAAGTGCATGCTTTGAGGGTCATCCCTTCATGGTCTCGGATGATGACGATGGCCGAGCCGCAGCTGAGGGAGGAGCAGGTTGAACCATCGAGATTTAGTTTGAGGTATGATAGGGGTCGGAGGAGGTTCTCATGCTACCATGATAGGATTTTTGATTGGAAAATGGAGGAGAAGAAACAAATTAAGGGGATCTTGTCATGTGACAAAGGTAAATTAAAGTTCAGTGGTACCATTCATTATGGATAAAATAGGTTATGTGGAAGATTCTTAGGATATTATGCTTCTGGTTGTTAAAGATAATATCATTGCATTCTTTTCAAAGACTCCAGATTAGAAAAATACACTAGAGGAAAAAAGCCCAAGGGTTGCGGTCAAAAAGGGCCCAAGGGCTGCGTTTTTTGGCGCGGCCATTAGACTAGCGACCCTTGCCATTTAGGAAGGGGCTGCGGTTTTTAACCGCGGCCCTCGCAGCCCTTGGTGGGATAAGGGTTGCGGTTAAGGGCCAAAATCGCAGCCCTTGGTGAGTTAAGGGCTGCGGTTTTGGCCCTTAACCGCACCCCTTTACCCACCAAGGGCTGCGTTTTTTCCGGACCACGGCCCTTGTTACCCAAAAAAAATTTTTTTTTTTTTTTTTGCATTTTCTAGCCCAAAATGATCCGAAAACAATTATATATATAGAAAAGGATCATTTTACATTGCAAATTATAATTTTTTATACAAATATATAAGAAGTTACAAAAACATGGTACTCCGGCCTTGCATTCAATTTTGTGACTTCATATTTTCTCTTCTTGAGGAGCAGCATCCTCTTGAGAATACTCCATATGACAAAGATGCATTGCCTACACAATATGGCAAGCTCTAGAGCGTCATATAGATTGATCAGACTAAGGCATCCATAATAACTAATAAGCACCAAAGTATGAAATCTCACCTATGCAGCTTTCAGTTTGACATCCTTCAAAAAAGCCCTTGGCTACAACCAAAAATCCAGTCAGTACAGATAATCAGTTCAAAAGAAACCAACATCCTGTATAAAGAACAATCTCAAATGAACTTACGCCATTCATATAGCAAATCATCTTCTAAAGCAGAATACAAGTTTGAGAAAAAGATGTGCATATGATCGGGAACACAAAGTTGATTGACATATTAATGCATAGCAATGCACCTTTAGGAAGTTTGGTATAAGATTTGACCCGTCATAAAGGTTCTTTATCCACTATTCTTCAACATAAACTACCCTGCATCACCAGATCAATGAATGGCCAGGTTAGCTATATCTACCTTCCTAGTTATACATACTAAAGTACAGAGTTGTACTTGATTCCGCCACAACACCACTTCTTCCAATGTGGTGCCTTCAACGAGTTTTTCACTTTGTGTTGCGAGAATTTTGAGGATGGCAAGGTGGTTGTGTGTGTGTACGTGTTTGTGTGTGCGGGAGGAGGGGGTTAGAGATGAAGCCTTATCTTTTTAATTGCATATAGATTAATCCAATCCTATTCTTGTATTTTACAACTACCAGAAGAAAAATGGAGAGATTTTCCAATCAAATCCAAAATATAATATGGAACATCCTCAATAACATGTGATTTAAATCTTGGCTCATTTTGTATGCATAATTAACATACAGCTAGCAGATACCAAAAATCCAGGAAAGTAACACAAGTTGTGTTGATCACATATGCTAACTACCAGTAAGAAATACTATGACAGCAGGACTATGGCTATATTTTGACTTCACAAAATCAATTTCAGATAGATAGAGTTATGGCTTTATTTGACAGAAACGGACGGTTTGAACACAACTTTCAAATCTTTGCAATAACAACCAGGAACATATAGTATATCTGTATATATTTATACCGTATAAGGGAGTTATGAACTTACTATCTCCAAAATTGCTAATGAAGATCAGTCTATCTACCTTGACAAGACGAACCTGCAGAAGAAAATAACATGAACAGCAAAGTTAACAGAGTATATAAAGCTAGATTTATTTATAAACGGAAGCAGCAGAGTCTGCGTGACGTCCAATGCACGAAAAAATTCCAAGTGTTTTGAGGAAGATGAAAAGATGATACCTTTGTCCTAACTGAAAGTGGATTGGCAACAATGAACTTGAAAAGTTGAGGCAGATATTTGCGATCAGCATCACCATCATTGTACAAAGCACTACATACCAACCTAAAGATGATAGGGAAAGAAAGCATTAACAATATGAAGGACAAAATTCAGTAAGCATTACCAATAGTCTAGTCCAGCTTACGTGTGTGCCCCCAATTCCTTCACATCATGTTCCACAATAAAATCATAACGTCCCCCAGCACGTATAGTTTCAAGTTTCAACAGGTGATTTCGATGTATCCATTAGCAGTACCCTCTGCCTTTCAGTTTGGATTTCCGCCTGCAACCAACGACAAATTCTTACAAAATCACCACATTGTGACAAAATTATAAAATTGAATTAACACTCTAATCCAACTTTACAATATCCAACATTCATAAATCATACTTCATATTACAAAAATCACCGATCATTTCATTCATTCCTTCATTCATTCATTTACCAATCACCAAACAACAACAAAACAGCAACATTTTACTCTCATAATCAACGAACCTCGAAAGTGGAACTCTTATTAATACTAGTGTAGCAAAAATCACCAATCATTACATTCATTCATTCAGCAATCACCAAACAGCAACATTTTACTCTCAAAATCAAATTTCTGAGTATACAAAATTAACAACATCAAAAAAAGGTACGACTGACATTAATAACAATATCTCGAACCTCAAAACTAGAGCTATTATCAATACGAACATAGCAAAAATCACCGATCATCACATTCATTCAATCACCAAACAACAAGAAAACAAAATCATTTTACTCTCATAATCAAAGAACCTCGATCTTGGAACTCTTAATGTAGCAAATTCACCGATCATCACATTCATTCAATCACCAAACAAGAAGAAAACAACAACATTTTACACTCAAAATAAAATTTGTAAGTAAACAAAATTAACAACAAAAAACATAAGGCAATGACTGACCTTAATAACAATATCTCGAATCTCGAAACTGGAACTATTATTAATACTAATATAGCTACAAAACGTCTCTCCCAAATAAATCGCCCTAACAAATCAAAAATCAAACAAAAAAAATCAACAAAATTAACAACAAAAATAAAGATGAGAGAGAGAGAGATAGAGAACACGAACCCGAAGGATTACGGGAGAACGAGGAGGCCAGAGAGACCAGACGCTTAACCGAGAAGGATCAGAGAGAAGGAAACGAGAGCGAAAGGAGAGATCGGGATTTGAGGAGAGAGAATCGGAGAAGAGAGGAGATCGGCGGGGTCGAAGAGGATTCTAGTAGAATGCTTCTCAACAAATCAACCTAATCAGAAACCCTAGAATCACGGCCTCACACATAAAGCCGTCGATGCTAAAGGATCAGTGACGTGAAGTGATGCCAATCGTTGATTGTATAGGCGACGACGACGGATTTGGCGGTGGTGTGAAGAGGACAGACGAGGGAGTGTGGTGGTCGTGAGATTTGTGAGAGGAAACCTTAGCCCCCTTTGTGAGAGAGGAGAGAGAATATGAGAGGGAGGGGGGAGATTGCGACTTTGTAAGATTTGCTCAAGTTTGCTCGCTGAACGTTTATTTTTCGCGGTTGTGAGAATTAATGATAAAGGGCTGCGGTTAGCCCAAAAACCACAGCCCTTAATTCTTATCTTCTTTTATTTTTCGCGGGTGGGTTAAGGGCTGCGGTTTAGCCCAAAAACCGCAGCCCTTAATTCTCAAGGGCTGCGTTTTCAGATAACCGCAGCCCTTGCACCGCAGCCCTTGGTCTATTTTCCTCTAGTGATAAATTTAGAAATTAAGTTTTTTTAAGTTTTCATGAGTTACGAGGTAGAAAGAAGAGGGTCGAGAAGAATCATATAATGAAGCCATTTCTTTACTTCTGGGTGATGGTGATCCGATCCCATACTTTTCTAGATTTGGTGCATTGACAAAATAGATGATCTATTGTCTTTTTTTGTTGGTTGCAGAGGGCCATTTATCTTCCTTAAGGTCTAAGTTAATTATGGGCTAGCCAGGTAGGTGATTTGACGGTAAATTTGCCATTTGGGTTAGGGTCCCAAATTGTAGAGTCATTTGAATCTGAATTAGGTAAAGGGTTCCCTTTTATATATGTAATTATGTTGGGGGAACATTTGCTGAAGTTCTAGAATGTTCCAAGATTTATTTGAAAGAAAAATTTCTTCTATGCGGACATTAAGATCTATTGTATCTGCAGGGAGGTTTAGCATGTCTAATAGATTTTTGTGATAGATTCAATTTTCGACAAATATATACATGAGACTTGAGATCAGCCGCCTATTTTAGGCCTTAGTCATATCCAAAAGGATTTTTTGATGGGAACAATCCCACCTTTGCGCGGTATTACCAAAACAGTCCCACCATTTAAAAATTTGGGAATAATCCAACCTTTGGGGTGCATCTGCTTGAAATGGACAATTTGAACCTATGACATGTTAGACCGGTAAAAAAACTTGATGACCTTTTTTTTCCCTTCCAAAAATAATTATTGACTCAATAAAGAAAAAAAAACTAACCCTCTCCTCCCCCACTCTTGCCCTTCCTTCTCCTCCCACACTCCAGCCACCCCCAATAACTCCCTTTATGTCCCTCTTTCCTTCCTCTCTCACCACCACCACTCCTCCCTTTTTCCTTCTCTTTCAATCCCTCTTTCCTCCCTTCCTCCCTTCAACTTTCCACGAATCCCACCATCACCCTGCGTCCCTGCCCATGACAACCACCACCAATTGCAACTCATTCCTCCTCTCTTTGTCCCACCCTCCTAAACTACCTACTTGCTTAGCATGGAGGGATAGAGGAAGAGGGAGGGAGGCTCTACTTTTGGGGGTCGCTTCCTCCTATTCTCATACAACTTATTAGCGAGGTCACGAAGCACAGATGTCGCTTCATTTATAACAAAATTCACAAATACACCCGCTTCTAGGAGTAGAGATAGAAGGGAGATCGTGAAGTTGGGTTTCGTGAGCTTTTTAGGGTGGGTAGTTTGGGAAGGTGGGGTTGGGTTCAAGGTTTGAGAGGGGTGAGGTTGTGGCGTCTAGGGTTTGGGTCGGTGGTGGTTGGGTTTTAACATCGTGGTGGGCAGAGGGGCTTTCGTGGGTGGCGAGGGTAGGCTGGGGCTGGGTTCAGACAAGATGGTGGGTGGTTCGAGGTTTAGGAGAGGGTACAACGGTGGCTAGCCGAGGGTAGTGGGGGTTTTATTTGTGGTTTTAGTGGTTGGTGATGGTGGGGGCTAACTTTTGGGTGGGAGTGAGGGTGATTGGGTGAAGGCAGTTGGTTGTAGACTTGTAGGGGTTGGGGTTAGTGGAAGGGAGGTGGTGGTGGAAGGGGAGGGGAGTTGTTGTGGTAAAGTTTTCTTTTAGTGAATTTATAAATTAAAATAATTAGATTTAGGTGCTTAATTAAGAATTTAGTTTAAAACACATTATATTAGTTCTTAATCACATAATTAGGGTATTAAACCTGCATTTGCAGGTTACCAACAGGTAACGATCCATTATGGGCACATACACCTTGAAGGTTGGATTATTCCCAAATTTCTGAAAGGTAGGATTGTTTTGGGAAGACCGCTCAAAGGTGGGATAATTCCCATAAAAAAAATCCTATCCGAAAACCATCCCAAAAATCCAAAACCCTTCAACCTTTGCTACCTATGAGTTTCAAACATGTGACCAGATAAATAATTGTTGTGTACTCAGCCCTTAAAACAACTCTTGCTCCTTCGGTTTATAATATACTTCATAGGTGCTAAGTACAGATAAAATTCCACTAAATACATGATTATTTAAAATATTAAAATTACGTTTTCTTAATACTCTTTTATTTTAAAAAATTATTGGGCCTAGTGAATAGAGAGAGTGTTAAGTTTGGTTGAGTTTCTTTCACAATGATATCAAAACAATGTCATTATATGAGATCTTGAATTTGTCTCAATAATGCATATTATCTAATTAAAAATTAGAGGGTAGCATATAAATGTTGCACGTACTTATGAAAACTTCGGAGGAAGTTATATATATATATGTTTTGGTTTTACGAAATCAACTTTAGCACTAGGTATTCGATAATCTTTTAATCTTTGGAGAATAATGTTGTTTCTATTCAATAGACATTTTACTGTAGATATCAACTAGTTTAGTTGATAAGTCTTGGGAGGTGGTACCCAAAATCTGAAATCAAATTAAGTCTACATCATTATTTCTTATGGCTCTCTCTACACAACAACAACAAAAAAAAACTTTACTAATTACAATTGGACAATAGAACATTTACTTTAATAAGTTGGTTAAACTGCTTTTAATGTTTAACTAGTATTTAGGCCCGGACTATGCCCCGGGGTTTCTCTATGCTATAATTTAGTAGTAGTTAAATAAGTCATCTCATTCATTATATGGATTTCAAAAGTTATCCATTCATATATCATTAATTTTGATTAAATAAGCAATAATAGTATGGTGGAGTGATGGTTGGATCCCTTTCTTTCATACTTGAGAATGTGGGTTCAAATCTTCACGTTAACATTGCTTCTTTTTTTTTAGTATATGAGAAAGACGTTGATAGAATGTTATTAAATGAGGGAGGGTGACACGTGGCACATATACGTTCTTTTTTTAATATATTAGTATAGATTCTAGTTAGTAATCTACCTTGGTTTTCTACTTCTCTCCTTAGAGCAGATATAAGTTATAACTAGCTGTCCCCTCAAAAAAAAAAAAAAAAAAGTTATAACTAGCTGTGAATTGAGCCTTGTGTTATCATTTGAATATGCAGACAAAGGTAGGGAATAAATTTTGGTGCTACAGATAATTTATTTTGGGAAGTCTAAACCATGTGAATCAATGGTGGTTATGTTATAATACATGTGCAAAGTTGACTGACTGGGATAGTAATTAATGAAAGCATAATCTTATACTAGTATAGAGATCAGGTGCCAAGAAATGCCCTCTTTTATCCCAAAATAAGGTGGGACTAAAATACAAATTGATATGTGTCAATTGGTGTTTGTATGAGAAGTAGATTTTTTTCCTTTTTAAGATAACATGAAAATTCCTTGAAAGTGGGAGGAGATTTAGGAATCCCACTCTCTAAGGGGCAAGAACCGAATTCCTGTTATTGAGATGGAAGGAGGGCCTCCAACTAAATAGGCGACCCTTAATTCTTGTCTTTCTTGATATGTACCTAGAATAGGTTGTATTGATGTGTGAGTTCTAGTGGCACTAGACCTGGTTATTGGGCGGGCGGGTCAGGGTCGGTGCGGGTCGATAGCGGTTTAGTGCATTAAGGGTCGCTTGATAAGAGGGTCGCTAGCAGGTCGGGTCAATGCGGGTCGGGTCAATAGCGGGTCAACAATCAGGTAAGAAAACTAATGAACAGAGAGAAACAAAAGTGAGTATAATTGAAGAGAATCCATACATGTAAATATTTTTGCAATATCTAATTTATTTTTCAAAATTATTGGGATATTTTATCGGCCCTATAATGGCCCTGTCCAATAACGACCATGTCCATTAAAACCCTGTCCAATAAAAGCCCTATAAATTTGACCCTAACCCTTTAGCCATTGGGCTACCCTGTCCAATAACTAGGTCTAATTGGCACTATGCATGCCACTATGGCACTATCCAGTATTCACGTATCCTTGGGCCTTGACTCTTGTAGATGAGGGCTTACTTGAAACCGGGTGTGTTTTTGAACTATAAAAGTTTCCTTTATGAATATCTTATTTTGAGTTTGATGCTCTCTTCTACTTTTGATTTATAAACAAGTTTTTAGGCCCGGGCTATGCCTCGGGTTATTATATTATGTACTTTACCAAACATTAGTTGGTTTAGTTGTTAAGACTTTAGTATATAAAGCTTGAAGTCATGGGATCAAATCTTATACCATGCATTTTCTAATTTTTTATTGTATGTGGAGTTCATGAAGCAAACACTCTAAGGGACAGCGCCACGTGACATAGTTCCTTGCTTAGGAGTTAGGAACACCTTTTAATATACTAGTTGTTGTACCAAGATATATTAGTTGAAATATTGTGAGTGGTATAATTGTATTGAAGATGATGAATAAGAAGGCATTGTGGTGAATGAGTAAATGTACGTATGAGTATAAGTAGGGGTGAATAACTAAATGCACTTATTAGCATAAGTGATTTAAGCAAAAGGGCAGGTTCACAAAACCAGCACTTATGTGAACATAACCATTTTTTTGGAGCCAAAAGATGCACAAATTAAAATGCATAAGGCTAAGTTTCCACAACAAGTACCTATTTAGACATTTACAAACCATTAGAAAGTAGATGCTGAAGTTCTATTGTTCACCCCCAAAAAAATATCACTTACACATAGCACCATACTTAATTAAAAGATTCACATCTCTTTGTACAGGAGGAAGGAAAACCAAAAAAAATCAAGAATTCTTAGAACTATAAATGAGGATGTGATAGTTCCATATACTGCTAAATTGTTTTTTAAGCTTGGTTTGGCTAGCATTAAGTTGCCTATAGTTGTAGGCTTTGCAGGGCAGAGACCCAAATTAGTTAAACATTATGCTGCTAAAGTAATAGGTGTTCTAAATAATAGGATGTGAAGGTAATAGGTATGCCAAACAGATAAGTTCAAGATTAGATAGGTAATAGGTATGCCAAACAAATTATACAATACGGTTCTTGCAAGCCAAACATTAGATTTCTAGAGTAGTGTGTCTGACATTTTCACTTAAAGTAGTAGAATAAAGCAGTTAAGTTAAGCGGCATTGTTTGCTCGTACAAAAACTCGGATAGCAAAGACTTGATCCATAACTACTAAACAGGCACAAAAGCGGGGTGTCCTCTAGGAACTCCGACCTAACCAGCACAAAGGGTACTGTGCTCCTAATAGAAGCCCTGTTGTTGCATGCAAGAGAATGGAAGACCTACTCCCATGTAATGTTCTTTGGAACCCAACTTAGACAATGGTTCCTTGATAGTGTTGCAGTAGGCCCGATCTGGAGGTAAAAGGGAGTAGACTGTAGGCTCTCTGCAATAACTTCGAAATTAAGGGTACCCTACAAAAAAGTTACGCCTGTGTTAGTGGATGCTAATTAGAACTGTATATTTGACATGCTATATACCCGCAATCTGTCATGATATATCCACATAGGGCCATTCTTGTTTTATTGAAAGAGTATGAGTTTATTGTGGCACACAAAAGCAACAAAACATATTGGATAGGCATGGAAAACGTTGTTCAACAGCAAAAGGAAGTGAGGTTTTTTTTTTTTTTAGTTTGTAATGTGATTTTGTGTATAAATCAGATTGGATTAGGATGTCTCTGTTGGATGGAATTTCAGCACAAACATATTTGTGAAATTCTTTTGGATCCTTGATCTTGTAAACGGGCTTCATGATAACAAGCAAATGCGCATGAGGTAAGCCCCGTTTTTGAAATTCTACAACATATACAAATGCTGCAACTTCACCAAAATAGTTTTCCTCTGTTTTTTTTCAGCGCAATAAGTTTTGCACGGAAAATACGCGCGACCACGTCGGGTCTATTCTGTGCTTGCTCACCGGGCGCGAGTTACGCCTTAATCTCGGCCAGTTGGGGTTACGGGTAATTGTGACAAACAAATCGGCTTGCCAAAGCGTTGCACAAGGCTTACTGCATTCAAATAGTGCCTCTTCATATCCCAGTGGGCCACCTAAGAAATACGGTGGCGGGATCACTCGGTGGCCTACATTCGCAGCCTGTGTCTCACCACCCGTAAAGCTATCAATAAGGCCTTGATACAATTCAGCCCTTATAGCCGCTGATTTTTCTGAAGAAATCTAAGCGTGTGTTCTCAAGTTTCACATACATATCAACAATGTATTGTTGCGGCAAGCGACACGCCCTTAGGAGGTAATTGCCTAGCCGGATCTGGAATTTGTAGGCGTAATATTCTCTACAAGATATATCTTTGCCCCGAGTGTTATGGCTAGTCCTTGCAACTACACCGAATACAACAAGCGGGGACGGGGAAAAAATATGAGACCTCACACAAAAAAGAAGGGAGCAACATATGACAACAAAGTACAATGAAGTGTTTGTTTGCTAAATACCGGAAGCTTGTTCGGACGGGAAATCGGTAACCTCTATAAGCTGCGGGCGAGTTTATGGGGTTATCTCGCATTGTCTACTGTTCTCTACCACCTTTGGACATCTTCTTAAGCCCTTGATGCCACCCACATGCACCATATGGGTAAATCGGCGGGTATTGCAGTGCATCATAGCAACCATAATAATGCATAATCCTATGGGATTCATCGACTTCCCATGCATGACTATATATGGGCTGCTATGTTGGGCGGTGGAAGACTCTTCAGTCCATATAACGACAACCTCTTCGGCGGCGGGCACATTGTAGATGCGTTGATCAAGAATTGGATCCTTGTTAATGCGGATTTCGTGTCATCGGCTATGTCGATTTCTCGCAGCGATTTAAATTTTTTTGCATACGGGTTATACTTGCATAATGTCCATTATTATGGATATGACATCGGGGTCGGAGTTCGGGGAAAAGGCCTAAACGGTTCTCGCGTTCATGTTGAGCATCATAGAAATATAATTGTAGAAATTTAGCTTTTTTGGTTAGTAGGATCGGAGTAGGAGATCGGGGATAAAGTGGTACATTTGTCCATGTAGCTTAAAAACATATATGCCTTTTTCTGTTTTTGAATCGAATATTCCACCAAGGGAGCTAAAAGCGAAAAGGTTATTGTATAGTCTATCATATGTCCCGAAATGTATGGAATCATCATCTTGAGAGGTGAATAGCCCGATAAGTTACGAAAGGGTACGCATCGAAGCGATTTTTGTTTCACCACCACCGCACGAAGCGGGGCGGTTCGTAGCAGAATTTTTTTGCAAAACAAAACGTACAAAAATGTGGTGGAGATAATTCCGGGGCGCGCTTGGCACACACTGACCCACCATTAGAGTTGCCTGGATGAAGTGATAACCTTTAAGATTAGAAAGTAATGAAAATAGGTGGAATCTATTAACAAGGAGCGAGAAGGTGGGTAGTTACGCGTTGGGTGTTGCTGCTGCCTTTTATTGCGTGTTCTTCGCTTGGCACGTCCACGGCGGGTGCCCGTGAAGGCATCCGTCGATTATGGATAACGGGTGCAGTCCGCGTTGAGGACAGGAAACCCAAGTCGGCATGTGTGGCTGCACTTTGCTGAGGTGATTTCATGCGTTTGGATACCCGTGTCTTGGACGTTGATGGCGTATTTGTAGGATCTATTTATGGATAAGCAACTTTTACAAACCGTAGACATCTAGGGTAGAGGTACTTGATGTTGGAGAAGTAATTTAGGGAAGATATTTAAAACATAACAAAGCCATTTACTAACTTGCATGAACAACGGTATACGTACATGAAAGCAAAGGAGGGAGGAACAAGTAATACCCATAAGTTGTTGCACGGGAACCAATGTGGTTCGGCAGAGCCTTAGGTGGGTCACCATTGCGCAGGCTAACAATGGCGGAATAAGCGGCAAGCTGCCCACTTCACGAGTACGTATGCAAGTAGTAGAATTTGGCGACAAATGTGAGACACCCACAAAGAGAGTAAGAACAAAAGGATACACGAGAATCGGGGATTTAAAACAAATTAAATTAAGGGCATGAAATCGTAAATGGCAAACATTTCATTCTAAATTAAATCTTTATATATAATTTAGTCGAGTACTTACAACAAAGTTAGGATCAAAGACATTACTATTAGATAAGAAGCGAAATACACAAGAGGTATGCTCATGAATGCGAGAACACTTTGGATTAGACACTGCTGTTGTATGTTTTTATAAAAAAAAAAAAAAAAAAAGGCGCAAAAAGATGCCCAAACAAAGCAGCACGCCACCCTAGAAGGCGACGGGTCTATTGCAAAAAAATTACTGGAGGCATTGTCTAAGATAAGAAGTTGTTCTTGTACAAAAGGAACAACGTGTACATTAGATCAAATGTAAATGCCCACACAAAAGGAAGCACCTTAATGCACGAGACTATTTAGTTTTTCCTACGCTTGATGCGGATTCAAGCGCAGTTGGAACAATAAGAAGCGGAATAGCGGCCCCTGTTCCCAGTGGCGAGATGAGCTTCCAAAAGATGACCTCGATTTACGCTTTCTCGGAGGGGGAGGAGGAGAGATCATTGTCGGTATTTGGAAGAGTTCACCACGAGGAGTTAAGCACTCTTGTTCTACAACCGGTGCACTTGGTTGAAGGCCATTGACGATCCCTAGTACACGTTCCCTAGCGGTTGCATAGTTTTCACGTTCAAGGGAGTATAGTACGGCAGCGTAGTTCGTACCTTTGTAGTTTGCATCATTTATTTCGAGGTTGTAGAGGCGCATAAGGCAAGCAATGGTCTTCTTTGCAACACTCTGCTTTGCATCAAAGTGTGTATCACAATAATCTCCAAAGATACACTCCATTCCATCAGACTTTGGAACAATGTTTAATTGTCAACCAAGAAGTAAAGGAGTATTGTCCAAAACGGATGGTCTCAATCGGAGTCAACAAGGCTTGGGTGTGGCTAACGACGGTGCGCAACACTTCAATATAATTGATGCACACATGTTTAGGACGGGAACTTGATATTCATGCACTCATGTTCGTGCACAACTATATTTGGTTCTTTCTTTTCAATCTGTTCCAGTTCCAAACGTTTCAAGTTATAGAACCTAGCACACCGTTCAAACATTTGTTTCCTTTCGACGTGAAATCCTCAACCCGGACATGGTACATATGCATAAGCTTTCGGACGCCTGTTCAGCGGCTCTTTCACAAGACTCCTCTAGATTACTTGCCTTTTCACCGACAAAGACATAACCAATTGCGAAGCATTCCGTCGTAACAGTCATGCAAGGATTATTACGGACCATGTCAACAAAGTCATAAACGAGGTTATGGGAAATGCATGCATTCGGTAATTTGGCGTAAAAGAGGTCGAAACGGAATTGAAATTATTACGGGTGTCATAGTCATAACTTGTAACGTAAAGCACCGATTTCGGGGGGTGCATGGTCATGTCGAAGCAAAGATCCTTGAGCTATAGGTGATGTATACTACTTGTTAACCACTCCTATGTATCATTCTATATGCGTGCATGGGATTATCTTTTGTTATGCTAAACGGGTAAAGAAGAGCATAGACGGAGGGCAGTTGGCACCACATATCTTTGGTCCACCAAATGTATAATTGGCATTCTACAAGACAACATGTCAATTCCTATTAAGAACGCAGTTTTGCCAGTATTATACGGAGGGTGTATGACACATTTGTCAACATGGCTACCAAGAACTAATACGAAGATGTGCAATAACCGTAATTATGTGGCCATTGTAAACTATACGTAACCGGGTTACATAGGCCGACCACTAATTCTAGAGGACTCCAGTAGGGAGCATACATAGGTACGGACTTACGAGGCATTAACGAAGCACACATCGGTAAGCTATCATGCTTGGTAGGAGGATATACCCTTTTAAGGGAGTACGTATGAATAGGGACGTATACAAGAACAAATGACTAAATGTGTAAACTGCACAACAAGCACCAAATAACAAAGGCAGCACACACATGGCAATTGTGGCACGATATTGAACACGGAAGATAATACTGTGAATGCCTGCGTAAAAACAATAATACCGAGGGCTGAATAGGTGTATATGTGAGAAGAAACCTACAAGAAATTAAGGAAAATGTATTAGTAAAGGATACAAGAGTACGGGATCCCATAGCATGAGAAATAACACTTTTAACAACAGATTACATTTTTCACCGGCGAGGTGCAACGCGTCTTGTTAGCATAGTAAATGTAAGTGTATGTTTGCTATGCTAAAAGCACATTATACAATGCAATATAATAACTACAAACAAAGGATCAAGCGGAAAAGTAATAATTTCTCATGGCTATTAGTTTTTCCAATTCATACAACTATGCAAGATCAAGGACAAAAGTAATAAACTGGCACTTAAAATGGTTGTTCAAGCTAGTAAAACACAATTGAGAGAAGCCACATTTGTATCATGCCAATATGTTCACCATTCCCTTTTTCCTAATTGCACATCTACTTTTCCTAATTGAGTTCCATAAATCCTAAACCTCTAAACCTTTAACGGTGCCAAGCTTTCTCTTTGATACTCCTCGTTGGGCAACTATATTCACATTTTCTCTTTCACCAATATCTACCAACATGTTGTACATGGTTGCACAAGTGCATATGTAGGTATGGAAGCGGTGGAAGTAACCATTTACACCGGATAACGGCAGGCAAGCGGGGAAAAGTAATTAGCATAGTTGACATGTAACTACTTAGGCCATTGATTTGTAAACTATATTTAGCTATTATGAAACTACCTAGAATACCACAGTGACTCATTTGCACAGTAGAGGAAGTTAAATTTGAACATTAGAACAAAAAATGTATGGTTAATATTTTTTTGTTCCGGTAGAATCACGACTATTCGTGTTGCATTATGGCATTAGGAAATATGTCAAATGTGAAGGTCCATTAGGTGCAAATAGGCAATGTATTGAGTTAATTGTCATAGTTGATAGTAGTAATTGTTAGATATGTTTCTCACCAAAAAAAAAATTGTTAGATATGTCATTGTAATTGTTCTTAATCAATGATGTAAAGCGTTTGTAATACGAACACATGCAGGAGCCAAAGCAGTATGCAAAACAGTTGAAGATAGAGGAGGAAGAAGGGAGCAATACCGAATTGGAATATGAGCAACAACACACAAGCAAGAGAAACCGAAAAAACGCCTTTATATATGGGGAAGGAAGGTAAGAAGAGGTGAGACCTAAAAAAATATGAAGGGCAATAGTGTAAATAGGATGCCATTAGAGGACGAATGGAAGTACTGCATATCGGTTGCAATCCCTCATATGACGGAATTTAGGAGCACATAATTACCTATATTACCTATTTTTGAGAATACATGGAGGATAACCAATACTGTTCCACATAAACAAGTCCGAAAAAGAGTGGAAGTACCCATGAAAACAGGAGGAACACACAAGTTTTGGAGGGAAAAGTACATATAAAAGCTGATTGACAGCCAACTGCATAGCAAGCAACTAACAAATACGAACTGTAATACAGGGAAATACCAAAAAGTATGCACATGTAAAAATACGGTGCGGGAATAATAAAGAGGAGAATGGAAAGGGCCTTGGGTAAAAAAAATTTAAACTTACCCCCATAAACAAGTGGGTCACCATGGGCGGGTTGGCTCTGAATTCCACTGAACCAAACGGACTTAATGAATGTTAGGCCAATGGCCTAGGTTTGTTGGATCTCATGACTAGGGTGATGTGGTCGACATGGGATCCGTTGTGCGGGTTATGGCCCAGGCTTGGCGGCTTTCATGGTTAGGTTTGTTGCACGGGTGTCCGGCCCGAATGGGCGGGCCAATAGCCTGACTTTAACGGCGCCGATGTCTTGGGTTGTTGGGTGGATGTGGATGTGGTCGTGGTTCATGGATCGTGGTGCAGCTTCGACGGCTTCCATCGGCGATGCGGGCCGAACAAGCTGGGCTTATCGGCTCGGATGGCCGGGGCGCCGGTAAATTTGGCCCGTGGCTTATGGGTTACTTTCCGGTTTTGACGACTCTCATGGTGGGGGTCTTTGTGCATTCGGTTTTGGTCTCGTCTGGACCGGGGGCTTGTCGCCGGGGGCAAGAGGGTCGCCTGAACCATTGCTACCCTTGAATGGATGATGGATAGAAGAACAGTTGAGGTGAGTGGGCACGTGTTGCGGATATTGGTAGATGGACCCGGCAAGTTAGAGAGTTTACGTACGTTTGGGCCAATATCTAGGGAGCGAGGCCAATTTGTGGAAACCATGAAGCCCATGGACCCGGATCCCTTTTTCACGTATAATGAATGGTACGTTTAATGAAGGTGGAGCCCTGTGGTTGAATCGTGCGATTCAAGCTCTTCTCTGGCAACGGCTGCGATTGCATTTCGCTTAGGAACAGTGAATTACGGGGTTTTATCACTCGGTTCACTATTCCTTTGAACAGTAGCTTTACTCAACTTTTAGAAGGGTAATAGATTTGTATAGATTAGAATTTTTACTTATAAGAAAAAAAATCTACCAGTAGGTAGATAAATTTTCCCCAAGCTTTTTCAATATCTTATTATATTATTTGGATGGTACATTAAAAGTTTAATAAAAGCATGTTAGAAAAATGTATGTTTATTTTAAAGAAAAAGGTACGGATACAAAAATCTATGCCTACCTTCTTTGCAGCCTGCTAAGGTATGAATCAAGTTTATGAGAGCCTAACATATGGGTTTAAATTACTAGTTATTAGTGTGGTCATGACTTAAGATAGTGCACAACACGTGATGCTTCTCCATAATCATTTTGAATATTGATATTCACATTCTACCATTCCAATGACTTCATTCATTGAGATCAGAGCTATAACGAAATTGTCTGTCTTCAATTCATGATATTACAATATATATTCAATAGAAATGAGTTTCTCACCTATTAACAAGAACTTTCTGTCAAAAAAAAAAAAACAAGAACTTAAAAAGGGTAATAAAAGCACAAAATACTAAACTGAAGATTTTACAAACTGGACTTAAATTTTTGCCAACATACTATCTTCTCTGTCTTGCAAAAACAAAACCATCCTTTGAAATGCCTTCCTCTTTTCTCTACTTATTTTATAAGAGGAGAGAACATTATTCAAAGTATTTCATCTTACTAGTTATTTTAATGGAAAAATTGATAAGAACAATCTTAATTATGGCCATCCTTCCATACAATAAGCCAAAATTTAAGGTGCATCTTACATGAGTGGTCCTTGTAGGTCACTTGTCTGCTGCAACAAGTAATCTGAGTCATTTAGCAACGAAAATTTAAAAATCCGTCGCTAAGTTTATCAACGCGAGACATTAAAATTCGCCGCTAGCGAAATTATCTTCTTCCTTCATATATATTTGCTCTTCTTTGTTCATTACTTCGATTATCTTGATTGCAAAATTTATTTCATTAATGTTTATTTATTATTTTTGGAAGGAATTTGTTTCATTAATTTAAATCTACATTATTTTAGAGATCTTTTTAGGTGCCAGGTGACATTTTAAGTGGAAAATTTTCATTTTCTAAAAATATCTCATTTTTTTTATTTTTTTTTATATGCTCAGGCATTCTTTTCTTTATTTGCACACTATTTCACCGGACCTCTCTTGATCATATTTGAACTTTGCAAATAGCTTTAGATAATTACCATAAATCTACAATTCGAATCAAAAGAATATGAATATATGTCATCCATAGATAAATAGCGTAGTATATACTTTGTAGCAAGCAATTTTATTTTTCTTATATTTCTCAGTTAAAATGCAATTATAATGTTTGAGTAAAATTGTGGCTAAGTCACATCTAGAGAAATTACTAATTTATCACTATGAATATTCTTATGAACAACTCCTATATTCATTTTGAAGATATTTAACCATGTATTTACTTCGTGAAAGTTATAGATCTAAAAAAAATGAATATAGACTCAAGGATTACTTTATTTGGAGTTGTGTGCTAATATTTCTGCTATCAAAAACATTACTAATTTAATTCTAAGAACAATGAAATTCTTTTAATTTGCTCAGCATGTAACAAGTCATCCGCGACCACTCATGTAAAATATACCTTAAAGTTTAGCCTGCTCTGTGATAATCAATAATTGAATTTTTTTATGGAAGGATGGTTATAATTAAAATCGTTGTTGTCATTTTTTTCCCTTTTTTAAGATAATAACTCACATAATATCGTTATTGTCAAGTTTTCCTTTTTTAAGATAATTAGAACCGTTGTTGTCAAACTAGCCTATGACTATGAGTCGTTAGAATTGTGGAACACATTGCCTTGAGTTTCCATTCTGTCGTCAGATCCATACACATAGGCTTCCTTTCCTCGCCTCTAAATATGGAGATTGGAGACGATAAACCAACAATAATGTCGGTACAATATATATTGATTGTTCATCATAATTCAATAATTCATCATGCACAACTGTCACCCAACTTGCTAATGCTTCTTTAGGAGAGGTGACATATCCGAAATTGATATTTGACAGCAATTACATATATACATAATACTCCCTCCGATCTTTATTAGTTTACCCGTTTAACTGCGCGAGTTTTAGGAGAAATAATGTCGTGGGACATAGAAAGAAAGAGAAACTATTATTTTATATTAAAGTTGAATGTATGTGTGATGGAAAGTTAGTGGTCTCATTCCAAAAATAGTACCAAAAGAAATGGGTAAACTAATAAGGGGCATCCCAAAAAGGAATACGGGTAAACTAATAAAGACCGGAGGGAGTACATGTCATCATTATTCTTTATTATTCCGTACAAAATCGCAAAATTGATGGGCAATATCATGTAACTTCTAGTCTTGTATCATTGTATGTGATGTCATTTTTTTGTTTTTATATATCCAAAATACAATATAATATAAATATTAATTTTCTCTTTCTAATACTTTGTGATATTTTCCACTACCTCCAAATTAAATCTAAATCTTCTATATCTCATTATTTTGTAGAGTGCACCATTTGCGTACCACTTGTTTTAGACATCCCAAATCCCACATCGGAGAGATAAGATGGAGTTACCTAGTTTATAAGAGTTCACCAACTACATTAGTATGAGACTTTTTGGGAAAGAACCCAAAAACAAATCAGTGCGGGCTACGCCCAAAGCAGACAATATCATACTAATGGTAGAGCTGTAGGTGGACTTGTGGGCCCTACAAATGGTATCGGAGCCGACGACTCGGCTGGGATCGCGATGGGAAATCTGTGTTTTGGGAAGGAGCCCAAAAATAAATACTAATGGTGGAGCTGTAGGTGGACTCGTGGGTCCTACAAATTAAGCTATGACTGTCACTTTATATTATAAATTTATAATTAAGCAAATATAAATGTATGTTTACATTGAAAGTGTTAAGGGAGTAATAGAAAGAAACGAAAAAAAAAACAATGAAGGTGAAGATAGATTGAAGTATGCATTGTCTATGTAATGAGCATAAACCACACCCTAGGCCCTTATTACCGTATTTTAGATTAATAACTAGTTTTTAGGCCCGGGCTATACCCCGGGTTTTTATAGTTTTCATTTATTAATATTTTACTTTGAAATGATAACATCAAATATAACTTGGTTTAGTGGTTAAGACTGTTGTATATAAACTTGAGGTCGCAAGATCAAATCTTATACAATGCATTTTCTTTATCTGTTTTTATTGTAAGTGGATTACATGTTATAAAGCAACCTAAGAAAGAGTGTCACGTGGCGTCGTTCTTTGTTTAGGAACGCCTTTTAATATATTTGTATAGATTCCTCCTTTTGTCTCTCCTTCCTTACATTATCTAAATACTAGCCTTAATTATATGCATGTTATACGTGCATGAAATATAACTGATGTGCGGGTTTTTTAGGAATCGATTTTTTTTCCCAAATAAATAAGACGACGGCGGTTTGTATATTACGTTGTTAAGTAAGGGTATATTGATCAAAAAATTGGACACTAAAGAATCTTTCAAGAATTCCCTATAATCCTATATAATAGATATATTTTCTCTTCAACTACCATACGTCCCTCAATATATTGCTCCATATAAAGGCGGATCCACAGTGAGACCTAGGTGGAGCATGCCTCCATGTGACTTTTTGAACCATTATGTTTTTAATTACACAATAGTTAAAAATAATTAAAAGTGAGTGTTGTAAAAATTGACATAAAATAAATCTAATAAAATCTTACATGATTATATTTTATCTTATTAAAATATATAGGGAAGAATATTTTAAACTTCAACTTCAAGACTAGCACTGGTGCATTCTACTCATGTTGATACATAATAACATGGAGAATGTGGCAGTTCGTTGACTTTGTACCTAATAATCAAAACAGGTAGACAATTTGAGTTCAAGCCAACAAAATCCCGAGTATCACTATTCTCGATTGAGCACCCGTACCAAAATTAAGCAAAAGATTTTACTAATTTTTTTAGTATATCTTCAATTGGCCCAACACACGTGACGGTTCAAATAGGTTTTGTTTCGTGTACGAAATGATTAGCAGAATGATTTAAGAGGTAAATCGGGTCGAATTTGTGTAATAAGATTTCTCCAGAAACACACACAAGTAATCTCAAGGCGTGTCAAAGCAAACTCACGTAGAAACGTATACTCCGTCAGCAATGTAGATTGTGGAGAGATAACTTGTAATTAATCTTGAGAGATGTATAGATGAGTGGTAAAAATTGTGTCTTTCTTTCTTTGTTGTTGGCGCTATTAAAGGCAGTTTGCCACGAAGATGGTATGTTAATATATGCTTACGTGACTTTCTTTCTTTATTAAAAGAGATAATTGGTTCGAAAACTAGCCTGTAAGGCGCACTAGTTGAGAGGCTGAGTACAAGGCTAAACAGCCCATAAGACATCAATTAAGACAACTGGCCTTTTGCCACACAAGATAATCCCCCAACATATTGTTGGGACGAGGATTTGAACCTGAAAAGCTCTGGTACTCTACTGAGCTACTAACTCTCCCTCACGAGCTTGTGACTATGATCTAATGTATTGAGTTGTATTCAATTAGTATTTGATGGTAACTTGGTAAGAGATATTATTAAATTATTATGAAATAGGTCTAGAATAGTCATAATAGTTCTACAATAGTTAACACTTTGTCCATATATAAATTTGTCAATATTTTAACAAATTTATATAAAAATAATAATGTAATGTTAGGTATAAGAGCGTACCAGAAACGTAACAAGATCGAGAAATTAATAAGAAAATAATGCAAGAAAAGCAATAAGGGACACAATATTTAACGTAGAAAAAATCATCAAATAAAGGCAAAAAACCCACGGACGACGAGTACCCGAAAATCCACTATATAAAATAGGAGAGTACAAGAACCCTTTATAGGGGTGAGTAATACAATAGAACTCTCACTATATAAACTCACAAAAGAGTAATACAAAAGGAAATAGTGGATTAATAATACAAGGTGTATTATAAGGAAGGAGGGATTAACTTTGAAAGGCTTAATATATATGGCTTTTTAGTGTTGGTTGATGTCCAAAGTTACTACAGCACCATATTTATAGGTGGGTAAGTCGGTGATCACATCCCAAAAGAAATGTCTAGGTGCTTCTCCATAATTTTGCCGACATAAAGAGTACTAATATCTAGAGACTTTCTTAGCTAATCATCATATCTAGAACAATGATGAATCTTTCATGATCATCTTGCATCATAATAGGCGGAAGTAATAGAGAAGTGCTTTTGTTTTAGCTTCTGGGCTTTAAATGAAATTTGGGCCATAACCCAACATGTGATATCTCATTACATTCTTCTCAATAAAATGTCGACTTTTAATAAACATGATTAGAGATAATAGAGATCAAATGTGTGATTTTAAAAGCATGAAAGTCAAGATTATGTGAACTAATGTAGAAATTACGGGACAATATTTTTTTTGGTAACTTGTACTCTTGTAGTACATAGTATCCTCGATGTGTTTTTTTCTTTTGAGTATCTGTCTATTAGATGGTCTACTGGATTAATATGTTAGATTCAATATTGGATTTTGTTAGTCAAAACTCGCCTAATTTAGTCATAGGAACTAGAATCTGTATTCTATATTTAAATATGAACGAAATACTATCATCTAGCTTTTGCCTTTTAGTGGGTATGTATTGGTTTATTATCATATTCCCTTCAAGAACAGCATCTAGGAACCGTAGTAGTATTACTATGACATTGAGAATGATGAGGGATTAGAATTAAACAATCAGATTACATGAGAAAATCAAGGGGTTTAGAATATATTGGGGTTGTGAGAAATTTACTTTACCAAATTTTAAAAAATCCCAAGTCTCATATAGGGCCGTCTTCACAATCTTTATGGTAAGATATGGGTAGCTTGTTGTCACAAAGGGGTCAAATATGGTACTAAAGGACCCTTTAAGATGCGGGGGTGATCCGATATCTAAAAGTGGCCCCCTTTAATTCATGAAGTGGCCCCTTTTAAGTTACAAAATGACCCCTTTACGGAAAAAAAGTGAGGTAGACGTACACTAATTTTGTGATAAGGCGGTCTCACACAAGACTTACTATTTAATTAAAAAAAATACTAGCCGTATATTCTGCTCATAAAGCCCTTCTTTCATCTTATTTTTGGAGCCCAGCTATGCATTTCTGTGTTTACTATCATCCGGAAGCCCATAAACTCTTGCTCCTAAAATTGTGTTGTTTAACTTAATAGCATAAAAAAATTGATAGAACAACCCTTAATAGCATAACGGAATGGATAGATCCTATAACATCTGCCAAAACAAAATAGCATAACCTTTTGTACTTTATGAGGTAGCAATAACAAAACAAAATGTTTTTAAAAGGTAATAGCTTACACCTTTTTTGTAGTAAACATTTTTTGTTATTTTTGACGGGCTCTTGGACTCTTGGTAGAGGTTGTAATTGACAAATGTTCCAATTACATATAAGAGGAACAAGTAGGCCATGTACATATTTAATTTATATAGAAATACACTCCTGTATCATATTTACATTAGTAGAAACTCGATATGCATAGTACAACACCATCAATTTGACATAAACCCTATATGACACCAGGTGGTGAGATAAGATTAATGAACAAAATGAATCTTCATACCCATGCCAAACATTTATTATGAGGCACTCACTTCAATCAATTGAATTGTGATAGAGAACGATACAGATATCAATAACTACAGGTTTCCAAAACCCAAAAGGCTGCTGTTTAATCAGTCGGCGCTAACCAGAAAGGGATGCTGGCAAATGCTGCACTCGATCGTCTCCGAACCAGAGTTTGGAACTTCAACCTGCAGCCAAAAGCCCAGTATTTGTCATCCATAAAGGGAGATATGTTATACCAGGACATAACCCACAAATTAGAAAACCTAGGGTAAAGGAAAGATTAATTATCAATTGAAGATTATTTATTTGAAATTTGATTCAAAAGCACTACCAGAGTGTTTCAAAGAAGAGTTATCGTGAGTTCTTGAGTAGGTCTGTCTTAAGCCTAGATCAATTCTAAAATTAAATGGAGTCTCCATCGTTCTGATTAAAGAATCCACTATGAAACTCCATAAACTGTGCTGATAAAGAAGATAGAATCACGAACCTGTAAGTGGACAGTGCAAGTTGGGCAGGCAACATCTCTCATCCGTTCTAGAGACCCTTCAGACTTTAAACCTGTTTATTGTCCCAATTTAGCAGTGAATAAGTGACAAGGAATAAACTAAAGTAATTAAGTGATGCTTTGATGACTAGCCTCAGATGTTCATACGAATAACAGATAACTCCCTTTTAAATACTGATTCAATTAGAAACTAATAAGAATTTGGTACATTGGCAACAAATGAGTACCTGCTGATGATTTTGAATTTCTGCTCATCTCATCCTGTTCAAGATCAATAAGACGGTCAAATGTAGGTATTACATCCACATGATCATATTGACAACAGTATTACTACACTTGAAATATTTTCCAAGAACTAAAATAATATCACCAAGCAGTGGAAGAAGCATGTACAGCTATCTAAAAGGTCATTGCATAACCATGGAAGCAATAAATCAAAAATTAGTAGCCAAGCCATCACAGGCATGCATGCCTCATAAGAAAGTGCTGCTTCATAAACTACAACAGCACAACATCATTTAAGTCAGACACGTTCCACAACTTATGCTTCTCTCCCCAAACAACTATGTTAAAATTGTATGATATATGGTTCTCTATGTAGACACATTCCACCACTACGCCTAACTTGGATCTTGGGAAGTACTTCGCGATATAAAATAAAAGTTGACACACTACGAGTCTAAGATCTAAGATCCAGGTAACCAAGGTCACATCATGTCTCAAACTAAAAGATGGAAGGCGGACACCACTACTTAGGGCACATTCGGTATGAAAATAAGTTCGGTTCAGCAAAAATAAGTTCGAGTTTAGCAAAAATCAGTTCGGTGAAAATAAGTTTAGTTTAGCAAAAATAAATTTAGATTAACAAATCAGTTCACTTGAACAAATATCGGTTCGGTAATAGAGAATCAGTAAAATCAAGTTCGGTTCGGCAAAAATAAGTTTGGTTCGGTAAAAATAAGTAAAATTCAACAAAGAGAAGTCCAGTTCAGTAAAAATCGGGTAGTAAACGGGGCCACGGGAGAAAGTGGCTACAACACCATAAGGCTAGTTTGGATCCACATCGGACATAGGCCGTGTTTGGTAAATTTGTTTTCATTATTTTTGGTTGCTTTTGGCTTTTTGGCCGAAAAAAAAATGCTTTTGTTTGTTTGAAAAAAATAACAGCTAAGGCCATAATTAATTTTGCCAAACACTTTTACAAGCGGGTGCCACAACTAAGCACCCACCAAACAAAAATAAATTACAAATGCCCCCCCATAGTTGTTGAAAGTAACTTGGAAAAACAAGATATGCATGACTTGAGGTAAAGTAAATATACACAAGACCGTCTATAATCAATAAGTTATTATTCTATTTCTTTTTTAGTAGACAAGTAACATACTCCATCACAAAATTATATGCCACATTGCCACTTTCTAACTTTTAGCAAGTTCAAAATTGGTCTATCTGTTTTACCTCTAATAATACCTATAAATTCCAAGAAACAAAAGATGCTACTAAGTATATGGTAGAGATGTTAAAATAATTATATAACGAAAGAAAAAGTATTCTAGCTAAATTCCTTATAAATGATCCCTAATCAAATTGAGGCCTATTATATAAATATACTGAGAGGTACCAATTTTGCCACTTGTTTTCGAATTAAGACATCCTATTTTGAGTAGCTGCAGCATTACAGGCACAAACATCCACATCTTATTTAAGCACATCACAGAAATTGAGATATAGAGTAGGCGTATAGACTTAAGTCACCTTAAGCTTTTTAGCTAAATCCTCGTGACTTGGGAATGAGCCACTTCTATTAACAGCTTCCCTAGCATTGGCTAGCCTTTGAGTGACTTCTGCCTGTAACAAATCAAACGTCAGTCAGTAAGTGCAGAACATATAAAAAAAATTAATATTCCAAAAAAATTAAATAACCATCAACATTCATCACACCACAAGAAAAAAAGTGTGGAATAATTGCTATAAATGCATTTATAGCTAGCGAACAAAAAAATGAAAACAAAAACCAAGAGCTATTAGACAATTGAACATGGCCACATTCTACCACTCCTAAGTTACAAATAAAGTCTCATTTACACAGCTCAGCTCAGGCATCGTTCAAAAAAAACTGTGATTTTAGCATCACATGACAGAATTAAGAGTCATCTGACACTATACTGAGAACCAATCAATATATCCCATTCACAGATAAAAATAAAGGAAAAAGGAACATTTCACTGTACCACGCAACGATCACAAACTCGAACCGGTGGTGCTTGCTCATCTGTTGTAAGAGGAGTTCTTCCTTGAGTACATTTGTCGCAGAAGATCTCACCACAATTTCTGCAGTGATGCTATGGTTGACATGAGGGGAAAAACCATGGAAACACAAGTCAAGAACATAAAAATGTTGACACTAGCACTAAATCCAAAACAAAAATCCCCAAAACACCAACCTTCCGAACAAAAGCATTGAAGTTTGTGCCACAGGAAGTACATTTATTGACTGCTTCATCAGGTACCTGTCATGTACAAGATTGAGCACTTATCAAATATTGATCATATTCCAGGAATATATTGAGTGTTATGCACAGGTCTTAACACCATTTCTTACTTTCTTCATTTAACGTATGAACAGTAAACTTAAACATCATTCACATAAGAAAGCATAATGAACTCTTGGGGCATATTTTCTTCCAAATAAATACTATAATCCTCACACAACTCACAAGTCACATCCTTGTAATTGTAGACTCAATAAGAAAGAACTTACAAAAGATCATCACTATCAATCATGGTCCATAGAGAAAAATGACTCACCCAGTAATCTTTCTCCTCATTGGGGGGTTTAATCAAGTTCATCCAATCAACAAGACCTTTCTTCTTCTCACCAAGCTGTTCAGGGGCTTTGGATGAGCTAGAATCTTTTCTTTCACCAATCTCCTTAAGCTGTGTCACAAAAAATGTAAAGATAAGTACCCAAAAAGAAAAGTTCAATAAATGAGGAGAGAGACAAAGAGCATCTCCTAAGTGAGAAAGTCTTAAACTCTCAATGCATAATTGTAAAGCACAGCTAAGAGTCATCCCAAGAAATTCAAAGTGTTGTCACAGGAGAAGGTAAAACATAACCCCATATCATATGCATACACATTCAACCTTAATCTATATTACCTGGACTGGGGTAAAGGTATCAGATATGGGCATATGGGTAATGATCAATAAATTTGAAACAGTGACTTTACCCTTACAAAATAATAGTATATCCTACAATTTTTATATGGGTGTCTTCATGTCATGCATGCATGCATGTCATATAAGATTTGGTTCACGTTAAATGGCCAGCCCAAAAGAATAATATAAGACAGAACTAATAGACTAGGCCACCCAAATCCCAAATGAATCCACAGTCGAGTCACTTGACCTCAATAAACCTAATACAATAAAAAAGGAGGCAAAAATACATATCAGCAGCTACATGTAAGGGAGAGAACCATAAAGCAACTCCCTTGGAGAACATCTCCGGAGCACCAACCATCAACAATCTAAACAAACCCTGCTAATAGTCGGCAAACAAAAAGCGGAAGAGATAAATCAAAAACTACAGGCAAAGATCGAACCATCAAGTCTTCCCTCTCTTCCTCTTCCATGTCCCCTCTCTTGACTGGGTATACCTATCGAAACTAAGGCAGAGTCTATTGCACATCCTTTGTACCCCAATAACTTTTAACAATAAGGGTACACCAGAAACCAGGCATGTCAATGTGACATAGCCCTTATTTTGCAGCTGATTTACACTGTAAGTTCGTGGGGGGGGGAGACATGCAAAAAAATTTATGTGGCATTTTTTTAGGAAAAATTCACAGAAATTCAGGTCTTCCCGTAACAATCCCAAGTCCCAACTATGGGGAATGCCTTCTTAAAAGATACAGTGACCTTAAAGAACTGATGTAAAAGGTTAGATGATGATGCGTCACCTTCTACTTTGGTTGGGGGTTGGGGGGGGGGGAGGAAGGGACGATAGACAGGAATTTGAAAAAAAATTGAAAGAAAATGCATAATTAATAAGTAAAACAAGTCATTAGTCATTTGGGATTATTTTATAAAAGGTAAACCCCATTGGATTATACTAAAAATAACCCATAATTAGGATATTATAGGAAGACCGACCAGATGAGAATTATTCTTGTGAAAGTTTCCTTTTTCTATGTGTGGCTCCATCTAACATCAGTGTGAGACAGTCGGAGTCAAGAATAAGCACACAAAAAAGAAGAAAAAAAAAACTTAGCATACCCTAAAAAATGATGTTACGTCTTGGTAACTTCCAATAAGGACTATACAAGTTCAATTTGTTTTATGGGATTCCAATAAGTTCACACAAGTTCCGATCAATTCTGATAAGTTAATATTAGGTGAAAAGAGCGAAGCCTGTGTCATTCTAGGTCGTACCAAATAGCTAATCGTCCCTTAAAAATTCATCAAAGAATCTCTCACAGGTAGTATTGAAAGAAAAAGGATCCATTATATTCCCAACAGGAAAGAAATTACCCAATCTTCTAAGTTTTTTGGAAATTTGAGGCATTAGTGAAAGAAAAATGGTATCCCCAGCAGGTTTTGTTTAAAGCAACAAACATCACAATGCGATATTTCACATGAAGCATAAAAAAAATGCATAAGTGCCTACGGTCATCCATCTTTGCCAGCAACAATTTTTCCTTATTCTGATTACATAGAAGTCCGATCTTTCTCTAAGTGGAAGAGAGAACACAGAATAATTTTAGGAATTAAGAGTCATTCGACTTAGAAAAAGCTTCAGGAAAGTCTCAAGAAACGCAGTATAAAGAGATACCATTTTTTCTCACCAACTATGCCGCTTAAGCTACACAGATATGAAATACATGAAGTTGTAAGAGTTAAATCGCAATAAATAATACTTCCTTAGGTTTTTTTAGTTCTACCATTTTGACTTTTAACCCTATTCACAAATTCTACTTTGACCATCTTGTATTATTTAATATTTATACACAAGGAAAAACATACTCATGTGGGATCTTGTTAGATTCGTCTCGGTATATATTTTCAAAATATCAACTTTATATAATTTTAACTTATACCTAATTAAAGATATGATTGTTCAAAGTTGTGTGTTGGCAAAAAAAAAAAAAAAGAGGAAGTATAAAACAAAAAATATGATGGCATCTGAATGTTAAAAGTCAATGGCTATCACGTTAATCATGTCTAAATTTCCCCGTTTAGTAGCCTATGTTGTTCACTTGACCGATAGCAAAGACAAGCAATGCTACTTGCCTCAAATCATCTGTACTGCCTGTGTTATATCAGAACAATAGATAGAGAACGGGAAGATCTTGGAAAAGGGAACATCAATCTAAGTATCACAAGAAAAAGGCCACTGGATAATTCTTCCTAAGGCAGCAATGTTAAAAAAGGTAACAACAAATGCCACAATACATATGCCACAGATACCAGAACACTAACAGAATAGTGTCACATGTTCAGAACCTAGTAGGGGTATTTCTACACTATAATAAGCTATTCAATTACCACGGTCCACGAGTTTGGTGGAGAGAACACAGTTGAACTACACAAATCTCGGAGAACGTCATAATTATAGTAAAATGTCACTTACCTGCACACTTGCTGCTGTGACTGTGTCCAATATTGTATTTGTAGTATAACTGTTTGACTTTACCCTTATGCGCTTCTATTCAATGTCCACTGGCATTTTGGCCCAAAATGCAAATATATAGGAATCCAAGACCTAATAATGAAAACAAACAAAGGCTTTAAAGAACACATGTCTATAAGAAATCTTCAATAATAAACATTAGAGCAACCATCCTACCTCCCATTTTGTCACTGTCTCAAAAGGATAAATTCTCAGCGTCCGACCTGTAGCAGGATCAAGCATTCGAATCCCATCCAAACCAATCTGTTTTACCATGTAAACCATATTATCACAGAAGCAAAACCTATATATTCATGAAGCAAAACCTATATGGCTAACACATGAAAGCAAAAGGACAACATTTTATGGTTAATTTTTTGCTTCTATTTCTTCAAAATTAGAAGACATGCTAGCTGAAACATTATTCAAAATCATCATACTTCACTGCTTCATTACCCAGCATATACATCATTCACATTGGTAAAATAAATTATAGGTGTATATATAGCACAAAGAACCATAACGAACAGAAATCACTGACATTAAAATTAAACTGAACAACAAAGCAGAAACTATACCTGACAAAGAACATCCAAATCACTCGTCCCATACCCCTCAGCCAAGACCTTAACACGAAACTTCTGCACTCCACCCTTTACATCCTCCTCCACATCCTCCTTCGGAACCGCCCTCACCACCTTTGGTACCGCCTTCATTCGCCCTTGATCACTCCCATTCCTATTCCCCTCTCACTACCACCTGAAAGATTAATAGGCCGCCCATAATCATCGAACATAACCTGCGAAGAAGACCCCGAAAAACCCGCCGTTCCTCTAGCTCCATAAGGCTCAACCTTCCCACCTTCATACCTATAAACACCACCATCATCATAATCATATCCTTGTGACTTTGAGCTGTACATACTATGCTCCTGCTCCCCATAATCACCCCAACGGTCATAATTCACGCTGCTGCCGTCATACGAAGGCGGGGGAGAGAATTGAGGACCCGAAAACGATTGATTCGGATTCAAATTTGAATTAGGAGCAATTTGATTATGATCATAAGGATTATAAGAAGGTTGATTGTGATCATAGGAGTAATTCAAATAAGATTGGGGTTGGGAATTAGGGTTTGAAGGAAAAGAAGGAGCATTTGGGGCAGAATTAAGGACATGATCGGAATTCTGAGAATATAGGGGGGTAAATTGGAAAATCGGAAGGTGGGGCGTAAGAAGAAGAGAGAGGTGGAGCAGAGGCGGAAGAAGGAGGCCATGAATTGACGTAAGGATCGACGATTGGATTAGGGTTAGGGTTAGGGTTAGGGTTTTGAAAGGGGGATTGATGAAATTGGTGTGGGTAGTATGAATTGGTGGTGTCGCTCATACCTTGATGCATGGTTATTGATTCGTGGTGTTGCGAAATTGAATTGATAGGAATATTTTGGGTGTGTGATTGAAGGAAACGAAGAGAGAGATTGGGTTCGATTGAATTTTGAGCGGAAAAGAGGAAGTATAAGATTGGAGTGAGAAAGAAGGAAGAAGGATGAAAAGTGCAGAAAGGTGATGAAAGAGTTGAGGGAGACTTTGGCGTAGAGAAAGGGACGAGATGGTGCTGGTAGTTTCCTTGGGCCAACCGACACCCGCCAACTGCCAGGATTAGGAACCTTCCGAATGTGCTCCAAATTATGTAAGGTTGCGATTAGGGGTGAAAGTTATTCGGATAAAAGCCGAAATCTAATCCAATTGACAAGAATTAGTAATTTGGATTAGACTCGAGCTATGTTTGGATTGGATTTGGATTGAAATTTTTTGAAAAAACGGATTTTCGGATTGGATTGGATTGAGGTGATTGGATCCAAAAATCCAAAATAACCGAATAGTAAATAGGCCTTATATTTTATATATATTATTGGGCTTAATTGATATTTTTTTTTTTAAAAAAAAAAACAAATGAATACGAAAGCCCTTCCATCCCCTAAAAGTTTAAACCCTAACTTATTGTTGTAAAGTTGAACATGTTGTTAGAAACATTCTGTTATAATAAATTATGAGTTTGTAATGACTTTTTAGTTGTTATTAGTGTATTAATGAATTTTTATGGGATTATATGAATTACTTTTATTATCGAATATCTTATTTTGATGCTCGCGCTAAATTCATTTTATCGAAAAAAACAGAGTTTTAAAAAATTGAAAAATTCGGATCGGATCCAATCTAGTGTATGAAAATTCGGATTGGATTGTTTGGACTTAAACTCTGATTGGTTTGGATTTGAACTGGAAAACTAAAACGCAAATTTTATTCGGATCGGGTTGGGTTAGGCTGCAAATCCAAACCGTCTGTGAACTTTCCTTTTAGTTGTGTACTTGTGTGCAAAATTTGTCCGTCGCTTTTTAAAACTTTTGACATGTCACTTTTGTGACAAACAACTTTTAAGTTTTTTTTTATTTTTTGACAACTTAATTAAACAAAATTTTGTTTGTGAAAAATAACCCAAGGCCACGTTTAGGCATCATTGAAGTGAAGAAATTCAATGAACTACTTCTTAAACAATAAGCATTCATTATTCTTCTTTAATTTATGTAGTGAAGTTGTCCTCTTCATTGCATTTATTGTCTTAAAGAGGTTTTGGTTAATATCTTAAGTGGCCTAAGGTTGTTTTTCGGATAATTTCCTTTTAAATTAAAGGTCTTAAGTTGCTATAAAAAAAATAAAAGGTTATTTTTTAAAAAAAAAAGTGACATAAAAAAGGTCTATTTTGACAAATTTTCTCGTAGTATAGTTGTGTTCCTCTTTTAAAAATAAGTTGATCATACTTTTTAAGAAATAAATTGGCTTTAGGAGTTTGAATTATGGTCATACATTTTTTTAGTGAAAATTTGATGACAAAGGTATAATATATACGCATACTTAATTTAAGTTAATCTAGTTTTAGAGTATTTTTGAGTCAATATTTTTGGGCTCAATGAAACGGAATCAATTATATCTTTTTTTTTGTTTGGTTCAACCCCCTGTTAATCCATTACTCGGTGGTAATTGACTCCCCTGGTTTGTTACCTTCCCTTCTCCCTCAGGCCTTAAGGAACAAAATTCGTTTGTTGGTGATAATGTTATCATTCATTTTCAATTCCAAAGTTTGAGCCAAACACCCAATAAATATAACAAGTTTTGTTATCATTTCGCTCTCTCTATTTGATTCCATTTCTCTCCATTTTACGACTTGAACCAAACACGTACTTAGATTAATCAAAGGCAGTCCCATTTATGAGGATTGAGGACATCTTTTGAAAAATGATCCATGACTTATGACTCGATAATTTGGTAAATAAGTAGTTCTTTAATTCAATTGACACAAACATCTGCCTAAACTCTCCTACATGTGGACACTTGTTAGATTTGATTCAATACATTTGTTTAAAATATCAACTTCTTTTATAATGTTTACAAATACGATACGTAAGAAAAAAGACAATCACTAGTAGAATAATTGCTTATTCTTTGTAATTTGAATTCTTTGCGGTTTTACTGCATCTGGCAATAAACCACGTCAAAAGAAAATGAAAAATCAACATATTGCTGCGGTTCTAGGCGAAAACCGTTTCAAAAATATTTGACTGGTTTGACCAGAGCTATTGCTGCGTTTTCCACTCAGAACCGCAGCAATAGCTTAAAATATTATTCTTTTAATAAAATTTTAAACTATTGCTGCGGTTTTTGGTTCTTAAGCGTAGTTGTGCGCCGTTTACCTCATATTATCTCTCCCAAAAATTTTTGCCTCTCTCTTCTCGTGTCATCTCTTCTCTGTACCTTCTCCCTCTTCTATGTACCTTCTCTCTCATCTTCTCCCACCATTTCTACACGCCGTCGAACCCATCTCCATAACATCGTTTCGTTCGCCTTCAACCACCGCTCGACTCCACCATTTCGTTCGCCTTCAACCATCGTTTCGTTCGCCTTCAACCATCGTTTCGTTCTGTCTCCTTGCCTCGTGTCTGCTACCCAGTGCCGGAGTCGAAGTCAGACGAACGTCGCCACCCACCACCGCGCTGCACTCCTGCAGCTCCACCGCGACGCAAACCCCCTGCTCTCCACTCAAAACCGCCGGCTGAGTCTCACACTCACTCCTCGAATCTGCATTTCCTCGAATCTGCTCTTCACTCAAAACCGCCGGCTGTAGCGGTTCGTCGATGATTCCGGCTGTAGCGGTTCGAAGCTTCCTTCGGCGGTTCTTCGGCTTTAGATCCGTTCTTAGTTTTTTTTTTCTGTTTTTTGCCTTTAGATCCGTTCTTTCTAATTTTCTTACTATTGTCGGCTATTGATGTATTTTGTTTTCGTTTTTCTTCAATTTTATATTTTTAGAGTTAATATGATATTAGGGTTTCTAATTTTTAGTTTTTATATTTTTCTTTTGTATCTATATTTTTGTTGGATTTTTTTGGGTATAAGTACATCTAAAGAATTAATATGATGTAGTGTCTTATTTTCTTTCTATATTTTTATCTGATGAAAGACTAGAATTTTCTTTCAATTAGAAATGTATGAATTTTTTTTTTTAAAAAAAAATCTATTGCTGCTGTTGTTTGGTAAAAACAGCAGCAATAGACTCACATATTACTGCTGTTTTTACCAACAACAGCAGTAATATGTTGCTTTTTAATTTTTTTTTTATTATTAACACTACCTATTGCTGCGGTTTTGGATAGGAACCGCATCAATAGGTTGCCCTATTGCTGCGCCGCAGCAATAGGTAATTACCTATTGCTACGCCCTTTATTGCTGCGCGGCGAAAACCGCCGCAATAGGCCACTTAATGACCGCAGCAATAAGCAATTATTCTACTAGTGAATCTTTAAAAAATTATCAGAGGTATCAAGCACTTGACTTCTCACGTTATAAGTCATTATTCAACCACCAAACTATGATTTGTGCTTGTAACAAAATGTCAGCCTCAATCAACATTGTCTTGTTAAATTATCCGAGAAATTGTGGATGTCATCTAATTTAGTTGGTAAAATCTTGTGGGGTTGGTATCCAAGACTTGGGATCAAATATTCTCTATATCACCGCGCTTAATCGTTCTCTAATAACAAAAAAGAATTATTTATTGATATTGCCCAACCCCCAATATTTTTTTAAGGTAATATGAAGGGGACTCACTTGAGGGGGATAAGGGAAAATCCTCAAATGAGCCCCATAAGTAGGAATGGCAACGGGTCGGACTTGGACCGGATTATGCATAATCCGACTCCGACCCTACAAGAAGTCGGATTTTAAATCTGACTCCGACTCTGACATCCGACTCCGATAATCTGAATCCGATCCGACTTAAAATCCGAACATCCGACTCCGACATCCGACTCCGACAATCCGAACATCCGACTTTTTTTTTTTGCACGATTTTATATTGTAAAAAAAAAACTTGTATATCTGAAAAATCTAAGAAATAATTTAAGTTTAACTAAGTAAATAAAATCAAATAAGCAAATACATGATTAAAAACAAAGGTCCATAAAACATAAAGTTCTCAACTTCATCCAAATCAACCTAAGGTTCATACAACAATAACAATCTTCTACGCATGGAAACTAATCAATTAATGCCATTAACTTTTCCTCAACCTTCCATGGAAACTAAACACCATCATCCAAGTCTTCAACCCTCAACTTTAGTCAACCATGGCCAACACAAACCTATACAATAAAGCCATTGTAAGTGTCACTATAATTAAAATTAACTAAATACACAAAACATAAACATATAAAATTCACCTTTTTCATTCTTCCATAGCTTCTACATCTTCATCATCATAGATAGGTGCACATTCAAGACTACTCTTGGTAACATCTAGAAATCATAATTATGCTACATTAGTATTATGTAAAATGTAGTGACTAAAAGATCGAATAAATGAAATATTATGAAAAAACCTTTGTAATGTAAACGCCTCCAACTTTGAAGACACATCAAAGCTTCAATAGTTTCCGGGAGAAGTCTACTTCGATGAGGCCCAATGATCCTACCACTTGTGCTAAATGCACTCTCGGAAGCAACGATAGATATAGGAACCGCAAGAATATCTCTAGCAATCCTAGAGAGAGTGGGAAACGCATGTGATTGCGCATTCCACCAAGCCAAAAGATTAAACTTGCTTTCATCAACAACAATCCTTTCCTCTTACAAATATGTCTCCACCTCACATTTACGATTCTTCTTAGGTGGTTGTTCCAAAACATGTTTCTCCCATAACCCCTCAACTTCATCCAAATCAACCATAGGCCTCTTACTATTAACATTGAGAGATGATGAAGGTGTCACGGAAGAAGTTCCATCATGACATGTATCTTTCTCATAGTCATGAACTAAATCAACCAACAATCTTTTTACTCTATCACATTCAAATTCAACATCATCATCATACACAAGTTTATAATAAAAGCTCACGCATTCTAATATGACATCGTAAAAACGAGTAGTACAATATATGGTATAACAAATAGGACAGATCATCTAATTGTTAATCGCACAAGTTGGCTAAGGTAGTCGTTTATGAATTATGATGTATAGCATAGTAAAATGAGTAGTACAAAGTATTCGTTGTTAGTTTTTCATAGTTTGATCTTTTCAGTATGAGTTATAAAAACTTAATAAGGTCAGTAAAAAGTTATGATGTATTATGTATAACACTAACGAATAACGATGATCATGAACATACTAAGGATATCATAAATCATATTGGATCAAGATATAGAAATGTCATTATTGTGTTGCATTTCCTTAATGTTGATTCATAGTAATCAAAGGTGTAATAATGAAAGGTTTAATAACAAGGACGAATTGAGTATATATAGATTAGATATTGTCTAATAAACTAAGACCAATTGCCTTGAAAGTTAAAATCAAAGTTAGAGTATACATATATAATACATTGATATAAAAAAAATAAGACTAATTGCCTCAAAGTCGGAGTCGGATGTCTAAGGATATCATAAATCATATTGTATCAAGATATAGAAATGTCATTATTGTGTTGTATTTCCTTAATGTTGATTCATAGTAATCAAAGGTGTAATAACGTATCTTTTTGTCATATTATGAGTTATACTTTTGTATTTTATGTAGGAAAAATTAATTCGAATCATCCAGCCTTTGGTTAAAAATTGGGATTATTACGAATAAAAGGTTTAATAACAAGGGCGAATTGAGTATATATAGATTAGATATTGTCTAATAAAAGTATACAATTATTGTAGTACACACATAACTACACTATATAATATATTAGAGTTTTATACTAGATTTAGCTATTTACATAGGTCATAAGGTTTATAGGGTATCCGTATTACCTTATTAGACTATTAGGATGGCCCATCATCGAATTGAGTATATATGGGTTAGATCTTGTCTAATAAAAGTATACAATTTTTTTAAATGATATCATAATTCATAAGCATATGTATTATAAGTTTGATAATAGTGTCAACTGCCATGTGACACATACATACTACATTGGAGAGTGTCATGTCATGTGCCACCGACGCATCTTTCCTTTGATAGGAACGTCTTTGAATATAAACTAAGACCAATTACCTTGAAAGTTAAAATCAAAGTTAGAGTATACATATGTAATACATTAATATAAAAAAAAAAGACTAATTGCCTCAAAGTCGGAGTCGGAGTCGGATGTCGAGTCGGATTATGTCGGAGTCGGAGTCGGACATCGTCGGAGTCGGATCGGAGGTGTCGGATTTTTTATGAGATCAGACTCAGGCCTCTACTCCGGCTCGGAGTCGGATTTTTTAAACGGAGTCGGATCCGGATTTTTTTTTTCTCGGAGTCGGCTCGGATTTTTTCTCGGATTAGGAGTCGGACTAGGGTCGGATCCGGACTGGATTGCCATGCCTACCCATAAGGTTAACATTGTGCATTCCGTATAAAAAGACGGAGTAAATCTTAGGCCCAACATAAAAGAAACGTATTAAAAGTATTTAATATTTATTGGATTGGATCCAAGAAGTCCAACGCAATGAATAAAAATGGTTAGAAACCGTTTTGTTTCTGGACCAATGAAAACCAAATTCACACCCATAGTTCTTGGACCAACTTCATGTTTATATATGTGGAGGCCAAGACATGTGTCAAGCTAGTATAGCACCACGTATGACCTCAATTAATTCCAATGCTTAAAATAGGCTCAATTATACTAGAAGGTTCGTCAACTTTCCATCTCTGGAAGCTAATCAATTAAAACTGCGTTTGGGGTTGTAAACTTAGCTAATTAACATTTGAATTCATTAAAGTACCACTTCGATATTTCAGGCTAAGTTTAAAGTTGGTGCTCATCTGTGTGAACATGAGAGCTTTGGACTATATTTTCGAGTGCTGGGAGCTGGTCTCTGCTCATCATCACAAGATCAAAAGGAAACCGTTCAAAGTAAGCTCATATCTTCATCATTAATCTTCTCTTAAATTTACAAATTACTCCTATTCTAAATTTTCCTTTGGTTTGGATATCTCTTGTACAATTTTCAGTTTGGCAAATTTTATCTCCGTTCTTAATATTTACAATACGTGGAAATGACACATAAATTAAAGAGAAAGATAGTTTGAATTTTGGCGGTAGATTCCATATAATTAATTATAAAGTATAATTTTTTCTTAGATAAAACTTATCAATGAAATGTTCCAAGTATCTAAAACATATAAGAAATAAAATATTGCTATTAAGACATTTAATCAGTTGACACAAATTGCTTATTTGTTTGTTGGATTTTTTTTAATTAAAACACGACATATAAATTAGGGCTAAACAAAATAAAAATATAAGTTGAGCTTTACTAGCTCTTACAAACTATACTAAGTTAAAACAACAGGTAAAACTATTAAGGTATTGCTCAGTATATATAAGAAAAGGCAAAATAACAAATAGCTTGGTAAAAATATGCTTCCTCCAATTTTTCTGAGATACAATTTTGATTAAGACTATTTAGAAAATTTATATTTTAATATGTAAATATACTTTGTGATGAATTTTACAACCTTTTACATATTAAAATTTGTTCAAAGGTTGTAAATAAGTAGTGCAAATATCTAAATATTGTAACTAATTAAAACTGAAAGCTAGCCAGCTAGACAAAGTGCAATTTGGTTAACTACATCGTATGAGTCCCGCTCCCTTTTCTCTTATCATCTTATATATATATTTGCTACCAAGCAATTAGTTATTTAGCTATACTATTATGATTTATGATAAGAACAACAAATACTTCTAATTTACAATTTTTTGACATACTCCATAGCAATAGAACACCAATAACCAAGCATGAAAAATATACATCTCTATTCTCTCCTAAAAGAGCTTTTGCCCAAGTTATTATTCAACATCTCCTTTACGAGATCTCCCGTCGTCCCTTAATAAACTTCCATTTCTAATTTTGGTGACTATTTATAAGTAAAGAAAATCTTCCAAAAAAATTCTAATATATAAGAAAATACACAATCATTGTAATGCGTCTTGTTTGATTCGTCCCATTGCATATATTACGAAAATCAAACTTTTACAACTTTTACTAATACATTACGAAAAATATTAATATCTACAAATGTGCGTTGACAAACGTTAAAAGAAGAAATATAAAGTCTATTCGCCATTCGGCATGGAGGGAGAAATATGAAAAAACCAATTTTCTTTTGAACACAAATTTTAGATAATTTAATTAATAAGTAGTGCATGTATGCTTCTTTTTACATTGGTGGAAAATATAATTTTGCATCATATGACATCGTTATTGTGATGAAGACAGTGGAGATAAAAGTAAGAATGGACTGTGAAGGATGTGAGAGGAAGGTGAAGAAGAGTGTAGAAGGCATGAAAGGAGTGACCCAAATTGAAGTGAATCCTAAGCTTCATAAACTCACGGTTATGGGCTACTTGGATCCGGACAAGGTCTTGCATCGGGTCAGGCACCGAACTGGAAAGAAAGCTGAGTTTTGGCCTTATGTTCCATACGACGCCGTTGAGCACTTAGTTCACCCTTATGCACCTGGAGTTTACGATAAAAAGGCCCCACCTGGCTACGTGCGAAATCCTGAGTTGGCAGACCATGAAATTGCTAATCTCGCACGTGAGAACTCAACAGAAGTTAAGTATTCTACTGCTTTTAGTGATGAGAATCCTAATGCGTGTGTGATCATGTGAGTGTACGCCCATGTTGAAGATCATATGCATGTTGAACAAATAACTACTTCAACTATGGATATTGTTGACAATAATCAATTAATCATTATACATGCATAAGGGACTACAACAGAGTAGCTTCTTAGAGACTTAATTTTCTGACATATTCAAAATGTGAGGAGAATGGTAAGAAAATCCCTCATCCGTAATTAGTCCTTAGTGAAGTTAGATCCATGACTTTAAAGTCAAGAAGCCAAACCATTATCACTGGGCCAGCTTTTACTTGGTGTAGTAGTTAGTGTACGTGTTTTGCATATATGGTCTTAATTAAAAGAGTATGTAATTGTATGATGGTTTTTTTTATTGTCAATAGACATGTATTAAAATGTCAAGCATATGTAATTGTAGTAATGCTTTGAATATGTTTTTGGGAGTTTGTCAGGTAGTCTGTTGTCGTTGGGCATATAAAGCAAAGTTGTAAACCTACAAGCTAAGGTTTTGCCTTTCATTTTAGATTTCAGCATAATTTGCGTCGAGTCTGCGTATTGTAGCAAAACTATAGCTCTTTGTACATAATTATAATGCATGATTGACATTATTCCATTATCTTATTTATGGCTTATTTACATACTCTCTTTACTTCCATTTAGGTTATATTGTTTTAACCAATTCTCATAGATGTGAAAAACAAATGGCTGAAGAAGTTGGTTGAAAAGCAGTTTAATAAATAAAGAATATTTACATCTATCCGTTAAGAGCCTAATATATGTGTAAAAGACTTGGCGAAAAAGTTGGATACTTCATCTTGGCTAGTCAGGAGGGGCTAAACCACACTATACCTGAACCAATGAAGCCTTAAATTGAACAAAATCAAACTGCAAAGTATATGTGATCATGGGTCGAGTTGAGCTTTGCTCAAAAAAGGATCCCGTTTCGGGCCAATGCTTCAAGTAGGGTCAAGTCACGGCCCACGGGGAATCTATATTGAGCCAAATCCTGTTGTTTCGAGCCATTTTTAAGTCGCCCATAATTTAGCCTATATTTCTAAATTCCAGGTTGTCCATGACAAGTCTTTTTTGCTCTGAAATCGAGAAGGGCTGAACCGCAGGCCGAAGTGTCACGCTTAGGGGGTGAAAGTTATTCGGATAAAAAACCGAAATAAAATGCAATCCAATCCGAAATAGTAATTCGGATCGGAATCAAACATCGTTCGGATTGGATTTGGATTGAGATTTTTTAAAAAAATTGAATTTTCGGATCGGATTGAATTGAGGGTAATTGGATCGGAAAATCCAATATAACCGAATAATAACATGCCTTGTATTATGTAAATTCTGGATTGGGCTTAAGTGCTTAACTGATTTATTATAAAAAAGAAAGCCCAGTGCATAAGTGCTGCTACTGTATTCTTTGTTGTTGAACTGAACCTGCTATGTGTTGTTGGACTAAACCTCATGTATTCTGTTATGTTCTATTGTAATGAATTATGTTCTATGGGTTTGCTATTAGTTTATTAATGGACGATGGGGTTTATAATGAATTATGAATTTGTAAATTGTAAATCTATTGGGTTGATGTTGTCAGGCTTGTCGCACCTAATTTATTTCATGTAAAAATAGAGTTTTAAAAAATCGGATTTTCGGATCGGATCCAAACTATAGTTTGGAAATTCGGATTGGATTGGATCGGATTCAAACTCTAATTGGTTTGGATTCGGATTGGAAAATTGAAATCCAAGTTTCGTTCGGATCGGATTGGATTAGACCCCAGTCCAAACCGTACACCGAACTTTCGCCCTTAGTCACACTCCAAGACTCACTAACTTCCGGTCGTGCCGAACTGGTCCAGCGGGCCGGTTCAATGTTGATCACCTCTGCTGCAAAGATTATATAGTTATCAACTTATCATACATCCATCAATAATTGGTACTGAATGCAATTTTAAGGTATATATTACAAAGATCATGTTAGGGGCAGCCGACATGTCATCAACAACATGCTTGGACAATGTACTTAGGAGAAAACATGAATTCCTGCATCTATTAAGGAGGTTGTTGTTTAAGAAACATAAACTAATAGAGAGGCAGACACATTGGAAAACAAAACCAATAACAACAGTTATGAACGAGTCACTAGGTCATCACCCCGCTCATTCTAGTGCCATATAAGGATAAGGTGGTGTGAATACGGGGATTCTAAAGCATATAATCTACATCCGCCTCATCCCTTTCTTGTCCCCAATTCATACATCACTTAATTAGGGGCAGGTATGAGATATGTATCTCCTAAACTCATTAATCGATGATTTTATATCTAAGTAATAAGATTAATTAAATTACTCCAACATAATTATTAGGTTACTATATCGGATTTTAGGTTCGGTTTCACACGTACTTTCAAGCTATATTTTTTTTAGATTAAGTTGATTGGACTAGACTTAATTTTGCCGCGGGCCGATACTTTTTAGTTTTTAGCCGAAGTCATGTCCAGCCCGCATCAGCTCACCAAAGTACCTCACCAACCAGTCCATAGAGGAGCAAATGGACAGGAAGGAACATGTAGTAGGGTCAATTATATATACTTCATATATAAAAAAAAAGGTAAAGAAAAACAGTCAATACTTGCTAACGCCAACAACAAACGAGATCCAAAGAGGAAAATCAACTAATCAAGCACTGAACCGCTATTCTACGCGAAGAAGAAGCACTGAACAAACAACAACAACAACAAAAAAAAACAGCACACAAGTCAAATTCACTCTTTCAACCCTCGTCATCGTCGTCTTCCTCCTCTCATCTTGGAGATACAATGATTGCAGACGGAGTTGAAGATGAAGAGAAATGGCTTTCCGCCGGAATTGCCGGACTTCAACAGAACGCTTTCCACATGCATCGTGCTTTGGTACCTATTTTTTTTCTCTCTCCTCTTTTCAATTTACCAATTGAATTTCCAAAACCCTAACTTACAACTTTTCCGCATTGATTTTTCAAGGATTCGAACAATCTGAAAGATGCTTTGAAGTATTCGGCTCAGATGCTTTCGGAACTTCGTACTTCTAGACTCTCTCCTCATAAATACTACGCTCTATGTAAGTTTTTTGATTTGATTTTGCAATTGCTGAGAAGATCAAAGTGATGTGAATTTTTATTGAAATTTCGGTGTTTTATTTTTCTACTTTTGTTTTTGTGTACTTTGGATTGATTCAGATATGCGAGCATTCGATGAGTTGAGAAAATTGGAGTTGTTTTTTCATGAAGAAACTAGGCGAGGTTGTTCTATTATTGAACTCTATGAACTTGTACAGCATGCTGGCAACATCTTACCTCGATTGTAAGTACCAATTTTTTATTATTAGAGACAACTGTTCGAGGTTATTGAAGTGCTGAGGTTCAATTGGAAAGTAGTTGTTTAAGACTTGAGAGTCCTTTTTACATGTTTTCGTTGCAGTTGGTTTTGTTTCCTCTATAATGGATGTAGCAATTGCCTGTCGGTATCCTCATGTTCCTGATTGTTGATTATCGTTGAGAATAGATTAGATTTCTAAATTATCTTAAGAAGATTAGGATGAGTGCTTGTAAACAGTGTGTTATCTCCCAAACGCGGATTATATGTATAGAAGTGTGATGATTGGGTTGCTAAAGTTGGTTCCTAGCTTCACATGATCAGCAGGAGGAAAATGATGTTGTAGTTATTTTTTTAATTCTTGCTTTCGTGTTAATGTTTGTGCTTTTTAGATATAATTGAGGTAGGTAACTGTGATATGTGAATACCATGGTTTGCAATTTCATAATTTTGCAGGTAATTTTTTGAGTATTGTGCGATTAGTTTGTTATCTTGGTATGGATCTCATGTAGAATTGGTGAATCTAATACTTATCTAGACGTCACAATTTTAGTAAATGCTATTTATGTGTGAGGAACTTGGAACAGGGAAAGCTGACTAACATGGCTTAAGGTCTGGTTAGTTGCCTTTTGTTTTTGATAGTTGGTATGAGGTTTGGCCTTCCTAGGGGTGCTTATCGCACGAGCCGAGCCCGGGCCGGGCTCAGCTCGTGAGCTCGACGAGCTTGATAAGTGAAGCTCGACTTGAGCTCATGAGCTTCTCTCATGGCTCGAGCTCGGCTCGAGACAAATTAAAAATAAACCAACACAACATTAAACCAAACAAAAACATTCATATTCGACATTTAAAAAAATTGTTGACAGATCTTGTAGAATTATAGACTAAATTCAAAAAGTAACATGAATAAACATATTTTATCTCATTTTTACAAGCTAACCAAATGAATTACTTACAGAAAAATATACATAAAAAATCGACAAACTAGCTCTAAAAGGATACAAAAAGAAAGGACATGAATTGTTCAATGTAAAAAATTGTATAAAAGGATATGTATAATAACTTTTATTAAGTGTTTTAGCCTATAATAGCTTTTTTAAGTGCTTTAAGTTACAATAATTTTTTTATACAAAATAATAATCGAGCATGTTCACGAGCTTTTTGAGCCGAGTTTGGCCTAGTCCGGCTCGGCTCGTTAAGGTCTCGAGTCGAGCCCGAATCCGTGCCGAGCTACCACGAATCGAGCTTTGACCAAACTTTGACCGAGCCGAGCCTGAACTGTTCGCAAACAGGCCTAGCTCATTATCACCCTAGGCCTTTCATTTGAATTTCTTGTCATCCTATTGCTTAATACTTCTTTCTGTATTGTTGTTGAGTTGGAAACCCCCCTCCCAGTTGATTGGGTGTTAAGCCGTAGTTAAGCCTAGTCCGAGATGCCTTGTTATGTTTGAAAATAGCTCCCTTTTCTTATGTCAAAAGAATTTTTTCACTTCTGAAGACGTAATTCACTGGTAGATCCAAAGGATGGATTGCTCCCTTTTCTCATGTCAAAGAATCTATAGTTTTGCACTTTTGCTAGTTCTTCAAGTGGAGAAAAGGAAGGAAAAAGATCGATTCAAATTTTATTGCTTGACCCATTGCGCATCAGGTTTGCCTTTTTGAATATGTGATCCAGGGAATAATATTACTATGTTGAGTGTAGCTGTATCTTATGGGAATGTTGAGTGTACAGTATCCTATGGGAGTTTGGTTGCACACTTTGTCTGGTACTGCCGTTGATGTGACAACTGGATCATGTTTATCTTGTTCTTCTCACAAACTTCTTTAAAATCATAGTCATGGACTAGAGTACTAGACATTAGTGTAATCTCCAACTTTTGTTTTCTTTTATCTAATGCTTTTGCATGTGCTCAGATATTTGACTTGTGATTATTGGATCATTTGTTACAGTTACTAAGGAAACCAAGGTTCCCTAATTCCTTTCCTCTCTTATCAGGTATCTTCTCTGCACAGTTGGATGTGTGTATATAAAATCTAAGGAAGCTCCTGCCAAGGATATTCTTAAGGATTTAGTAGAAATGTGTCGAGGCATCCAGCATCCTCTACGAGGGCTCTTCTTGAGGAGCTACCTTTCTCAAGTTAGTAAGGATAAGTTACCTGATATTGGTTCTGAATATGAAGGGTAAGGGATTTTAGGAAAACTTGAGTTCCAATGACTATCTATTTAGGTGTTGTAAATCCTGCATTTCTATCTATTATATCATGATATGAACCTAATTGTGCCTGGTTCAGGTTGGGTTAAAGCGCTGCATATTAGAGAACATTGTTGTTTCTTGGCATTATGATTTCAATGATAGGTTCTTTGGATATTGTTTATTGGTGAACTATGTTGGAATGGAAATGAGATATAGATTTATTACTAGAAGGAATATGAAGTGCTAAACATGGTATTGTCATTGCATAGATTGGTTGTCTTGCCTTGAATTGATTAACTATACCGACTGTATAACACGAATAAGGCAATAGGCAATCAAGTCAGATTCAGTTATAGGTAATAGGCAAATACCAGGTTGCTCTATGATGATTTTCTCCTTCACATAATGCGCTGCTTAACAACTTAAAATCTAGGCTTGATGTTCTGAACCACTATATTAGACAGCAAAATTGTGTGTGTAAATTGTAGTCGCTGTTTTTTTTTTTTTTTAAAATAATATCTTAACCTTCATCATAGTCTGTATTGATTAATTGTGATTTTGTGAAAACCCTTAATTTAGGTAGGGATGATGCTATGCAGAAATAGAGGGAGGGATACTCTAACATGCTTGCTTCTTGTTTCCTGCAGAGATGCTGACACTGTCACCGATGCAGTTGAGTTTGTGCTGCAAAATTTTACTGAGATGAACAAACTTTGGGTGCGGATGCAGTACCAGGTTTGTGAGCTTTAAAACTTCTTTGTCATGCTGGCATATTCGTGCATGCTATGAAGCTTGTTCTCAATTTAAGTAGACCTGACAATCAACGCCTTTGTCGTCCTATGTGGCTATGTATGTGGAAACTTAAGTTTCATCTTTTGCTGTGTTTTGGCAAGATATGGTTTCTGCATTCTGGTTTGTACTTGTTGTTTGACTTTAGAAATATGAGTTGGTAGACTGCACCTTTGGCTTGGAAATGGAGCCTTCATTTATTTCTAAGAGAATCCAAGGTAGGAAAGACTACAATATGATGGAAGTAGTTCGTCACAAGTTTAGGTGAGTGCTATAAAAGGCTATTTCACAAAATTGGAAGAGGGGGGGGGGGAGGTTGTTTCTGCTAAAGTTCATGATCTCTTCTGCTAAACTCTTGTGGGATAATTTTTTTGTTTTATCTATGAACTTGATCAATTATATACTAAAATCCCTGCCACTAGAACAAAATATATCCATGTCCAAATTATGTCTCAGCAATGCTCCTTATGTCCGTCAGCTCCTCTTTGCTGTACTGGGATATCATTGCAGAAAGTCCATGCTTCTCTGTTTACTCCGGAGGAAGTGAATTTTTTTTTCATCTAGCTACCCCGTAACTATATTATGCTGAGTCATATATATTGTTCTGTTTCTACCGATCTGCTGCTGCACAATGATATATGGCAAAAGGCATTGGTTTATTTAACTGGGTTAGATATACTGATGCCTTGTTGTATCCCAATGCAATTTCCACGTCTCTGTCTTGCACAACACAAATGGAACATGGATGCAAGTTTTAGTTCTTCCCTGTGGATAGGGTCTTAGCTACTGTGTCTTAGGTATACCCCTTTGTTGTGCTCTCAGCCCTTGCATACCATGAAGGTAATTTGTCAGTTATGGGGGCATGATTTGTCATCATGCAGGTTATAGTGCTTGAATGATTCATACTGTTTGCTGATCCTGAGTTGAGGCATGCAATCGGGCTTTCTGGTCTGCAGGGACCTGCGCGGGAGAAGGATAGAAGGGAAAAGGAAAGAAGCGAACTTCGTGATCTTGTAATATCATTATCCCTAGAACTCGTTGTCGTGGAAGCAATAGCTGGATCCCTAGTGCACACTCATAAAGACTGGTGGTTGTTCCTTGAATTTTCATGTGCAGGTTGGGAAGAATCTGCATGTTCTAAGTCAGATTGAGGGAGTTGATCTTGACATGTACAAGGAATCTGTTCTTCCTAGAGTCCTAGAACAGGTCTGGTTAAATGAATTTTATTCTTAAATCATTTTAGTTAGTTGAAATTTCTGACATACAAATAATATCTTTTGGTACAATCTACATATTCATGATTAATTTTTGCTATCAGGTGGTCAATTGTAAGGATGAGCTTGCACAATATTATCTAATGGACTGCATAATTCAAGTATTTCCTGACGAGTACCACTTGCAAACTCTTGATGTTTTGTTGGGTGCTTGTCCACAGCTCCAGGTAGGATTTACCATTTTATGATTTCTGCTTTTTTCTTTTTATGTCACATCATTGTATTGCCTCATAGAGCCCATGGCCTTAATCAGATTGTCATGAATACTATGATATAGTATTATAGTGTAATACAATTGTTGTTGCCTTGAATTGAGGCTTTCTAAAGAATATTAAAATTTATTACTGTTGGTGGTTTGTGCTAAGAATATTTTTTGTCTCGTAATTAAAAGAGCCGCAAATTTATTTGCACACAAGATCTTGCTTTAGGCAATGCAGTTGTGCACTTACAATTGAAATTCCAAGCTCTGGTTTATTCCATGTGGTTGATTAGCCTGAATTCCAAAGTGGTTTCTCTTAGTGCACCAGCTCCACAAATGCCATCTTTTTTTATTTTTTATAATCTTTACTTGTTTTAATTGCCGTTTTCTCGGAAAAGCAGAGATGAACATCAATTTGTATGGCAAGAGCACTACTTTTTCAAGTGCACCTTGCATAGATGGTTAGCCTGTGGAGAAAATATGATGGCTGTTTTTCTTGTCATTGTCTTATGTTCCTTGGTTCTGTTGATCCTCATCCTTAGTTAGCTTAGTTAATTCTGTGTTAGTCCTTTGATCCTTTCCCATGGGTTAGAAAATGGATATGGTATATTTTTACTAAGCATAAACTACCTTCCAAGGGATGATGGTATTTCACCTTCAGGAAATTAAGAAAATTCGATATCTCAAAGATCTTGTTCATGTTAATTTTACAAATTTTAGGAAGGGTAATAAGATGGAAGTTAACCGATGGTGTAACAGTGTAATGTGAATAAAGAAATTGCTTGGGTAGACATGCATTTACTTAGTAAAGAGGACAATAAAATGGGACAAAAAAGTTGGACAATATCTCTGGTTCGGAGGGAGTATCAAAGATAACACTCTGTGTCTGTAATATACAGCAGAGCTGGTCAAAGGGATGAGATTCCGACACTTGTTTGTGTGTGTGTGGGTTGGTGGGTGGGTGTGGGTCCGCGCAAGCGTACCTTGAGTGATATTTTTTCACTAGACTATTTTTAGTATCTGAAAGTTTTATGTTAACTTATGGCTTTTAAATGTGTAACACTCTCCATTAAACTTTACATAGTAGATAAGTTTTGCATGTAACTTTGTGTTTCTCCCCTCATTTCCAGCCATCAGTTGACATCAAGTCAATCCTTTCAAGTTTGATGGAAAGGCTTTCAAATTATGCTGCCTCAAGTCCAGAGGTGAGCTTTATGATGCTTCCTTTGAAGCTTAACTTTTGTTGATCATCACTAATGAGGTACTTTGCAGGTATTACCGGAATTCTTGCAAGTTGACGCCTTCTCAAAATTAAACAGTGCGATTTGGAAGGTAATAAGCAGGATAGCTTTTTTCCTTGTTGTGGATTCATGAAATAGGACTGTTAGCGTGTTCTCTTCTTATTTGAACCCTTGGCCTCTAGTTCTTCCGTTAACGCTGCTAGCGTGTTTTCAAGTTAAATATTAACCTATGGAAGGAAGATTTGTTTGTCTGCATTCATATGTTTATGTATACTATAATCTCACTGCCTTATGTGCTCTTTGTTAATTGCAGATCATAGAAGCACAAGCCGACATGCCTGTTGTTGCTGTTGTGACTTTACATTCATCTCTTCTTACCTTTACTCTGCATGTCCATCCTGACCGGCTTGATTATGCTGATCAAGTATTGGTATGTTTGTTCATGAGTCAGTGACTTATGGTCTATTACATGCGTTGTTTATACTGCTTTAAGATTTATGCTTTCTGTTTCTAAAGTAGGGCCATGTATTTTAACTCCTTGCCATCAGTGATTGTAGAATTCTTTCTTTTAAGATTCCATCTGCCTAAAGAAAGTTGTTGGTGATAAATTTTAAGGTGTAAATAAACACTTCACTTGTGATGGTGTCACTTTCTAGGCTTTTACTGCTCAATAGGGTACCGGTATTTTCAAAGAGTTGTGTGTGAACATCAATTTGGCTGGCAGAGCGGCAGGGAAATGCTTCGAAGCCAAATTATTTTTTAATTGGAAGCCATATTTCTAGCTCTTTCCTTTTGGAAGCATCATTTGGTTGGTACCGATATGTTACTTTAAAACAGGTGTAATATAGAAATGCACTGCTCCCAGGACCAGTGGTATATAGCTGATGTCAAAACCTCTGATTGCTTTTGATTATTCTTAGTGAGACCATATCTGAAGTTCCATCAAGAAAAAGTATAATCTGAGCAAAAAAGAGTAGCAACAAATCAGTGCCTTAGAGGCCTATTACGGAGTATCACCAAGCAATATGAAGCCAAAGTCTGCAGAGACCGAATTGAAAGTTATGCTACTCTGGTTACCCTTTTGGATGCAAAGTACCTTTGATTCTTTGTCTCACCCTGAGAAAACTAAATTTAATAGTACGGATTTTGGATGCTTCAAGTTAGACCAAAAACATGTACACCTTCCTGAGATTAAATTGTGCGACCCTTGTATGGAAACCCTTACTGAATCTTTTCCCATAATCTGAGTAATATAGGCTAATAACTTGTGTACTTAAATAGATGAATAGATCCCCTTGGTTGGCAGTACTGCAAAATGGATGGCTATCTTAGTGCTGTCAGATTGTATCAAGTTGACTTGGATTACCATTGGACCATCACCTGCTTCCTTTTCTTGAATTTATTCTGCGGGTCTTTTGTATATGGTCTTCCTTCTAGTGTACTGGTTTGGGGTAATGCTGCGTACATTTGACATCTCTGTACGCTGTCATTGCCGGTATCCATGCTGGTTGTTCTTGGTAATCTTATTAAATGTAATGTTCTCTTGTTTAAGTTACTTATCTAGTGCCAGAATCTTGTTCAATAGTAAACCTATGCAATTGTCTTGGAGATTGATGGGTTTAGTAGACTTCTGGTCTGGCTTTCAAAATTATCATCTTTTCCTGAGATAGTCAATCTCGTATGGACTTGTTGTGATATTTAGAACTAAAAAATAAAAAAATACAAAGCATTAAAAATGTAATCCTATCAGCATATTCATCAAATCAAGAACCTCCATCCCAGAATGGCAATTGTAATATTGTGACTTCAAAATTTCCATATAACCTATTATCCCGTAGATTATTTGTTGACTGATTTTCTTTCTGTTACCTCAACTGAGCTGCTAGTCTTGATATCGTCTATCTGTTACCTGCTTCATTCTACTCCTTAATGTGAAGCTTTTGTGCAGCTTATTGTTGATCTGTTAGCCTTAGGTGTAGTGATTTTCTTCAAATTTGTCATCAATGCAAAGATATATCATGATAATTTTTTCTCCAACTGCTGAATTCTGCACATGCAAAAATGATCGTTCAGGCTTTGTCAAGCCAGCTTGGATTAATCAGTTGTTGATTTGTAGAGACAAGATTGATGCATTTTCTTATATATGTTCATGCATGTATCTTACATAGAATTTCATATTGCTCTCTGTACTATGTACAGATGTTTTGCTGGGACTAAAAGTCTTTCTCTGTCTCCACTCAGGGATCCTGTGTCAAAAAACTCTCGGTTGTCGGGAAGCTTGATGACAGCAAGGCAACAAAACAAATTGTTGCACTTCTAAGTGCTCCGCTGGATAAATATAATGATGTCATTACTGCCTTAAAGCTCTCTAATTATCCTCGGGTGATGGAGTATCTTGACAATGAAACGAATAAAGTCATGGCAAAGATCATTATTCAGAGTATTATGAAAAACGAGACTTATATATCTACTGGTGATAAGGTATATATTTATTTGGCTGTCTTTCTTATTGCATCGATATTTCCTTTTTTAAAATCTTTCTGAAATTCCTCTAATTTAGGTTGAGGCGTTGTTTGAATTAATAAAAGGGCTTATCAAGGACACGGATGGTCCCAATGATGATGAGGTCAGTTGAATATCCCTGTTATATGTATTAAAAGTGAGCTAGTTGATGACTGAAACCGGTATTCTCATAGTTGGCTATACCTTCTAATATCTTATATTGTGTTCAATCATGTTATTTCACAAATCTTAGTTGATTTGTGATTTTGAACATGATAAGTTTGTGATGCAACCTGTTTACTGAATCTTGAGGCTGTTGAAGAAATGGTTCGTGTATGCATGATATTTCTATGTTACCTTTTTTTACCTTTGCAATTTATATTAGTTCTTATCATATTCTAGGATGACGAAGAGGACTTCAAGGAGGAACAAAATGCTGTAGCACGCCTTATTCAAATGCTGCACAACAATGATCCAGAAGAGATGTTTAAGGTACTCTTCAGTCTTCACTAATGAGATGTCCTTCATTTACTTTCTCCGTTTAAAATAAGTGTCCACTTTGTTAATTTTCCTAATTCAATGTTATCTGCCACGTCCATAAGATGAACGTGGCGGAGATGCGTATGTTGCGGTGGATGTGTGGCCACACAAGGAAAGACCGATTAAGAAATGAAGTGATCCGGGAAAAAGTTGGAGTTGCATCCATTGAAGAAAAGATGAGGGAGAATCGGTTAAGATGGTTTGGTCATGTGAAAAGGAGATCAGGTGATGCACCGGTGAGAAGAATTGAAGAGTGGAGGAGTAACCAAGTTGTAAGGGGTAGGGGAAGACCTAAGATGACTTGGATGAAGGTAATTGAAAGTGATATGAGGTTACTTGGGATTGAGGAGAGCATGACGTTGGATAGAAGTGAGTGGAGGGGCAGTATCCATGTGGAGGAAGGGGTGTGATTTCTGCATTTATTTGTTTTTCTCAATTGTGTTGGTATTAAAACCTTTTGTTGAAAACCTCTTTTAAAACTTGTTGGTGTAAACCTTGCTTTAAAAAAAAAAAAAAAAACCTTTTTATCACTCTTGGCGATGCCATCTCCTTTGGTGACGGTTTCAGTTGACGATTCATGTTAGCCGACCCCAAATCACTTTGGGAATAAGGCTTAGTTGTTGTTGTTGTTGTTGTAATGTTATCTGTCACCTGAAACTTAATGCAAATTTTCTCGTCAGTTTAAAGTACTAATAAAATTTTACTGGCTAGTTTAAATACCATGCAATCATTAACTTATCTTTAATATCTGCGCCACCTTAATAGAGACTTATGTTGGAATAGAGGGAGTTCCAAAAGCCAATACTGACATAAGTCTATAGTTTACTGAAGTAACGCGCTTCCTTGTTACTCTGTTGACTAAGATAGAAATTGTACTTCACTTGATCTTGGTCAAAACAGAAGTTCAGTGCACATTTATATAGTGGCATTTCTGCAAACTTAAGCTCATTGCTTTTCTTTCACACGAAGTTTGCAAAGGGTCCAAGAGGATCAGTGCTTAATTTTGTTTCACTAGCATATATTCCTTTCTAGCTGGTTGCTGAATGCTCTCTTGATGATCTGCAGATTATAAATATAGTGCGGAAGCATATATTGGCAGGTGGAGTGAAGCGTCTATCATTTACTGTCCCACCCCTCGTTTTTTCCTCTCTTAAGGTTTTGTTCAACTCTCTCTATTTCATTTTCTTTAATGTTATTATAATATAAAAAACATCTTATACCTCCTAAGCTGTAACTTATGGCTGCCATGGTCAGAGACTTAGAGTGCTTCTGAACTGAACAGTAATAAGCAATTGTTTTATTAAAAAAATTAAAGTAGTTGGTTATTGGAAAAAGTTCTGATGCTTGGCTACTCTGATGGTTTTGTTTAGTGAGGCCTAAACAGCTCGGGTTGGGTATGATTTGAGAAGCACCATTTTTTTCAACACGAACCATTCCTCTTTTTCTCTCCCCTTTCCTCCCTTTTATATTTATATTTATTTGTAGCTTCTTTGTATGAATTTCATAAGAAATGGTTTTTTCAGTAAGGGATTTAAAGGCCCAACTGCGTGCACCTGCACTCGATGTTGGTACTATCATCCCTAATGCACGTTTGGTGAAGTTTGAAAAATCACAAGTAGTATGACTTCATTTTTTGTAATCAGCTGAAGGTGAATGCTATCAGATTTTAGGTAGCTTTCTCTCAATTCTTGCAAGCTTCTATTGTTCTGTAGCTCCTTTGGATGAATTTCATGAGATATGGTTTGTGGGATTGTGGCAATGTAGTAAAGGAACCAAAGACCTAATTGTGTTGCGTGCACCTGCTTGATTTACACACTATTATCCCTAGTGCACGTTTTATGAAGTTGTAAAAATCACGAGTAGTATGACTTTACTTTCTTTAATCAGCTGAAGGGAAATGGTATGAGTTCTGTTTTCTTGTTTAGATTATTTCCTTTCCGCTTTCTATTTAATACATTTGCTGCTGAGCCTTTCTAATTTTTGTCTTCTGCTTCAAACAGTTGATAAAGAGACTTCAAAACCAAGATGCAGAAAAATCTGGAGATGAAGCAGAGGATGGTACACCAAAAAAAAATCTTCCAGCTATTGAATCAGGTAAATTTGATGCATATCTTGCAAATGCTCTATCATGGATTTTAATGGTTGAGGCAGCTCTTTACTAGATCTCAGTAATAAGTCTTCACTATTTGCATACACTATTTGATATTCCCTCCTTCTCTTATAATTTTACCCACTTCTTTGGGCACATAGTTTAGGAGAAATAGTATGTGGGTCCTAAAGAGAAAGAGAAGGTATTAATTTATTGTGGGCCAAGAGAGAAGGATAGTGACAAATAGAAAAATGATGCTTTATGTAGAAGATAATAATAGAAATCTAGTGGGTCCATTCTAAAAACAGAAAAATAAGAAGTGGATAAACTAATAAGAGACAACCCAATAAGGAAATTAATAAGAGACGGAGGGAGTACTTCACTAATTATATATTCTTTTTTCCTAATTTCCATTTTTATGTAAACTATGATCATTTAATTATCGAGTAGTTGAACTGGCAGCTGCTAAGTATTCTTGGAGTGCAATTGATGGGGGCCAGCTTAGATTTCATGTCTTTTTTCATTTAAAAAGTCATGCTAATTGTTGTCCACAATATATCAGAAAAAAGAGAGTTCCTCTCATCAAGGGGAGGGCTTTTCTTTTGTTTGGGGGGGGTTGGTTGGTCGGCCTCCATAATCCGAAAATTTCACAGGCTCTATTTACTAGATCTCATCAATAAGCCTTCCTACTTGTGTGAAAATACATGTGAACCTCTCTCTCTCTCTCTCTCTCTCTATATATATATATATATATATATATATATATATATATACACACACACACACACACACACACAACAGATAACAATTGGGTGTTTTGTGTACAACACGTTGGGTCACCCCCTATCACATAAATTTTAGTCCTTTTTAAGTAGATTGTTATATAATCAGGGATGACTTAACTTCTTGTATACAATGGCGGGATTGTATATACGTTTTTGCCTTTAATTGGAAAAATTATACAGATCAATGAATGATAACAAATATGTAAAATTCTCTACTTTTATGATTGTATGTCCTACAATGTTAAATTTTTTATCACCTAAGTTTTCTGTCACCTAATACGAAAATTCTGGGTCTGCCACTGCTTTCCATACAACGTGCAGTCAAAAATCACAGCTGACAAAGTTTTTAACATCAACACTAAAGAACTTTTTTGATGAATTGACATTTCACCAAGTGTCCATGTGTATTTGCTTTTTCTATCTGTTCTTGCTTCCTCTATGAGTCCTCCGGTATCTAAGATGGCTGGACATTGTGGTATTTTCCAGCTTATTGAGGCTCTTTCAAATGCCCCAGCTCCTGAGCTAGCATTGCGGTTGTACCTGCAATGTGCTGAGGTAAGCTTTAGTCCTCCATGTCAAATGTTAGTATGAATTTTCGTGAAGCCTGTCATCAATTTATTTGCTTGGGCTTGTAGGCTGCGAATGACTCTGATCTGGAACCTGTCGCCTGTGAATTTTTTACTCAAGCATATATATTATATGAGGAAGAAATTTCGGTAATGAAATATCAGTTGAGGTTTTCTGTAGTTGGGGTTTTCAGCCCATCAGTTCTTTTACTCCCATCTTTCTGTGTTGTTCATTAGGGCTCTAGGGAACAGGTGACTGCATTATACCTTATAATAGGCACTCTGCAAAGGATGCATGTTTTTGGAGTTGAGAACAGGGATACTCTGACACACAAAGCGACAGGGGTATTACTAATAGCTTTCTATTTTCTTCTGTGTTGTGATCATCATCTTGTGCTAAGCTGGTACCCATTTGGCACCTGCAGTATTCAGCGAAGCTTTTAAAGAAACCAGATCAATGTAGAGCTGTTTATGCATGCTCTCATCTCTTTTGGGCGAATGATCAAGACGGTGTAAGAGATGGAGAGAGGTGTGTGCATCTATTCCACTTTTACTTATTGCATGTTATTTCATTTTGTACATTGAAATTAGAATTTCAATTGTGGAATACTTACCTCTACACACATGTAACATCAGTGCAATCACAGCAGTTAGGTTTGTCACTGCTTTGCAAAATATGCCATCGTAAGTCTCTTTGGTTTTGAAATCTAGCATATTGTGTAAAAGAGGGAAATTTAAGATCCAAGCAAATGCTGGAATAGTTTAGTTATAGCTTATGAACTACATAACTTAAGTTTGGAATCCTACATCAGTACATTGTCAGATACACGGAAAGTGATGTACTGTATTTATAGCAGCCAATGAACCATAATCTATCGGGAGAATAGCAATCGTAACGTATGTTGGAAATTTTTGATCAAAGCTGTTTCATTGATGGTATTATCTGATTTTGCTATAGTAATCTTGTCGTCACTTTTTGCTCTGAATGTAATTGGTTTCCTTTATGCAGGGTTCTGCTTTGCTTGAAGCGGGCACTAAAAATTGCAAATGCCGCTCAACAGATGGCTAATGCTACACGGGGCAGTGGTGGATCAGTTATGCTGTTCATTGAAATCCTCAACAAGTAAGCTTCCTGCTTGCTAAAAAAAAAGAAGAAAATTGCTTCCATCTTTCTTATTATTTTTTTGTTTTTTTGTTTTTGCCTCCTTGCTACAAGAGTAATTTCTGTAGTTTACAGTGTACTGCACATTTGAATTCCATGAAAAATCATGGTATAGCTAAGTTGGACTTTGTCTTCAAATTCAGGTACCTCTACTATTTTGAGAAGGGAAACAACCAGATCACTGTTAATACAATCCAGGATCTAATGGAATTAATTACCACGGAGATGCAAAGTGAAAATGCCACAACGGATCCTGCCGCCGAAGCTTTCTTTGCAAGCACTTTGCGGTACATCCAATTTCAAAAACAAAAAGGCGGTGCAGTCAGTGAGAAATACGAGCCTGTCAAAGCTTGAAATTTGATGATTGTATGTAATTAGCAACTTTTTTCACGCATCACAAGTTAACTTTATTGAGTTTTCTTGTAACCAGTATAGTTGGGTATCCTGATGGAGACTGTTTGCATGACCTCGTTCTGAGGCATTTTTAAAGTCTCTTGTGCTGACTCGGAGCTCATCTGAATTTCTCGTTAACTTATCGGTTGTATGCGAGTCACGTCATTGCACAGAATCATAAGGCGTTCTGTTTTTCCTTTGTTTTTTTACTTTAGTTACGAAAACTGGTGAAATTGTGTATAATTTCCCCTTTTTTGTGTACAATATTCTAGAGAGAATTTCTGCATTAAATTTTGCAACATGTTAAACACTTAAACCTGTTTTCCTCAATGCAGTTGTGTGAACTCGATTTATTCATTCAATCAAGTCTCAAGGTACATAAATGAGGCAGAATCAAAATTTGCTAATATGTTTAATTTCAAATGCCATAGAAACAAGGCTTGTTTGATATTGAAGTGTTTGTCATTGGGGGAACATATCAGGAAGCCTGATGGTTGAAGGAGCTTAATTCATGGCGTATTTAACTGTCCAATTCTGAGCTGTTGCCTCATATTTGGCTCGATCCTTCTTGTACATGTAGGCGATGTCCGGAACCAGAGGATCATCAGGGTTTGGATCGGTAAGTAGAGAACATATCGATAGCAAAACCTGCATGTTTTACGCAAATAACGTGTAAAAACCAAGATAATCTCTCTAGAAAAAAGAAGGGTAATCTTAGAAATGAAATTTGTTAGTACTTAAGGTTGTATTCTTTTCAATTGGATGTTACTTATTTTAGAAATTATCTTAACTTATTGGCCTCAATTAACTTATTTAGACTTATTTTTCATGAATTAAGTGAGATAAGGTGAAGAGAACAGAGCTTTAGAAATAGGATTAACCTTCGATATAGTGAGGGCAGGGCTCCATTGATCCCTTAAGATGTCAAGGCAGATATTCCCATTATTGTTTACGTTTGGATGGAACACTTTGGTCCTAAACGCGACCTGTCATCATTATTCCAAAATTTCAAAATTTAGTGTAAATAGAATCACTTGTAGAAAGTTAAGAAAAAAAGATACATACTACTTCATGCCATATAGTATAGTATATAATCACCTTTGGTGGTTTGAAGGGGTAATCCGTGGGAAAGTGAATGCTCATGAGGAAAACACCACCAGCATAAGGGCTATCAGCTGGGCCAATAATTGTCGCTTGCCAATGGTACAAGTTTTCAGATATAGGACCTAAAATTCATCAAGAAATATGCAACTAAGTATACGCTAATCAAATAAAATCGGGATCAATGAGTGGTTTAGGGGATAATCCATTTTTGTGTTGTGTTTTTTCTCATTCCAATAACTGGAGAGAATACTCTCTCAATAAGATGCATCACACAATAATCTTGTTAGGAACCTGTAAGTTGTAAGTACCTGCACTACATGATGTAGGTGGATCTCTCCTTATGTCTTGAAGCTCCTTTAGAATCCTCTTCATCGCCATCGCGCTGAGAGCCTGAAATCAAGATAATTATCAGTTCTTGATGTAGTAGCAGTTTGAGTTTTTCTTGGTAGGGACTAGTGAAGTTTGCTTGCTGCATGTAACGTTTGTATGTCCTTCAAATAAGATGGTAGAATATAAGAATATATATATATAAAGAAAGAGTATTCAAATTGTCTATGAAAACGAAAAGAGATGAAAAAGTGAATGAGACTGGAAGGTATAGATTCTAAGCAAGCAAAGTACTACTAATTCAGGGTATCTACCGACTGTCTATATTGATGGACTGAAAGCTATTCCTTTGAGATAAGCACCACTAATTAATTTTATGAAAAGATTGGCAACATGAAAATTGTCGAACCAAGTTGCTTCGCTAAGCACATGTTGACTGTTTTAACATATTAAAAGGATATCCTCATTATTGATTCCTTTCCATATGATTCTGCGAGAATATACAACGTGTTCCTGATGAAAACGCGTAATTTGACGGTAAAGACTAAAGAGGCGAAAGTATGTTGAAACAATTTTGAGGTGGGAATTTAGGGATGACAACGGGTCGGACTTGGACCGGATTATGCATAATCCGACTCCGACCCTACAAGAAGTCGGATTTTAAATTCGAGTTCGACCCCGACATCCGACTCCGAAAATCCGACTCCGATCCGACTTAAAATTCGAACATCCGACTCCGAATCCGACTCGACTTAAAATCCGCACATACGACTTAAAATCCGCACATCCGACTTAAAATCCGAACATCCGACTCCGATTCCGATCTGACTTATTTTTCCACCCATTTTTTATAATAGAAAAGTCTTCGATAATACAATAATCTAATCATTACAATTTTTTCTAATAATCATATGGAAATCTTATATAGTACAAATAATCTAAATATTACTATTATTTTTAACAATCATTTTTTCAATGGGAAAATCTTATATAATACAATTGGCTGAAAGTTAAAGTTAGGTTATACATAAATAATACATTAACATAAATCAGAAAAAAGGATTAATTCACTTAAAGTCGGAGTCGGATTCGGATGTCGGATTATTTTATGAGATCCGACTCCGACCCTCCTCCGACTCGTAGTCGGACTTTTTAAACGGAGTCGGATTTGGATTATTTTTTTGTCGGAGTCGGCTTGGATTTTTTCCTTCGGATCGGAGCGGAGTAGGGTCGGATCCGGACTGGATTGCCATCCCTGAGTGCGATAAAGAAATAACAACAAACGTTGAAAATACATAGAAGCGGGAAACTACTAAGTATACATTACTTACTAATTGGTAATTATTAGTAATCACTCTATTCCACGCAATTATGACTTTTCTTTTTATTTTCCATCAAGGGTGTACCTAAAATAATGTCCTATACTTTCTTCATATAGAGAATGTAATTCTATCCCTATTTCAGATATAAAGTAATTTTAGGCTTCTATAAGATATCAGATTCAAATTAGAGATAGAGATTAACATTTAGGAAATTTGTCATAACTATGTCATTTTTTGCAACAAACAACATTTTTTTTATGGTGATAGATATTGCAAGTTGGCCTAAGGTTGTTTCCCGCTAACAATTTCCTTTGTAAGGTCTTAAGTTGCCAGAAAATAAGTTAAAAGGTTGTTTCTCGCAAGAAGTGACATTTAAAAGATTTGGTGTGTCAAATTTTCCTAATACTTAAATAAGAAATAAAATCCTAGTATAATACTACCTCTGTTTTTTTTAGTTGCAACATTTACTTTTTGACACTATTCATCAACCAACTTTGTTAAGTAATCTCGCACCATTATATAAGAAAAAACATAGTCAAGTGGGGTCTTGTTAGATTCGTCTCAATGCGATAATTGCAAATATTAATTTTTTATAATTTTTACTTACACCCAATATGAGATATTAACGTTCAAATAAATGTCTCGGTAAATGTGAAAAACAAATGTTGCTACTAAAAAAACAAATGAAGTATTACAACTAGGACAAAGAGACATCTTAACAAATAAGACAAGACCGTAAAATTTTGTTGGGCCAAAATTGCACAGACGTGCAACAAAACACATGAGTTGGTTATTCGAGCCCACTCAATTGTGTGAGGTCTCCTCCTAGATCTCATACGTGTAATTTAGAAGACAATCAATTGTCATTTGCCATTTGCCATTTGCCAATTGCCAAGTAGCATCCAAATACTGAAACTTCTCTGCATTTTATGCACAAAGTTATATCCATTGTACAACTAGAGCATGGAGTACAGTCAGTACACAAACACAACTAGGCAATAGGCATTGTAGTCTTGTAGATCAGCCAAGTGAAACTGTCACGGTGTCATTGACCGTGTTTGGTAAATGGCTTTTCCATTGGCTTTTGGCTTTTCAATTTGGTCAAACAGCCAAAAAAAGTGTTTGGTTATTGGTTTTTGGTTTGGTGAAAGTTCGCTTTTAGCCAAAATGAAAAACGCTGGAGCAGCTTTTTGGATTGGCTTTTGGCTTGTTGGCCACAAACTCTCTAATAAACGTACCAACAACCACAATTAATTTCTTGCTAAACACTTTTTGGCTTAAACGGCAAACAACTTAAAAAAGCCCAATACATACAAATCTAACGTCCAGGTCAAACAAGCCTAACTAAAAATAAAAGCCTCAACAAAACGGTAGATTCGATCACAACAAATTTCCATTATGTCATACACTCATATCTATAATCTATCCCAGATATAAATTTCATGTTTATCGCTGTTTTGTAGTAAAAAAAGATCTTAAAATGTGGTTGATCTTTCAGGTCAAAATACAACTGCTTGGCTCTTCTCTAGACAGCTAAGGCAGTGAAGTTCACTAACGCCAATATTAGGGACCTAGTTTAACAAAAATGAAATTATCTTTTTTCTGATTTTGGATTTTTGCTTTGGTTCAATTCAAATACTTCCTCCGTTCCGAATTAAATGCAACAAATCCATTTTTTACGCGCCGATACATTATTTTGACCACAAATATCTATAATTACATATAAGTAAAAATTATAAAAATTACATTTTATGAAAGTACGTCACGAGACGAATCTAACAAGATCCCACTTGACTATGTTTTTCATTATGTATAAATCACAAATCTTAATCAAAGTGAAAAGTGTGAATAGTGAAAAAGTGGAATTGTTGCATTTAATTCGGAACGGAGGAAGTACAAAACTCTCTCATATTCCGGCTTGAAATTGGGACCACTTGGATACACTATAATACTTATCCACTTAGGCACTGAGCTATCTATTCTTAATGATTATTTTACGTTTACCCTACAAAACATAAAAACTTCCTCCCTTATGAGATAATGAAACGTTTCTCTCTTCTATGTGAAAGCTTTTTGAGAGAAGCGTTTCACTTATTTCAGAACAGAGGAAGTATTTCTTCTTTATTTTTGTAACTTTAATATCATAGTAAATTATTAATATATGCAAAAATAGGGGACATCATCCGAACAACCAAGCCCTGGTTGGCCCTTAAAAAGTGTTGCTTATATATTGAAGTAGATGAAGGGTCTTGACTTTTGAGTGGTCATATAATACATAACTCATTATTAGTTTATAGTAAGTTTTGTGTCCGTTTTATAATAAAATTATTGTAAATCCACCTTATTTTTTACCATAAAATGGTCATTTTTCAAGTTAAAGGGGTCATTTATCGACAAGGAGTCACCTCTTACCTTAGATAGATATAACTTATACTCTAACTGACCCATTTACGTCAAAAAGTTACCCTCGTCCCACTATAAATTATTGTATGACGAGCTTATATGAGATTATGTAATTAGTTTTTGACGTAAATTAGATTCTGCACACGCTTGCACCAAGAGGATCCTGCACAAGGATCAAAACCCAGAAAATAAAAATGAAAAGCGCGCGTTAGTAAGATGGGGCAAAACAAAAGAATATCAGGTTTTCAAATGTACATTTGGTCTTAGTTTTAGAACATTATGTCTTAGATGAAAGAACTTATGGTGCAATGTTGATTATTATAGTGTTAAATTATCGTAAATGTACATTTGATCTTAATTTTGGACATTGTGAGGACTTAAAAAAAACAATAAATTTGGATCCTATTATCTAAAAGTAATGGTTCGTAAAGTAAGGCAAAACAAAAGAATACCAAGTTCATTAAATGTACATTTAGTCTTAGTTTTTGAATATTAATTGTGTATTAGGTGAAAGAACATATGTTGCAGTGCTAATTATTATATTGTTAATTTTTTAATGTACATTTGATCTTGATTTTGAACATTATTGTTTCTTGCGCAAATGAACATTTTGATGGCTTAAGAAGAACATTAAATTTGGGTCCTATTATCAAAAATTAAACGTTATTAAAGTGGGACAAAAAAAACACCGAGCTCATTAAAATGTATATTTGGACTTAGTTTAAAAACATTGTGTCTCAAAGAATGTTGCAACTTTGATTATTATAGTGTTAAATTTTAGATGCATATTAAATCTTAGTTTTGAACAATGTGTTTTGAGCGTCTGGAGTCGGAACCCATTAATCATTATTAGCTGTTCCATAAGCGAATTCAGCCGCCAAGAATATAAGCATGATTACTTTCTGGGAGTATTATAAGGAGCTATCTTAAAATATCTTAGAAAGCCTATTATCCCTTATTAATCTTCACGTCCTTGATTTCATCTTCTTTTTTTATTCTGATTCCCCAAATTCGTTTTTCACGGGAATTAAGGAAAATAGAAGGAGTAGTAGGATAAATGGTTATTGTGGAGAAATGAGAAGTATTGCGGAGCACTAACCCGTGAAAAATGAGAAGTATTGCGGAGCACTAACCCTGTTTTCTACGCTAATGGAATGTCGCATATATTATTGTATGTTAATGTCGCAAAAGGTTTTAACTACAACTCCTCAAGTCCTGTGTGTATGTGTTACATACATAAATATAAAGTTGAAGATTTTAATACTAATCATCCAAACCATGGTAACTCGTTTCAAACTCTTGCATAAAAGAACTAGAGATAATAAAGCTTAAAAGGTAAGTGTGTGTTAGAATAAATGGTTATTGTCTCTCTAAATTTTAAGTATCTCTGATTAAATAATATGTCTTCTATATCAATATATCATATGTAAATTGATATTTTACTATTAAAATTTTCAGAAAAATCATGATTATATTATAGATTTACTCCCTCTTTTCCTTATAATAATACTCGCATAAATTAATTGAATTTCGTTGGTGTGTGGTTTGAATATAGAGTTAATAAGGAGAATGTAAAACATAGTAAATTGATCTTATTCTTAATGTAGTTCATGTCCTTCTTCTAACACTATAGGTATATCTATCTCGTTGTATCTATTTCAAAAAAAAAAAAATTGGTAAGTAGGAGATATATATAATCCCCAACAAAAACCAACCACCATACAACCTAAAACTCAAAGGAGGACAAACCTGCTAGGAGGACTCTCCACACACCCAAAGAGTTCCAAAAACGAACAGGCCAGTGGCCCAAAACACAAACAAAGCCACTACCAATTACAAGGAATCAAGCCAAATCCTATCCAAACCCCAAAGTTTCTTATCAGCTATTTGCCTAATTCTGTACTTTACATCAATTTGTATACTCTAGTCTGTACAGTATGGCTTATGGTTTTAACTTTCTGACTTAACGATTAATCTGCATCCAAGTTAACTCATGCCAAATGCAATTATGCATTGCAATTGGGAAACCATAAGTGCAGCCAAAGAACAAAGGGAACAAATGGTCTGTCCAAAGGTGATACGTCATCCTTCTATCAGTCCAACATGCTTTTTTTTTTTTGAGTAAGGAAATCCTACGAGGGCGACTAATTATCATTTAAAGAACTATCCAAAGTCAACAAAGAGTCAATGCAAGAAAAAAAATCAATTAACCAAACTTTTCTACCTAAGACCCAAAGCAAGCAATGGGCTAGCTTATGAGCAACCCTATTGCCATCCCTACGAACAAAACTCCAAGACACAATATCTAACATACTACTAGTATGAACAGTGTCATCAAGAATAAGATGGAAGCTACTCTCATCTCGCACTTTTGAAGAAATTGCCTTAACTAGGTGAAGACAATCACTTTCCACAACCACATTCCGAAAATCAAACTCCACATCCAGTTGAATACCAAACAACATAGCCTTTGCCTCATCAACGGCTCCCAGCAGTCCTCCACCTTCCATGCTGCAACTACCAACTCCTTGCCATCCATCCCCCTAATCACCGCGCCAGCTGACGCACCCAACCTTTCCACACACACCCATCCACATTGAACTTAACGGAGCCCTCCCCAGGTGGTGTCCAGCGCTGCCGAGCAGCTAACCCCCCACACCCCCATGTCGGTCTTCCACCCGAAGCTCCGCCAATAGTTTATGCATGTAGGCTATCGTTTGATTGGGATCACAAACCTCCCCCTCAAACAACCACCTATTCCTTGCATTCCATATCGCCCAACATATCGTCATCAAAAGACCATGTTCCAAACGAGGGAGTTGCTCCAGAAACGCCAGTGCCATGTCCCCAAAAGCTGCGACTAATATAAGATTATTGTGAGAAGGGTATTGTAGGTAATCAAGGATTTTTATAGATTTCTTTAAGAAAATACAGCGAGAGTTGTTAGCTATTAAGTAAGCAAAAATCAGAAGCAATTACATGATCCAAGCTACTAGGACATTCTCAAACCCACACTCTAGTAGAGAACTCAAGTGGAGTAAGATGCGTCATAGTATAAGCCGCTAAATTAGCTTCTCTAAAACATATGAAAATAAAAACAACATCAAACAAACTAACAATGGACCAATTCTCTCTAACAATAACTCCTATAGTCCTATGTGAGAGCCATCAAATTGCCTACGATAATCATATTCACTACTTGGAGGTTGTCACATTCAACCACAAGTCCACAACCTTGCTTGCATTGCATTGGAGCGGCATTCTCAAACCAAGTACTATCGATTTTGCCTCCGTGACATTCACTTCCCAATTCAAGGTTTGCGATTATAATAGGTGGATAGTGGGTTTGGGTTAAGGCTAGTAATATAATTTGTCCACTAAAAGAGAAAGTAATATAATTTGTCATGTCAAACCATATAATGATCCGGGACAAGTATTGCTTATTTGCTTAGTACTTTGTCGGCTAAGATTCTTGAAAAAAAAAAAAATTAATTCGCTAGATTCCAAAGAAAGGGTCAAAAAAATTCAGAAAGGTGTGAAAAGTTGGGATATGATTTTGCATTCTACCTCCGTTTCTTAACTTGTTATATCTTTCTAGACGTTTCACAAAACTTTTAACATTTCATTTTTGGGAAAATATTTATACTTCCTCCGTTTCTTTTTAAATTAGTTTTTAGGTTTGGGTTATGCCCCGAGTAATTATGATTTTTATTTATTAATAGTTTACTTTAAAACTATAACACCAAACATAACTTGGTTTAGTGGTTAAGACTATAATATATAAGTCTGAAGTTATGGAATCAAATCTTGTACTATGCATTTTCTAAAATTTTTTATTGGATGTGGAGTACATAAAGTATACACTAAGACGATTCCAGATAGAAAAGTTCAATCATTTCAATTCGTTTGAAAAAAGAAAGAAAGGTAATATCTATCCCTAAATATTAATCTGAATTGCCCTAAGGGATAGTGCCACGTGGCACTATCCCTTGTTTAGGAACGTCTTCTAATATATTAGTATAAATGTGATACCTTCACTTTTCACGCATGCCAATTGCCAATGCAAAACTTTGAGAACATAAATCTCTAATTTTGTATTTGTAAAAATTATAAAAAGTACATATTAAAAAAGTACATATTAAAAAAATACATATTAAGACGGATCTAACAAGATCTCACATGACTAGTGACGGACCTCTTGAGGGGCAGGCCTGGGCCTGGCCCCAAAAAGGTTTTGAGATAAAATCATTACAGTTTTGGGATTTATGTGTTCAATACTCACGGGCCATGGCCCAATAATCTAATACCCACGGTGCAACAGTAAAACAATACATTACAGCTCTGCTTGTTAAGCGGGTCATGGAATTTGAGAGAAAATTATGTGAGCGCAGTTCTAAGTGGGCCATGCAAGTTGCAAAGCATACTGTTACATCACGTCATCCTCTGTAGGTTTCTTTTTTCTTTTTGGTTTTCCTTGTTACTTGTTACTTGTTAGTGACTAATATTCCATGTATTTTATTTGTTTTCTTATTTTTTTTTTTGTCTAATTGATATTTTTTTTTGAAATAAAAGTGAAATTTCATTAATTAAAGGCCAAACGGCATCTACAATAGATGTTAAAGAAAAACAAGATACAATCAATCAAAGTTAAACCAAAATCATCTTCTAAAAACTACAATGAGGATCGAACACTACAAAGACTACTCTTGAATTTCTTTGAAACAACGGTATAGATGAGGTAGCTATCATTCGAGCGTAGTTTGAGAAGACCAATCTTGAGCGAACCATGGTGACCTGCACCCGGATTCCAACACCGTCATGTAGAACCGGGAACTTCAAACAATGAAACACACCACACAAATACAAACAGGAAACACCATACGGGAGACACGAACCCTCCAAGAAAGGGCAGCAAAAACACCCCATACAGGGGGCCCAAAACCACCACAAAGGCGGAACTTATTAAAGAAAACCAAACTACAAACAAAAACCGACACCGATTGTTGTTGCCGCCGCACGAGACCGACCTTGCTGCATTAAGCGGCAGACGGGAAACCGAACCTAGACAAGTTACCATGAACAGGGGGAGGGAAGGGGAAGCCCAACTAAACCAACTCACAACTGGGGAAGGGGAGGGGAGGCCCAAGACACCAAGCTAAACCCGAGGAGGAGGGGAGGGGAAGGGGGAAGCCCGACGCACAAGGGGGAGGGGAGAGGGAAGCCCGACTCACAATTAGGGGATGGGAAGGGGGAAGCCTGACATACAACCAGGGATAAGGGAGGGGAAACCTGATGCGCAACAATAGGAGGACGAGGGATGAATGTTCGCCAAAAGGCCCAAAACAAGAGGAGGGGGAAGCCGAGGAAGTAGCACGACGACGAGGAGCCAACCGAAAACTAAGCAGGGAAAAAACGAAAACGACAACAAGAGCTCGGTGCCCGCCTTGGGGGCACCGAAGTGGCACCGGTGGTCGCCGAGCCCTTGGGAGTAGCGGCGCTGAAAAGGGGAGAACGAGTATCGCAAGTTAGGGTTTTCGAGAGGAGAGAGAGTGCTGTTTTTTTGAAGCTCTTATTTGTCTAATTGATATTTAATTTATACATAAAGGTTATGTTTCTTTTTTCTTTTTATGGTTTTCCTTGTTAGTGGCTAATGTTTCAAGGATTTTGTTTATTTTATTATTTTTTTGTTTAATTTGTACATAACTTTATAAGAGTTTTAGCATCAAGTATATTATTGATGATTTAAAACATTGAAAGAGCGTCGATCCTTACTTTAATTTTTTTTTCCAAGAATTGGAGTAGGGTGCTTGTGTTGTTAATATTTTAGCTAATACATAGATAAATTTTTATATAATATATATGTATATTGTTGACATTGGATTTGAAAATAATATTCATATGTTTTGGTAGTTTGAGACTTCTTTATTTTGCACTGTGGGATTTTTTTAATTTGGCCCCTGATAGAAAAAGTTTTAAGATTCGCCATTGCACATGACTATATTTTTATTTACGTATAAATCGCAATTGATGGTCAAAGTGAAATTTGTGAATAGTGTAAAATGTCAAATATCACATTTAAAAATAAACGGAGGAAGTATAAAAAAGTCTTACATTATTATCAATCACATGAGCTATGTTTCTATTTCTCTCGTTCTCCTTAATACTTGCAAGTATTACATTTCGGATAAGCTATAAGAATGGCTATATAACTTTTTTTTTTAAACACTGACCAAACTTTATGTAAAAAGATCACGTTTATTGATAATTAATAGTTTCTAAGAGCAAACCCAATGGATGATCCCAAATTCGAGATCATCAATTATTTTAGTATTTTCTCAATCTTCCACCTCACTGATGATCTACTATTGATTTTACCATCATTTCTTTATCCCATTGGATAATCTACAATTTTGGATCTTCACAATCTCTCTCTACATTTTATCATACCCCACCATATATTATCTCTCCTTATTTTCTTCTATATCCCATGTTTTTAATTTATTAGAGATTATTTAAGAATTGATTGATGACTATTCCATGCAAATAATATTAATGTTTGTAATTGAATAATATTTAGCGAAAATTAACTCAAAGATGAAAAGCGTAGAAGTAACTCAATATTGACCTCTATTTATAAATAAAAATATATATAACCATCGATGTATTTTTTGTCTTTTAAAAATTTAATTAATAAACTCATTTTTTCTTTGCATAATTTGCATAGTTACAAAAATGAAATACTACTTCCTAGCTACGAGATTAGAACGATATCATCTGTTGAATTACTGCACAAAGATGGAACAACAGCTCGTGGGCCCCGCAAAATTTGGGACTTAACCTTCCAGCTTGCTTTACTTTTGCTGATGCAAAAATCTGAGTTCATCTGTCCATGAACCAAGCAAAAATAGATCGTCCAAACGGTTTGATCATGGCTTTCTCTCTCCCTTTTTTTCTCTTTCCACATTTTTTAATAATTCATTTACTCTCTCTCTTCATGATCTCTTCATTTGGTGTTACTCACCATCTAATTCATTTACTGTAGTTCAACCAAAGAAGTACTTCAAAAGTGTAAAGACGATATGTAGTTTCACTGTTTCAGTAAGGAGAGATCTTGCAAGTACTGAAGTAGTAGTCAGCAAATCAAAGGCCACCTCAATTTGTCAATTACAGTACATTTTTTGGTATGGAAAGGTTTGCTTATCTCTTTCTAGTTTTACCTTTTTCTACAAAGCCCTAGATGGCGTACAACTTGGATCCAAGTAATCCAACTGATGTTGACAAGGAAACTTATCGCCAACTAAGGAAGATATTAGATATGGTGCCCAACTTCCCATCTACGGGTGAAAACTGAAAAGGTTGTTCTAACCTTACGCTTCCTTCATCCCTTGTTAGAACTTACAAGTGAGAAAATAAAATACTTCGTATGCATTATGTTCCAGACCAACAATTTAAACTCATATAAATATTGTTGGGATCGATTGTTTGGAATTTGTTGCAACTGATCATGGTTCCAATGATTAGTTTTCAAATGCGTCCCCTGTTGGGTACTTGTTGCAACTGATCGAAGAACTGGATAACCGACAGATCTGGTTACTCATCGAACATCAAACTAAACACTATTACACTACTATATCACATTACTCATGTAAGATTAAGATGATGAAAAAAATCAAAATTGCAAGTGGACGAAAAACCCGGAAAAAGAATTGATTCTCGCAAGGTCTTAAATAGGTTTTATCATTCACTTTCGCTCACCCCTACTTGTTTATATGAGCTTCTCCTGCCAAAATTTTTCCAAAATATATACGTAAATCGTGTAAAACTTTCAAAGATCACTCTTATCATTTGGTCGTAGCTTATCCCATAAGTGAAGAATACATTTGCTTGCTTCTCCTTTGTGATAAGAGGCAAGCTAGAGGCCTATGCTCCACAAATAAATAGGCAATCTTTTATACTATAAAACGAATTTATACTAATTTACTAATAATGGGGTGACATTTTTTTTATGGACAACGGCTCGTCTTAACCGCAACAATAATATTAACGGGCATACTCCAGTTTAGCTATTTTTAACACGCTAATCCATAGACTGTACAACAATTCAAGTCAAGTTGAGCTTAAGTAGCAAATCAAGTGGCTCAACTTGTTACTTTCCCTACTCAATTGATTGAGCAAAAATATTGAACAAATTGGTAAAATGTGTTTTAACAATATTATAGTAGTATTACTTTAATGGAAGTAAAACAATAAACAATCCGGTTGGTAATAATTATTGAATGTCCTTTTCTGATCAACAAATTCATGCAAAATAGCAAATGCATAAATTTAATGCAGATATAAAAAAATCGGCTATAGAATATGCTCATTCCAGAAAATCCGCGAAGAAGAACGTGGGCGGCTCATGGAACAACCCAACATAATCAAACAAATTCCACGAACTGCTAAAAATTCCACAAGAGTAACAACAATCTAATCATGTCAAACACAAAGTATAAATGTATAATGATCACCATATAATAAAATATTGTAACATTTTGCGACCAAAGCAATGAACCATTATATTGTTGGTTAGGGTCAACCTCTTTAAATAAGATTTTAGTATATGAGTGGTTCACCCAACTACTCCAAAACTTAACAGCAAAAAGGCAGAAAAGAACAAAAGATAAGTGTTGAAAAAAAGAGCGATAGATTAAACATTGAACTACAGACATCAGAGAGAGAAGCTTTAAAAAATTGCAGCCATGGGAAATTATCTTCATAACAAGTAATTTTGAAGAAATTAATATAACTGCTCTGCTAGGTTAAGGCGAAGAACGAAAATAAGAATATGGTTCTTTCCTAAACTGGAATCTTCCAGTACTTCAATACATAAAGACTGAACCAAAACCAGGAATTAGATGGTGAGTAACACCAAATGTAATGCCAGAAAGCAACAGAAAACAACCTGATGAGAACCTAAAATACAATCAGTGAGAGATCATACGCTAAAAAAGGCCTGTCTGCTTCCTCAAGCTTGATTGTGAAAAAAATAAAGTCGAACACGGCACGAACTAGGGCTTGTTTCTCTTTACAACTTACACAATTACAATATGGAGCAAGCCTTCTGTGCCTTCGACTTCTTTTTCTTTGTCTTTGGTGGTTGGAGCACAACCTTAATGGCTGCATCAAAAACTGCCTTGACATTCTGCGAATTCAAGTTCACGAGTCAATGACCCGAAACAAGCAAGTGGAAAGGGTAAGTGTCTCAACCTGAAAATTTATACCCACCTGCTGTGTTTTTGAACTGCATTCAATGTAAGCAGGAGCACCAATCAGCTTCCTTAGTTCCTCACCCTAAACAATATAGTATAAAGCAGGGAAATTAGATATATTAGTCAATATGACATTTTAAACAAATTACAGAACTATAGGGAACAAAATGCAGGATACCAATTACAATGTTTTACCTGAGCTGTAGTGATTGGAACTGCACCAGGGTGGTCTATAAAAAACTGCTTGTCATCCCGAAGATCTAATGCCATGCATATAAAAGCAAGAATACACTTTAATATCAAAACATATGATTTTATAGCCCTCGCAAAAACAGGAAGATGAGCTTACAAAGAAGTGGACACAAAGCTTTTTACAAAGGTATGCACTCAAAGGTTCTACAATCAGACACGACACCTCTTGATCAACCATATATAAAAATTGCCATACATCAACCACCAAATTCAAAACACATACAACCCACAACATGAAATAGATTAACCAGAACTTTCTAGACGCATTAATTTCTCTATGAAAATGTCAGCACCATAAAAGCATGATGTGGTCAGGGATGTTGAACTGTGACAAATAAAACTACAGATATAAGAAAAACAGAAACCAATCCAAACACATGCAAAAAAGAGCTATCCAAATTTGATATCTAGCACCACTCCTCGTATAGTGCTATCAGTTTACGAAGATAGAAGGACAAATATGCAACATGACAAAACAAGAGAGATAAGTGTGATCCTGACCGAGCTTTGTTCCAACAAGAACAATGGGGACTCCAGGAGCATAATGCTTCAACTCAGGAATCCACTGAAAATTAAGTGGCCACAAGAGCTAATTAGCAAACAGCGATAACCCCATCTGATCTTCAAATGATCTTTTCTTGGCAGGAAAAACTTATTACTATTCAAATCATATTTACCTTCTTAGAAACATTTTCATAACTAGCCTTGCTAATAAGGGAGAAAGCGAGAATAAAAACATCTGCTCCACGATAACTCAAAGGTCTTAATCTGTTGTAATCCTCTTGTCCTGTAGCACAAAGAATACAGAATTGAGTTTCTTGTATAAAGAGAGCAATCTAGAGTTTGGCCAGAGGGAAGAACCCGCAGAAACTAAGGTCATTACCTGCAGTATCCCATAATCCCAGATTAACTGTGGCCCCGTTAACAACGACATTGGCACTGAAATTGTCAAAAACAGTGGGCACGTAATCCTGTTACCATCAAACACACACGAGTTTTAGGAAGGGGGCAGAGAAAGTACATTAAGCGCCAGAATTTGAAAGTACTAGTTCGATAACAACTTCATACAAGAAGACACCTCAAGATCATAATCGGACCCATCAAAAATGTCAAGACTCATTAAAAGTATATAAGATGAAGATGCAAAGCTTTTCTATGATTCCTGTGATTCCTCAAAGATCTCACCTAAACATCAGCATATACACGTTTGACATAGGTATGGCAAGAGATATAAAAATGAAGATGACAGAGTACTTTGATTTCACCGCATGAAAGAAACAGAGCGTCCTAGCTAACCGGAGTCTCCCTTAACCCAAGAAATTAACAAAACATATCAACAGACGTGTTCTGTTCACGTTATTGCATAAATGGAATAGCCTCATCAATTCCAACTTCACGAAGCTTTCCCACCACAAAATAGATTACTTACAATCAAAAGTGCAAAGTACCATCACCACTCACGATTATGGAAACTAATACATGTCCCATTTTGCAAGGATAGCTAGAAAAATGTCCCTGACAATAAGAACCATAATTTCTTACCGTGTGGCAAGTACGAGTAAAAAACCAAGTATACATAAATTACAAACAAATTCAATCACAAAAATTGTATTTAATCTTCAAATGAAATACCATATATATGTTGCTACCATAATCTACAGAAATAACAGATCCTAAACTAAAATGCTCGAATAGCATCCTCCACACACACTCCTAGCTAAAAATAATTAAAAAAATATAATCAACATTCAACCATATTATAGCTTCAATTCATATATATTATATAACACTAATACATCATCAAAACATAACGAGTTGCTCAATCTTCAAGCAACTGCATATTCGTCAAGACTGCATTAATATGTTTGTATCAAATTAAATTGTGTGCAAATGCACCAGAATTCAATCACATTAAAAAAAAAGTTCATATCTTTTCCTATAGATATTGACAAGATATTTACACGTCATATCTATCAGAAAATTCAAAAAGGAATGTCAAATCACACGAATAAAAAAAATATGTGAAAAATACAAATCATCAAATTCAGCGAAATTGAAAAACAGAATTTCGTGGAGAGAGAGAGAAAACAAACCGTAGGAAAGGTGTTGCTGGTGTAAGAAATCAACAAGCAAGTTTTACCAACGGCACCATCACCAACTGTAACACATTTTATGAACCTCGAAGCACTCATTTTTTGAGCAAAAAAAAATTAAAAAAATCCAACGATCTTCTATTCAAACAATCTCTCTCTCTTCTCCTCTTGATCAATCAATCCACAAAAAAAACTCTCAAATTCAAAAAAAAAAAATCAAAATCGGTCCTCAATTAGAACTACACATGAGCGAACCTGTAAAAGAAGAAATTGAAACCCGATCATAAGAGAAAACATGGCGGAAAATTGAAGAGAAACGACGTAACCCTAGAAATGGAGTCGTAATTTAGGGGGAGAAAATGTGGAAAGAATAATGAAAATATGGATGATGAAATGACGAAAAACGTAACCTAAAGCAAGTAGATCTGGTTTAAAAAAATGGAGAGAGAAAAAATGGGGAAGAGAAAGAAAGGATAGAAGAAGAAGAAGAAGAATGAGAGAGAGAAAGAGAAGGTAAAAGGAGAAAAAAAGGAGTTACCTGTAAACCAGGAAACAATGCCGTTGAAGCGTTCGCTGGGAATGAATTATGGGTGTTTGTTTGTTTGTGTTTTGTGTTTGTGTTTGTGGTGTGATTGCTTCTCCTTCTAACGTTTTTTGCGCTTTACTAGCCACGCCCCCTCTATTTTTTCTCTTCTTTTCGCTTTCTCTCTTACATATCATTATCATTAATTCATACATAACATTACTACTACTAGTAGACTAGTAGTAGTTTGGGGGAGGGTATCAAATTTAGCTATGGTTTTTATTAAGATGAATTTGGAAATATTTAAGATGATGCTTGTGAATGTGATCTAATGTTCTGAGGTATCTGTACAATTTGTATGTATTTTGATGTAGAGAGAGCTACAAGGATGATTAATGTAGACGAGATTTGATCTCAAGTCTTAGGAGCCACCTCCCAAGACTTAAACTAGTTGACATCCACATTGCATGTTCATGTGTGAAGCACATTATACCCTAAAATGTCATATGGTGTATCATGCTCTAGATACACCCGTTCGGATGGATGAACTCGAGTGTCTAGCTTATGTAATATGAAATTTGATCCATAATAATAATAATAATAATAATAATAATAATAATAATAATAATAATAATAACAATATGAAATAACACAATTCAATGATATAATAAGAACTTGTACGATTTATAATATATATATATATATATATATATATATATATATATATATATATATATATATATATATATATATATAACTTTATTTATTAAATATTTGGTAAATTGCTTCATGTTTGGTTACATTATTGTACTCACACATTTACATGCATTACTTTTCCAAATTACTTTACAGAATTTTGAATTTTTTTAGTCAAATTTTAGAAGCTTCAGCTATAAATTCTCATCGTATATACATAAGAAAAAAAAATAGCATGTATGCGAATTTATTAGATTCTTCTTCATGTGAATTCTCCAAATATCAAGATTTATAGTTATTTACTCATACATGATTAAAAATATATAATGATCAAATATATATTATAGACCATATAATTGAAACTGTGAAAACTAATCGAATTTTGTCTAAATCATTTTGAACTAATATAATGTGAACTCAGACTGACTTCTTCTATAAATTTGCATGAAAAATCCGATGTTTGTATCATGATTGTTGAGTTGAGCCTAAACTTGCCTTAATGTACATTCGATTAGCTTAAAAGTTTAATTTGTTAGGTGTTTGCTTTTCTTTAATTTTTATATTTCATCCATTTTTATTTGTCCTTTTTGTTATTTCCATTGGGATATTTTAGTTTGTTCTTATAATAAATATTACCTTATTTGAACAACAAAAAGTAAGAGAGAAGTACCAAAAAGTAAGAGAGCAAGTGCAAAAAGAAAAAGAGGAGCTTCAAAATAAAATAAGAGAGAGAGAGTGCAAAAAGTACTTTTACCTTAATCTCTTTGAGTTACGATATTCCATATAAGAAGAACAAATAGGGACGAAGAGAGCACAAGAGGGGGTAGGGAAAAAGCAAGGCAAAGATGTCAATTATTCTTTATAAGATATGAGAAAAGGCAATGATGTGGATGAGTTGTATAAGGGAAAAAACTACCATGACAAAATCTTGGTTTTCATTAATAGGTTCAGCTTCAATATGATTTTGTAACATAAATAATTCAAATATACAAAAATTTAAGTTTTGAAAAAGAAAAAAATCATAAGGCAACAAAATAAAACAACTAGTACAAGGCAATCTTAACTCAATTCATCAAGATTTTGAATCCGTTCGAGCACTGAAGTCAAGCATGGATGTTTGAATCGGGGTTTTAATTAATAAGGTCAATTTTAAATAATTCACAACTTTTCCTATCTAATAAGAACTAATAACTACACTTCACAAACTTAAAATTGGGGCATTGAAACATTCACACAAAACACAAACACCATTCTCTCTCTAGAATACCCCCAAAACCTAAAAACTCTAACCTCTTCGCCGCCGCCTCGAGTCGGCTCGCGGGTGGCCGACGAGCGCACCCCGCTCACCCGGCCCGCCGGCGAGCTCGCCTCCCACCCCCGACCGACGGTTTGTTTATCGGTTTATAGGTTGTGTTTAGTTTATTGTGTCTTTCCCTTAGTTGGTTTAATTCCCCCGCCCCGTCATCCTACGTTCGCGTCGGGTCCTCACCCTCCGCCGTGTCCCCCTCCGCCGTTTTGGCCTTCTCGTCCGCTCCCCTGTTTTCGCGTCAGTTTTGGTTTAGTTTGTTGGGCCTCCCCCTCCCCCTTCCCCTCCCTGTTCTTGTGCGTCGGGGCCTCCCTTTCCCCTCCCCTTTTACGGTAGTCGGTCTCCCCCTCCCCTTTCTCGTTGTTGCGGTGCCTCGGGCTAGCGTTTCCCGCCTAGTCCACGGCCTCGTCGTCCTTATTTAGTTTAACGTATGTTTCTTCCAGATCCAATATCCCTTGCTTTTTGCGTATGGATGTGCTTGGGTGTTCGTCGGTAGTGATTGGTGGCAGTGCAAGGCTCTTGGTTTTCTATGACAAAGGAGGATCTAGGAAACCTAGTGAATAGAGCTAATGATCCTGGAGTTGGTCGTGGGGCTTCGAGTGTTGGTTAAGATGAGAGGAGGTTCTCAATTCACATTTGTTGTGCGTCGTTCTTCTAGGTTGGAGATTGTGAGGTTGGATCTTCGGATCCATAAGTGGGGCGAAGTTCCTCAATCTAACTCGCCCCAATTTCTCGTGATGACTTCAGGTGTCATCACACCTAAAAAATGCATCTTGTGGGAGCTAATGATCCTAGAGTTGGTCGTGAGGTTTATGCCGCTTTAGGACTTCGAGTGTTGGTTAAGATGAGAGGAGGTTCTCAATTCACATTTGTTGTGCGTCGTTCTTCTAGGTTGGAGATTGTGAGGTTGGATCTTCGGATCCATAAGTGGGGCGAAGTTCCTCAATCTAACTCGCCCCAATTTCTCGTGATGACTTCAGGTGTCATCACACCTAAAAAATGCATCTTGTGGGAGGCCCTCCAATTTGATTTGGAGCAAGTTATGACCTCCACCTCTTTTGAGTTTCAGTCTAATGAGACTAAGGGTACCCTCGCATCAGGGTCAGAAGTCACCAAAGGACGTGACTTCATTGTTAGTTGATCCAGTAGAATCCCAGGAGGTTGTTTCTCTTCAAGGACCTTGGGATTTAGCGTCTAGTGGACATTGGGGTCCACTAGCTGTAGTGCGACAGTCTCTCTCGGAAGATCGTCAGAATTTCGTATCACAACAGGCTCCCTCTCATATCAGGTCTTTTTCATCAAGACATATCATCCAACCTCACCCGTCATCGCTCAAGAAAAACTTCTTTTGGATTAGGCGTGTAATAGTTAGTTTTTTCTTCCTAAAGTATGTACGAGCTAATCAAGCTCTTTTCTTGTTTGTTTTGTGTTTTTTTTGGTTGTATTAGCGTTAAGTTACATCTCCAATTTTAATTAATGTAAATTTTCGTAAAAAAAAAAACAAACTTAAAATTGGAAGTAGATTGAGGCCATTAGGTGAAGAACGAAGAGGGGGGAAGGTGGGGGTAGCTTTCCATCCGTGAAGTTAGCTTGATTTCACTCTCAATCTAGTCTAATATCCAACTTCACCGTCCAATAGGAAGGAGTATATTGATATTTCTAATCAATCAATTTAAATATGAAGTAGACTCTTGCTGGAGTAATAAAAAAGAAAAAGCATTGAGAATAAACATTAGTGCTACTGATTGATCTGCCCAAGCACCAATTGTGGTCCAATAGTATTAAATTTGGTCCTAATCTTATCTATCTTTTGTGGATTTGCTGCATTATTTACTAGCATAACTCTAGAAGATATGCAGGTCAATGGGACGAAATTGAGCTTGATGTCAATCATTAATTCATGTCCAAACCAATACAAATTCCATACAAGGCAAAAATACTTGGTTTTTAATACCACCAACTGTTTTTTGTCTATGCAAATCTACCAACTTATGGAGGACAGAAGGAGAAGTGCACTAAATATTATTTTTCTTAAAAGAAAAATATTTGGCTAGTCAACTAGATTAAAACCCTTTCGACAAAAAAAAATCTCTATTATATATGGCAACATATGGGGGACACCAAAAAATAGAAAAAGGAAAAAAAGAAACAAAAGAATAGGGGGATAACTAACTCCTTCATTTAACCTAAAAATGGGGATTTTTAAAAAAAAAAATACCATATTTAAATTGAACAACGTTTTTTTACAAAATGCAAAGAGAGTTTGCACGCATTGCGTGCATATAAGACTAGTACCATTATATGCCACTGATCCGATAACAATTTGTCGAAATACTTGCGATACATCTGGTAGCTAGTAATAGATTATTGTTATAGTAGTATAGAACTTTGGTTTATTTCTCAACCAATTTGTTCAAACTCTGCTTCAGGAAAAATGCTTCCAACAAGAACCTCTTGTGCCCTCATTTACGATTTGCAAGGTATTGTCACGACTTCTTAGAATATTGCTCCAACCTCGTATAATTGAGATGATTTCTCCCATCCCCACCCCAAAAAAAATGTCAAAGGGTTGAAATATTGAACGGAATTGGTTGACCTGTGAGAAGTGCAAATTTAGAAGAAAAAAGTATGTTTTGAAGGGGCGACTACCAATCATAGTGAGATATGGGAAAATTGGTCCAAAACTATGCAATAATCACTTAATAAGTTACATATAGTGCAAAGAGCAGCATTATCAGCCTTCTTTTCAACTCATACACTATCGGAGATCCAAGGTAATAACAAATCTACGACACAAGGAGAAATTACTTATTAAGAACTTCTACAGTGCTCAATAATTATTTATTTTACACTTTTCTATCAGATTCAGGTATTTTTATCTCACAACAAATGAACTATATTCGTCACTAAAACAAAGAAGACAACACAAATCCACAAAAAAAAAAAAAAAGTTGATACACGAATTTCACATTTTACAGCCGTTGCCCGTTGGTTGGTTGGTTACAAAAAGAATAATGGCAGGGTATGTACTAATAATATCAGGAATCATGATTTGGAAAAGGCAGCCAGGGTTTCATCCAGCGCCTTTTTGTCATAATCTGAGGTGAACACACAGTTTCCTAGAGGACCTTTCAAAAGGATGAGCCTCAGCACACCATCAGCTACCTTCTTATCAACCTGGCGGTTAAATTAACATGGACATATAAGTTCAAGACAGAAAAATGACTTCCTCCATTCCTCTAATTACCTTGATTGTGGTTTCAAAGTTTCTAATGCAAATTTTAACCATTAATATTTTTAATTCCATATTCATAAATATTATAAAAAATTGTATCTTAAAAGTACTCATAGAAACAAATCTATTTCAACGTCCCACATAATAATGTTTCTTTTCCTCTTATATATCGGTGAGAATTTAGAGTCTGGCTACCTGATTAAGATATCTAATTCAAGAAGGTTAAAAAGAAACCTAGGTAGTAGCACTTTTTTCAGCTGAAGATGGAATTGCTTACCGACATAATGGACTTGAACATTTCAACAGTCATGCTTTCAGGAGGGGCAATAGGTAGTGTAGCCTTTTTCAAGATGTCATGAACACGCGCCACTAATGATTCGTCTATCCAACCGAGACGATATGACATGTCGACAGCCATGACCTGAAAATCAAATATCCTCCTAATCAGCATGAAGATGATAAGCATGTAAGACAGTCAAGAGATTGATGGAAATGGCATACTGTTCCAATTGCAACCGCTTCTCCATGAAGATAGTGGCCGTAGCCGAATCCTGTTTCTATTGCCTGCAAAAGGAATTCACAACCACCAAGCTGATCATCATCGAGTAAACATTTCGTGCATATCAAAAGACAACTTTTCTATGGAGAAACCACATCATCACACATACTATCGTTATTGGGGTGACAAGCTCTAGCTCCCAATCCCAATGAAGAACTTTTATTAGTCTAGTTAAGGTATGCCATTCGCATGAAAATCTAACTTAAAAGATTTAGTTAGACAATGAGCACTTAAGCAACTAAGTTAAACCTAATTTTCAGTAGAGTGGTCCTACAAAATATTGTTTACAAAAAAAACTGAACTAAAATTTCAAATATAGGTACCTTTTTGACAGGCAACTATAGAGTACTTGCAAAATTTCTAAAAATATTTTGAGCTAGGTATTTAAGGTTTCAGATCTAAGGCATTTACGATATCAATCTCCACAGGGATGTATCTTATGTAAGCCTGATTACTGAGTACATCTTACATATTGTTTCATACAAAGACTGCAATTTGTTAAGGCACATTTTATTTTTGGAAACAAATAAGCAAATTCATGATGCATGGCATTCGCTGAAATTTTTCTTCTCATTTCCGTCAAAGTTGATGCGAGGATACGACACATTTCAAAATGCAAGATTATGAAAAGAATAACAAGAGTATAGAACTCACATGTCCAAACGTGTGACCTAAGTTCAACGTTGCTCTGAGTCCACTTTCCTTCTCATCCATTGATACAACCTCAGCCTTGTTTTCACAAGAGCGCTTTATGGCATATGCAAAGACAGCAGGATCCCTGCAAATTAAGCCAATGCTGATGTCACCTGCTCTCGCAAGAAAATATCAAAATTGAAGTAGAGTAATCTAGCTAAAACATCAACATCTGAACTAAGCTAGACAAGCCAATTCATCATTGAATAGCAAGGTATTTGGACTCAAGTCACGTCACTTGTATGAAAATTAAAAGCGGGACACTGGACAACCACCTAAAGGAGAGATAGCCGATGCATTGAGTTGTGAGCACCAATCAGTCACTCAAAGCACAAATTCTCTGCCCGAGGAAAATAGTGTTACCTCAAGAGAACACCTTATGACGGGACGATCAGTCACTTGCCAACTTTACTAATTAGTAATTACTATAATTACACCCACTTTGTCATGTCCAGGGATAATAAGTGCACCCTCCCAATCAGTTGGATCCTCCCTGCTTTCCTCTCTAGTCTCTCCCTCACTTGCCAACTGTAATAGTTGCTATAATTACCCTCTTATGTCCAGTAGGAGAGCGCATCCCATACCTACCTAATGAGTACAGTACCCCCCCCAAAAAAAAAAAAAAAAAAAAAACTTGTCACGTATGGTTGCAATCAATCGAATTCTACCATATGGAGTTGCCTAACATGTACAGCAAAAGCAAAGACGAATCAGAATTCTACAGAACAGCTTTAATCAGCCACTAATGTAGTTAATAGTAGTAAATCTGTGTGGTCCCTTTAAATAAATAAGTTAATTTGGGAGGAGTATTTGCAAGTGGTAGAGCGAGGATGCTGGCACAATGAAAAGATCAATTATTCAAATACCTTGCCATCAATGCATCCATGTTCTTCTCTTGCCACTCAAAGAACTCAGCATCCCTGATAAGCCCATATTTTACAACTTCAGCGAGCCCAGATGCTAGTTCTCTGTTAGGCAGTGTGTTCAGTGTATCAGTATCTATAAGTACACACTGGGGTTGGTAGAAAGCCCCGATCAAGTTTTTTCCCAAAGGATGGTTTATGCCAGTCTTTCCACCCACTGAAGAATCCACCTGATAACGAATGTCATCAGCAAGAAAGACATAATGAACTGACAAACAGAACATTATATAGTGATGCGCAAACATAATGCAACGGAGCAAAGGTCGTGATCAAACCTGGGCCATAACAGTAGTTGGAATTTGAATGAAGTTGACTCCACGCAAGAAAGAAGCTGCAGCAAATCCACACATATCGCCTATAACACCACCTCCAAGGGCCACGAAAGTGGACTTTCTGTCCAACCTTGACTCGATAGCTTTGTCAAATACTTTCATTAAATTATCCTAACACACCACAAAGAATCATATATCAAACATCCAAACCAATTGTGGACAAGCACGCAACCTTTCGAAGTCAAAGACACAAACCATGTCCTTGTACTGCTCTCCATCTGGTAAAATCACACTTTCCACTGATATATTTGGGTTATCTCTTGTTAATGCATCAACAACTTTGTCCAAATACAAGGGTGCAACAGTTGTGTTTGTAACCACAAGAACCCTCTTTCCATGCACATGCCTGAACAAATGATAGACAATTAGCTAACTGAAACAATATCATAGCATTTAAATAGAAAATAAAAGTGTAAATCAATTATCAATCTCAGATCTCGTAAAAAACTTAAGGGCTAATATTTGGTTATTCCTTTCTTTATGCTTAATAATCAAACGCATTTCAAATTTTTTAGGCACTGCATATAAAAGATAGCACTACTTTAAAACTAGGAAAAAATAATGATAAATAAACCTTTATTTTGGTGTCCTAAGGTGAGGTGAAACTCCATTTAGTAACCAGCACTCTTTATATTTCCACTTTGGTGATCAGACATCATAGAAATAATATCATTTCAAAGATCTAACATCATTAAATTTTTAATTAGAAAGATACCCTTCAAATCTTTATCTTGTTGTTGACATTTGACAAAAGGGAGGTATGAAAGTGGTAACTCTTCCGGGGTCTTATTGTACATTTGGTAGGCACATTGGTACCTTGAATGGCTGTGGTCTTTTCAGTTTGAACAATTGTTGTAGTATGTACTTTTGCAGTGACACACTTGATAAATATAGTAGAAAATATATTGTACCTCTCAGGGTCGTGCCATGCTTGACTCTTGACACGTCATCCTTTGGACACGGTCTAAATGGTGCCAGTGCCAAGTGCCTAAAGTAACACTATATTTACTACCTAAGTCAACAGCATGGCAAAGAGAAAAGCAGGTAACCAAAGGCTGCCAAGATGGAAATTGCTCAACAACTTGTGTATTATCAATTGACCATCATCTGGAAACAAGTGTATAGTATACACCTGGATGTACCTAACTCTAGGTACAATGGCTCATTTTGTGTTACTCGTCCATTTGGAGAGCTCATTTGCTCATTTTGAGCTCTCCCAATGAGTAACAAAAGTAGCTTTGGCAGTACCAAGCTCCCTCTGGTGCTCATTTGTCTGTTTGGAGAGCTTATTTGCTCATTTGGAGAGCTCCAAATGAGCTTGATATACCTAGCTCTAGCAAACCTTGGTGTAAAATGGACATTGCATCCACAAACAACTCGCACATTAGAGGTGTCCGGCTTTTGACTTTTGGCTTTTTAATGTGGTAAACCGCCAATAAAAGTGTTTAGTTATTGGCATTTTATTTTCAGCCAAAAGTACAAAGCTAGTTTTACTCGCTTTTCGTATTGGCTTTCGGCTTTTGAAAAGCATTAAATAGCCAACGGCCAATACACAAAGCTAATTACCAAGTAAAACAGCCAAGACCCAATTATCAAGCACTTCCATTGTCTAATCCGTCATAATCAAAGATTTAATATAGTTTCACCAAAACATTCTTTTTAAGTTTATCCCTCCCACCCTCTCTCCTTTGCTCATTCGAGACGGGGTCTCATGGGAACTTCAGTAAAACTGGTAAATTTTTCCAAAATTACAAGTACATGAATATTACTCCCCCTGTCGCATAATAGATTTCCCATTTCTCCAATGCACGTTTTGTGTCGTTAATATCTTTAATTACATATTAGTAAAAATCATGAAAGTTTGATTTTCCAAATGTACACAATGAGACGAAACAAACAAAACCCCACATCTGACATCACTATGTTTTATCTTATATATTGGGAAAAAAAATTGAGGATTTTCTCTACCTACAAATAGTGCCCAAATTAGAAATGGGAAATCTATCTAGGGACGACGGAGGGAGTATTTCCAAACAAAGAGAATAGCTTATAGCAACAGCTACACAATTCACAAAAATGAACATTTAATCAACGTCGCAATACTAGTAAATTGATTCAAAAGACACTAATACTGCACGCATAATATAAAATAAAAATAAACAAATAAATAGAATTGCAAAATTTAATACTTAGAAAAAGTTGGAAATAACCTTTGAAGAAGATCGGGTTGATTAAGAAGACCAGACCCAATATAAATAGGGTAACTACGATTCCCCAAATCAACCTCCACAATAGTAGGAACCCTAGATGAGCTCTTCATCTCACTAAAGCTGCTGCTGCTACTACTACTACTCGGTGTTGACTCGGTAGGGGTCAACTGAGTCGAACTCGCATGAATCAGCGATCTAACACGGGTAAAACTCACTGAAAGTCGATTTGAACCCGAATGATCTGGGAAAGTGCCCAATTTGATGGAATTCACACCACCAAGAAAGAGTTTGGAAGGTTTAGTAGAGGAAGGGATGAGAGAGAAGCAGAGAGAAGAGGGGTGAGTTGCTGAGGATGCCATCAAAATTGAGGAGAGAGAAAGATTCCAGGGAGATTGAACTTTGAAGGTTTGGTGGTTCTGTTCTTTCTCTTTCCTATAGTTCTGTGTGAGGGAAGAAGAAGAAGAAGAAGAAGAAGCGGGGGTTGGTGAGAAGCGCCACCATATATTATTTGTTTTTGGTTTTTCGGTTTGTGGTGGTATGCGGGAATGAGACGTTGGGTAGGTGAACTTTGCCTAGTTTTTCCAAACGAGAAAAATATTGAATAGCCTAGTGGTGATGACATCACCTCTTATCTCAGAGATCTTGGGATGGATCGAGTCTCACTCCTTGTAAGGAGGGATCATGTAGACGGGATTTAATCTCAGATCTTCAGTACCACCTCACAAGACTTTGGGGTTGTTTGGCAATCGGTTGTTGGCTTTTGGCTGGTTTAATTGGCTTATTTGACTGACTGGAAGCATTGGCGGTATGTATTGGCTTTTTAAGTTGGTTGTTTAAGCCAACTGTTTGCAAAAGTGTATGGCAAAATTAATTGTGGTTGTTGGCTTTATTAGAGAGTTTGTGGGTCAACAAGCCAATCCAAAAAGCAACTCTAGGCACCTTTTTCATTTTGGCTGAAAAGCTGGCTTTTAAGCTAACCAAAAAGCCAATAACCAAATACTTTTTTTTACTGTTTGACCAAACTAAAAAACCAAAAGCTAGATGACATTCATTCTATAGAGTATTCTTGTATTTTAGCATTTTCTTAATGTTGAATCTTTAATCTTTTTTTTCTTTCAAGTTAAGTATACCCTTGGACCTTTTATTTTTCTTTCAATTTAGTAATTTTATTTGGTCCCTTGATATTTATACTCCATTAACTTTTACTTTAGTCATTTCTGCTAGTCTCTCCATTTCAATATTATGTATAGAGGATTTTCATTGCTATTTGACATTGAAAATCAACTTGTAAATGTTAACTTCAATATTAGACAAAAATCCAATAATTTACTAGTAGGATATTAAATTATGTTAATCGTATGTGTTATTTTTATGCAATATTTGTCATCTGTACAACATCTATACTAATATATATATAAACGTTCTTAAGCAAGTTTACGCACCACGTGACACTTTCACTTTAGTTGTTTCATTTCATGTCATCATTATGCACATCAAAAAATTAGAAACACGCTCCATATAAGATTCGACAACGTGACCTGAAATTAATATACTAAAGTTCTAATTACCAATAAGCTATGCAACATTAGATGATATTTATTAACATGAAAATGTTAATAACCCGGGGCATCGCCCGGGACTAAAAACTAGTTTGTCATCTATTATAAGACATTGTTTCAACAAACAATACTAAGCTATTGGAATAATTGATATGAATAATCCAACATTTACCCGATCTTCTGAAAATGGTCCAACCTATACATAATCTGAGAATATCCCAACTTTAGAGTATATTTTTCTCAAAACAGTTCGAACTTCAGAGTATATTTTTCTCAAAATAGTCCCAACTTTTAAGTATAAGTTTTTGAATAATGTTGCACGTCTTGCCTGAGCACATACTTATTTTGTAGATGTTTATAACTGGGTAGAGTTTCATTCTACACACGTTTGTACCCAGGCTTAAATGTGTATAGAATGCAATTGCGCCTAGCCTAGGTACAATCCAATTCTTCATGCATATGTACCTCAGGCACAAAGCCATCTTGCACACATCCGTCATTATTAGGGAAAAAAACTTATTGACGTGGCGTGGATTTCATTTGCGTTGTAAGAGCTTTTTCAAGCATAATGAGAATTTCGGCTAGTGCTTGTGGTGCAAAATGAAGGTGAAACCTGTGGTATGTAGGCGGTAAAGACTACAAATTATAAGGTACTTCTATGAGTACACAAAGCTATGTACTCCCAACTCACAATCGTAATTTTTATTTATATCTAATTGGGCCTTGCTAGAGAAAGTGAATAAAATATTAAGATTGTGGGTTGGGAGTATAAAGCTCTATATACTCTAAGGTGTCGTTGTATCAGTAGTTCCCCTCGAGAAGAGGGTCTTTTAATGTTTTCCTTTTTCCTTACTATTGAAAAAATGTATTCGAATGTGTGTGATACATTATGCAGTAAAGATGGTGATAGTCGTAGCGGTCGAGGTGGAAGTAGAGATGGCAAACAGCGCGGGCCAATCCAGCACAACCTACCTCGTGGGTCGTGTGGGTCGGGCCCGTGAAAAACCCGGTCCAGCCCAGCTTGAACCGTGAAATTGGTGGGTGGGCCAGATCTCTTGAGCCAAGCCCACTAAAGCCCGCTACTAAAACCGCCCATCCCGGACCACGAAAGCGGGCCAGCACGGCCCATGAACCGGACCAACCCAGCCCAAGTAAATATTCAACCAAATTGTTTATATTTTAATCAAATTGTATATATTTAATCAAATTGCATATATTATAATTCAATCAAATTCAAAAATAATGAAATTATTCATTAATATTAATAATTGTATATATTTTAATTCATTTAAAAGGTTTTATGTAACAATAATGAATAATTCCAATGATTAAATATTTTTGAAAAAAAATTAAAAAAATTCTCATGCCGGCCCGCCAGCCCGATCCAGCACACGAACAGTCAGGGCCGCTTCTCGATCCGTTAAAGCCGGTAACAGACCGGTGTAGGCCAAGATTTTTCAGCTCGCGGATCAGTCCGCCCAACTCGTGAATTTCACGGTCCGGTCATGGGTTGTGAAATCTCAGCCCAGCCGCTACCGCCCGCGGCCCGTCCCGTCCAGCCCGCACCAGTGGCTATCACTAGATGGAAGTGGTTGAGGAGAGAATGAGACATAGTGAGTGTGAAAGTGAATGAGAGGACTGAGGAGAGTGGAAGAGGGAGAGGGTTGTTTCGGAAAACAAATGGAAAATTAGGATGACTTTTTTTTTTTTTTTGAAAAAAGTCCCAAAGGACATTATATTTCATTAATTAAAGCCATACGATATCTACAATTGACAATTAACGATATTGAAAACAGATTGAACAAAATAAAACAAGAATTAACTGGTGAAGGGTTCCCCTCATTGATACTAGTATTTTTTGCACGCGATGCGTGCGCAAACATCGCGGTGATATTGTATATGTTTCTTTTGTTTTAAAAAATCTGGAAGTTACTTTCACTATAAAAAATGTGGTAGTTTTTTCAAGGGGAAAAAAATCTAGCAGTTACATTAGAGCTTTTAAAAAAAAAGTTTTATGACTTTTTTGCCCTCATTAGTTATCTTGGAAGAATAAAAACATAAAGAGTATTTTAGGGAACTCAGGTGGACACCAAAGTCCTCAAGAGTTCCCGTATATAATAGAGAAATCTATAAGCTTCTTCCAAGGTACGCTAACGCCATGGGCCCATGGGCAAAACAAAACGGGAGTACAAAATGAGACCCGCGCTTTTTCGAACAAACACTCTCCTCTGTCGTCAACTCGTCACCCTCTCCTCCTTTTTGCTCTCACTCTGAAAACTGAAACTCCCTCTTCTTCCTTATTTTCGCCTCTCTTTCTCTCTCCTCCGTATCACCGTATACCTTCCAAAATTCCTACTACTTTAAACTCCCAATTCGCGCTTTTGTAATGAATTTCTCGATCTTCCTGTAGAAAATTAGGGTTTCTGATGCTCCGTTTTTGTTTTTTGTTGATATCTTCATCAACTACTTTATCAAGTCAAATCTTTAAGGATTTCAATTGCAATGAGAAAAAGAAGCAATGCAATTGTTGTTGTGTCGTCAGACGACGACGATTTCTCTGCTGTCAGAACTCGCTCGTCGTCAATTTTGAAGTCGAATAGTAGAAATTCGAAATCGAGAACTTCTGCCGCTAAATCGACTAAGAAGAAGGCGCGCCTTTCTCATTCTCTCTCCTCTTCCGCCGAATTGTTCTCCAATTTCGACGAGGTGAATTTCGTTTCACTGAATTTGCTGTTTTTAATTTGCAATTAATTGGAATTTAATTTCGACTTCTGTATTGTAATGCAGTGCAAATTTCTCTCTGGAGGTTTGGCTGATGATTTTGCTGGGTTTAAGGTATCTACTGGTATGCTGTGCTCATTTATTTGTTCTATTTTTAAATATTTATTTCATTTTAAGTTTGTGTTTCACATTGTGATGAAATGGAATAACACAAGCAAATATGAAATTAATTGATAACAAATTAAAGATACTAGAAATTCTAATAGTTGCTTTCTGGGTTTATACTATACTATATACCAAAAGTTTTGTGCTCCCTGACATTAAGAAGCAACTTTTATCAGATTCTAGGAGGCTTGGCGGAACGGAGTCTTGGGTTGATAAGTATAGACCGCGATCTTTAGAGGAGCTAGCTGTTCATAAAAAGAAGGTAAACCTTGTTTGTAATTACAAATATGTCGTAACCCCAAGCTTTTCTTCCCCCTAATATTCGTTGTTACTTATTCTTCTTACCTTGGTTTGCAGGTGGAAGAAGTAAGATTGTGGTTTGAGGAAAGGCTGACTATTTCAAAGGTGATTCGGTGCTTGGTGAAAGCTTTTGTGATATTGCATCACTCGTTCTGTTGTGTCTGTTAGTCTATTAATACATGCTAGTCTTATTGCTGCGAAGAAATCCCAATGCTATACTTTATTCAATCTATAGGAATTTTAATTTGTTTTCCTCTATCGCTGACTAGTTTCTTTTGCTCAAATAGTCACCTTCAATTCTTCAATTTTTGACTTCTGTCTTATACTACCTCCATCCAGATTTTCATATTACTAGTTTAAATTACAGTAATAATGTGACTATAATTTCCAGACGGAGGGAGTATATTGATTGCAATTTTTATTGAGGGGAAAATCAATTTTTCTACTATCTTGGATTATTTAACTAGATAATGAGATCAATTTTGAGTTCAATATTTGTTTGCGACCCTGTGATAATGAGGATAGCTTAGCTATGAAGAACTGCATTAGATCCTTTTCTGACGTGCCCTACCCTGTGGTTTGTCTCATGTCTGTCTTTTGTTTCAGAAGTGAGTATACTTAACTGTTTTAATTTGAATTGCAGCAAGGATCCCAAAACTATGTTCTCCTCATCACTGGCCAAGCTGGAACTGGAAAATCTGTATGTACTTTCTCTACCTCCTTTAGCTATCCGACTATTCCCTCCTATTTACTAGTGTGCATGAAGATCTAGCAGCCACATATTATAGTTGCGAGATGTGAAAGCTTGTAATAGTAATTTTTAGGTGTTATTGTAGAGTTGTTTGATTTATATTAATCTTGTGTAAAAAATGCTATCACATAAATTTACTGTGACAGTGTCTGATTATCTGATAGAGTTTGCCTTCCATTTATTGCTTTTTTCCGGCCATAACTCGTTTTGGTCACTTTATGATCATCAATGAAACACAAATCTCTGAAGAAGTCTTCAGTTTTAGCTGATAGGCATTGCAAATTTCTTTCTTCAAGTTCATTCTTTACATGATTGTAAACTGCATGGTGTGATGTAGGCGGATTGTGGGTCTACGTGGTCCGTGCTCTCACAGTTGGAGTTGTAGATTTTGGAAGGCCTTGATAAAGGAACAAATTAAAGTAAAGAAATCTTGTCATATACTATTAAGTGTCATCTGAAATGCATGTTATTTTGAAACTTTTTGGGGCTACCTGTTCTTACTTCTCTTTGAACTATCGATTCTCGATATCATGGAATTTTGGAACATTATTTTTCTGAAAGTAGATGGGCGTCTTTACATGCTACTATAAATCTGTAATAGGATATTCTGTGTTTGCTTAATAGAAAAATTGAGTTCACTTTACATCTACTGTTAGTCAGTAGTTCACTACTATTGCTTCATCGTACTGTGGATGTACTCACCCTTACCTTTTCAATAACTTATGGATTAGCTGTGGAATCGGATGCCAAAAAATTTATTTGATCATGTGCTGATCGGCTAATTTTGTGAGTAGGCAACTGCTCGTGTTGTTGCATCTCATTTTAGAGCCGAAGTTTGTGAATGGAATACACCTACTCCTACAATTTGGCAGGAACATGTTCATAACTTGAATACAGGTATCTCCCTGCTTAAGTCTGTCATCTATCCAAAAATAGTCATACCAGAGGTTTAACTACTTCAATGATCTTTTCTGTTCTTTCTATAACATTACTGAATGTTTCTACATGTTGCTGATGGTTCACCACACATATTGCATAAAATGTACTACATTTTTATTAAATTTAGGAGTGGGTGCCAGAATTCTAAAAGAACTATTTGACGTAAATTTAAGATTGATGACATGCTAGCTGAGTGTCTTGGCTGAATTATACGCCCTCTGTTTTTTTTTTTTTTTTTTTTTTTTTTAAATCTATGTACTTTGTACTTTTGCACTATTCATGTACTCCACTTTGACCATTGTTGGTGATTTATGTGTTAAGAAAAACATAGTCATGTGGGATTTTATTAGATTCATCGCAATATATATTTTTCATAATTTTATTTATTGATACTCCCTGTGTCTAGAATAGTATTTACACACATAATTTTAGGAGATAATTCATTGTGTGGTTATCTATTGTGTTTTCAATGGTCAAAATGTTGGCATTGGCAAAAGTCAAATTGTGTAGTTCTTAAAAACAGGGAAGTATTGATTTATCCATTGACAGAGGACAATTTTAGTTGTTAAAGCTAGTTGCTGTTCTTTTGCATTGGTATTGAGCCAAGCAGGGGTTAGTCTTTTTTCAAAAATAGTTAAGAATTCGTTAAAAATCTTCTTGCAGATATTGTTTATAATAATTGTACTGCTGCATTTTTTTCCCTATAGTTTAGCATAACAAGTTACTAATCTGCCTCTAGGGATGCGTTACATATCTAAGTTGGATGAGTTCGAGAATTTTGTGGAGCGAGCTAGGAAGTATGGGATGCTTTCATCATCATTTACCGGGTCAAGGCATCCCATGATACTCTTAATTGAAGATCTTCCTGTAGCAAATGGAAGAAATGCTCAAAGAAGACTTCTCAATTGCTTGCAACTTCTTGTTAAATCAGTACAAATTCCAACGGTGATCTTGATAACTGATTATAGTGCAGCTGACTCTGCTGATTCCGGCATGCGCTATTGGGAAGAACTTTCATCATCTCTAGAGAGTGCTGGGGCCTGTAAGGTTGCCGTTCCTCAACTGTATTTTTCTTTTCTGGGTGAAGAGGGCTATGGGTGGGGAAGATTATTTTCAGTGCAAATCATAAATAGCTTACACTATTTCTGCTAATTTTCAGATGGCCTTCAATCCAATAACAGTGAATTCAATTAAAAAGGTGCTTTCTAGAATATGTAAACAAGAAAAGTGCGACATAAGTTGTGAGCAGATAGATTTAATAGCAAATGCAAGTGGAGATGATATCAGACATGCTATCACGACTTTGCAATATGCTTGTCTTAGACAAGACAAAAAGGTGCTTAAATTTTCTGAGGAATGTACCCCTGATATAGAAGCTAAATCACAACATCACGGTCCAGAGGATACTGGATCTTCTCTTGCTTTTGGCAGGGATCAGACACTGTCTTTGTTTCACGCCCTTGGGAAATTTTTGCACAACAAAAGAGGCATTGAATGTTCCATGTCATATGGTGAGGATCAATAGTTTCTGAAGTTGTGATTGTTTGCCTATTAAAATTGCTGAAAATATCGTGTACAACTGATTGCAGATAACTGTGATGATAAGGAGCAATCTACATGAGTTTATTCTTAATTGGTGGTTGAGTTGAGTATTGAATTTGACTGTGTCCGAGACCTCTTTTTAATGTTTATTCCTTTTTTTTTCTCCCTTTTCTCTGGGTTGAGCTGTGGGGGTGGGATTATGCAAAGGATTACTGGTTTACATCTGACTATCTGAGTAGTATCGTCAATGATATTCTATGGACTTCAACTCTCTTAGCTCAAGAATGATAATCTGCCAGCAGCGTGTTAGTGTAATTGTTCTTGTTCTTCTTTTCAAAATCATAATGTCGTTTATGAGTTATGACTATAAAACCTATTATCTCATTCGGGATTCTTTTATCCTTTTCCAGTATCTACGGGTTCACCTTTTCACACGTTCAATTCAAATGGAGGAAATTCCATTGTCTTTTTGATATGTACAGTGGACAAAAGCTACATGGCTCATTGAACCGGCTGCATTTCTTATCCATAGTGAAGTAGCCAACACCTCCCCCACACCCCTGCGTTATTACAGCCTTTACAGGGGTAAAACTGCATATATATTACCCTCATTACCCCACATAGGGCTGGAGCTTCTTAGAGGCTTGGGGCAATCTTTTTCTGAAGGGCACCATGTTGTTGCTCTATGTGTTTACTTTATAGCTTCTCTATAAGCATCTCTTTACATCCCTATTCTCAGCCGTGCTATATTTTTTTACTATCCACTCCACCCCATCCCCACTACCCTTTTTTGACAAAATTGGATCAAAGGAGAAATGATTATTATTGATCATCTCTTTTTGCTGTTTATGACAAATCAATTCATTTCCTAATGCCTTCACAATGTTTGTGATGTGCAGGTGAAGATGGATTTTGTTTGAAAGAAGGGTTTACAAGATTACCTTTGAAGATGGATGCCCCAGAAAAGGTTCTTTGTCAAGCATATGGGCAAGCAAGGCCAGTGGCTGAATTTCTACATGAAAATGGTGCCTTTATCTTCCTAAATAATAAGCGCTTATTTACTTTGTGGCTATTGTTATTTGTTAAGTTCTTTTAAAACAATTAGATGTTCATGCATGATCAGTTCCATATCTATCAAATATTTTAGCTTCTTCGCTCCACCTTCTTAAATATTTAATCTTTCATCCCTTGCTGAAAAAGCAAAAGTGCTTTTGGAATATCTAAAGATAAGTTGCTATATGAAAATATGCAGGTTTGTCTTGTGTGGTGACAAATTTCAGTATGCTTATGTGAATTTGGGCCCCTAGCCATGTTAATTTACATTTGATTCCTTTTTTTTTACTTGCTCAAATTCCTCTTTCTTTGGCATTCTTTTTCTTCATTCTACTTGTTGTAGTTACCGGGCTTCAAGAAGAACAGGTTCAGGTTGATTTGTGTCCATGTGTGGGATTCGATTAAGCAATCTAATTTCTCCTGTTGCTTTCTATTATTTTCTTTTGCTCTGCTGCATATTTACATTGACACCAGGATATAGAAGTACTCTTAAACTACTAAATGCATAAGGGATCAAAGTGACTTCTAAATAAAGTTGACAAAAGGTAAACCTTAGGTGTTTGCTTTCGTTATGCCAAGCTACGGGCTCTAAAGACTAACTAGTGCCTATTTTATCTGTCAAGGTATATATAGGTGAAGCTTATTCAAAGAAATTTTCAGTACATGCTGCTTGTTTCATCTTGCACCAGTAATGAAATATCACTTTTTATAAAATTATAGGATACCGATGTTGTCAATATGAACGTGCGTTTGAAGTTGGGTGACTTGCTAGGAGTATAGATGGTGAATTTGTCGAGAGGATAGATTTGATTGACCATTGTGTTTAATTTGTTAATGCAGTTTTCTTCTGCTTCTTTTCCTTCTTTTCCTTCTTTTTGGCATAGTCAGACCAGAAAACAAAAGCAAAAACTTTAGGTTTTGTAGATGTAGGTGTCTTTCAATGACTACTCTGACGTATCTTCTATCCAGTGAACTTTAGGTCAAATATGACTTTACCTATGCATTTAGTGAACGGTTGCATATTTAAGCTGCTTACTTTGGTTCTGGCTTTTCCATGACTTTTTTGTTGGTAATTTGAAGTCTGGAATCAGGGGGAGGGAAGTTTTCCCACGCAAACTCTTTCTCTTAGTTAAACTAGTTTAATATTTATTGCAGAACTGATGTTTTAATAAAGGATTGAAGTCTGGAATCAGGGGCAGGGAAGTCTTCCCACGCAAACTCTCTATTAGTTAAACTAGTTTAATATTCATTGCAGAACTGATGTTTTAATAAAGGATTAAACCTTGCTTTTCTCTGAAAATAGAACGTGTATTCTACTAAATGATGTGTGAGGTTTGTTGCTATGAATCCATTTTAGGGGGTAAGGGTACTTTAGGGAGTCTCTTTAGTAGTTAGCTTGAGGAATAAGTTAGATAGTTTGTTAGGGAAAGTAGTCTATATATAGTGGTAATGAGAAAGACGAAGGCATGTTGAAAATTGATTAAGAATCTGGGTGAGCTCTTAGTAGTTCAATTGGGAGAGAATCAAGCCTCTCGAAAGCTTGAAGATCGGTTACTTTTGCTGTTTTTACTATTATTATTCAATCAAACTTCATCTTCTTCCCTTAATTTCTCCATTTTAGCATTATAATCTTTCCAAGCTATGTTAATTCATAGCAGTTGTCCTAGCTTCAGCTAAGGATGTAGAAGAGCATCCCAATTCCCAAGAGGCTCAGGGAGTAACACTCAATCCTAACTATCTACATGGCATATCCTCAGGAAGAATTTCTGCATACATGCGTGCGTAAAATTCATGTGATGTTCTGAATTTTGCAATGCTAAGTGTGTATAATGGTGAATTACACTAAGTTTCTGGCATGAAACAGTTGCTCAAATGTCAGTCTCTTTAAATTTTCAAGCGGACAAATTTAACAATTAGCTAATCCATTTGTGCATTAAATTTATATCGTTTATTATCTTTTTGGGTTATAAAGGATATTGTTCTCAGTTTTTGCACATTTTACTTGCAGTTCTAGATTTTCTCCACCAGGAGGCGATTGAAGATGCATCGATCGTGGCATCATATTTGACTGACGCTGACTGCCTTCTTTCTTCAGTTCATCGATCATTTGCTAGAAATTATGAAGCAGAGAATGTTATACAATCAGCTGCTGCCTCAGTAGCTGCACGTGGAGTGCTCTTTGGAAATGCTCATCCTTCCCCTTCCAGGTGCAAATGTATTCATGTGCATGTATTGCTTTAGCCTCTTATTATATGTCATGCTGACTGCCGTGCATACATCTACTTAATTCTGTACCAACCGACCCTTTTGTATGATAGGTGGCATTGTATTCGCCGCCCTATGCTTTGGCAGGCAGAGAAATCAACAAGGCGTAATATGGTGAGTTTTATCCATCTTGGTCTTGTTATGGTATACTTTGAAGCACAAGTTCTGGTACTTTATTTTTATAAGCTGTGGTAACGTATGCAATGGTTTATTTTTAGTTGCTGCTGGAATCTGATTTTCTAATCATTTTTATGTTTTCAATAGCTATTTAGCACCTTATTACTCCTAATTTGCTGTCTTGTGCTGACAGAGTGGGGCTTTTATGTACTGTTGTTGAAGTGGGCCCTATTCGCTTTCGTTTTATGGGTGTATCTTCAGAGTGCAGAACAGTACTTGTTTATATTCTTGAGAAAACCCCATTTTGTCCTTCCCTTTCACAATTCTTCAATTTTAAAATTCATGAAATATAACGGTTAATAATTAGTCTATTGACCCTTCTCTGGTTACCTAAGTCCTGCATAAAGCTTATTGCCGTCAACTCCCGTAAATGATTTTGATCAATTCTTAAATTTGTCATGGCAGCTTGAGATGGAGAGGCAAAGGCTTGACCATTGTTATGGTCTAGGCTTGTCAAATGTAACTTCTATCTGCACCGACTATAGACCGGCACTTAAATGGCTTGGTTATAGAGCATCTTTGTCTCTTGAGTGTTCTGATGTTAACGACAGCTTACTACAAGATGATGAACTTGATCAGATGAATTCCCAAGATCAATCTAGCGAGCTCAACGATGACGAAATTGAAGAATGGTAATTACTAACTTGGAGGTAATGTATTTGTGGAGACACAATGTGTAATCAGATAGTATACTGCTCATTCAAGCGAATTATTCCCGTTTATGATGGTACTTCCTGAAGTGTTAATATATGTTCCGTTTCTTGAGGAAGCAAATCGTGGAGGAATGATTTTGTATTTAATAGGCTGTATATATAGTGAAAGTTTAGCTTGAACAGTTGAACTGATGACGAGTCTCTTAATAGAGTATCTGATAGTTCCATCTCACGGCTCTTAATATCACGGTTAGGTTCGAACGTTTAATGTAGCCAATTTTTGGACATTTTGAGATGGCTATTGGCAGCATGTAATTTTGCAACTTTTTGCTGCATAGTGCGCAGAAAATTCATTTAAATTTCACATTTTACTGCCTTCATCTTGGTGATGTCGCATAATTACTGCTCTCACTGTATGATGTATCACTGAATAGGTTATGGGGAAGAAAGTGACAGTATCGATGTTCTGTGCATCTTCCTCATTTTACTTCCCTGGCTTTCCCGGATCTCAATTGACGTTAACTTGAATTACGTTTTTGTCCTTTTGTGTTTCCCGCCAAAATTCGTTGTATGGTGGACCGGTTTTCTACGCCTCTCAAATCAAATTTTACTGTTTATTTTTAATAAGATGAGAATTAAATTTATTGTTAGCCTTACCATTTTACTTTTGGAAACAAACTATACTCTTTTTTGGTTAATAGAGAATCATAGGGGGTGATGACTGATGACGTGCATATGTTTTTAAGTTTTGGTTGTGATTTCCATTATCCAAAAGCCTATTCTATTAGGTTAGTTCACATTTTATGACACGTGTTTAATGTTTTGATCTGTTTTAGGATAATAATTTTTTTTCAATGTTTAAATTCTTTTCTTGATGAAGATTAATAGATGTTTGATTTTATTACGTTCAAGAGGATGAATATGGCTTGGGCATGTTTGCATGAAAATAAAGACGGAAATGTCTTAGCCATGCCCATAAATTGGATGGATGTCTGAAAATGGTGGAGGAAACGATGGTGAAGTTCGAGTTGATGTGAGGTTTGGCTTTGGGAAAATTGCTCTAGAATATGATGCCATGAGTCTTGTCAAATATGTCTACGGAGAATCGTAGATGGGTGTTGTTTTTCCTTTTTTTATTTTATTTTATTTTATATAAGTATTTAATTTAAGGATGTATCTAGGTTTGAGCCTTGTTTTTCTTCATTTAGGGTGTGTTTATCCCTCAGACTCAACTCCAAACTACAGATTGTGCCACATCAACTTTCCACTAACTTTTACCTCGTTTTTTTTCTTCAGACTCACTCTATATTTATTTCAATTTTACACTTTATCCCTCAGACTCTCATAAAAAGTTTTAAATTTTTTTTATTTAAAAAAAAAAGACAAATGTCACAATTTTATATGCCAATAAACTAGAACTGTTGCAATTTTTCTTTGGGTGGGACAGTGGCAACACTGCCAACAAGAGAAATTGAGTCTTTGTCAGAGTTTTGGAAACCAAAACTCCATCCAAGACTCATTCCACAATCACACAAGAATATCGCTTGAGACTCCATCCAAGAAATTGAGTCTTTGCTTCAGACTACAACTTCAGACTTGCGATAAAGATGCCCTTAGTATGTTTCATACCCGTTATTAATCTATTGCAATAATTACCACTTTGGGTAGTTTCACATTTATTGCAACAATTTTACTTTTTTAGTAAATAAAAACAACTTTAGTTGACAATATTACCCTTACTTTATCTTACTAAAACCATCATTAATTACTCACTTTACCTTACAAAGTTGCTTTTACTTTATTAAGAATTATTTTCTCTCCTACTCTAGTTAATTAAAGGGGTATTTTTATGCTAAACTACCCATTTTTTCACTTCCTTAAAAATAGTGCCCAAACCCATCATATTGTTTGCATAGAAAAAAGTATAGATGGGATTTTAGCATTGTTTTTTAACTTGTATTGATTGAAAATTTTCTATAAAGCATCACTGTTTTGGCGGAACTTGATTTAATTTAATTAAACTCCGTAGTACATCCTCACAATAAAAAAAAGTTCTAATTGCTATAAAACACGTCCCCACTTGCATCCACTCCATTCTAGGCCCCCACCTATTGAATATCATTGTTGAAGTGAGCATCGAGCATACATTCCTAAATAAAGAACGGCGCCATGTGACACTCTTACTTAGGTTGCTTTACAACATGTAATCCACATAAAATAAAATAAAAAGATAAGAAAATGCATTGTATAAGATTTAATCTTGTAACTTCAAGTTTATATACTACAAACTTAACCACTAAACTAAACCAAGTTATATTTGATGTTATCATTTCAAAGTAAAATATTAATAAATAAAAACTATAATTACCCGAGTCATAGCACGGGCCTAAAAACTAGTTATGCTATTATCTGTTGTGGCCCTGGCCCAAAAGTTAAGCTTTTCACCATATTCTATTTTTTTACCTCATCTGATAAAAAAAAAGGCAAAAAGAAGTAAATAAACAATTTAACCTTTTCTCTTTCTGTTTCATTTGATCTTTCGCTTGGTATAAGCAGATGAACAGAACAAACAGTGTGGTTCCATAGCCAATTTCACAGGTTCGTCGTTTTCTATTATCTCCTAATCTCCCTCAATTTTCTCATTTACATAATCGTTTCTAGTTTTCTTTACTGCTAAATTCTATACAAGAAAAAAATGACGAATGTTTTAACAATGATTATTCGAAAGAATTGAGAATCCCACTAGTTAATCTCTGACCATACTCTTTGTTTGAGTTAATACGTTGTTATCACCTTGTGGGGTTACCTTTTCTCGTCAAAAATTTAAGGGTTTTGATTTTGATCGTAGTCTACAAGAAAATTTATAAGAATTGTATTGTATTGATCCTCTGTTAAGAAAATGTTGCGAATCTGTGTACACCATCTCTATTGCTTTTACGATTAATTATGTTGCATTTATCCCTGATTATCAGCTTTTTAGTTGTGTAAATCAAAATGAATTATTGTGTTGATCAAAATGAATCATTATGTCCTTTAATCTTTTGAGCTTTACATTCAGACAGTCATCAATTTTTAGGGTTTTTTTAGTAACAATTATGTTGTTTCAATGCCGTGGAATGGACCCCTAGTAAGTGGTTGCATCCAGGTAATTTTCGAAATATTCTTCATTCGTTCCTTGAACATTTTCTCTGTTTATTATTCATGTAGTCCAAGTTAGAAAATTTCGACGGTACTTGATGATATAAATATAGGAAAAATATTATCACGTGGGATCTTGTTTGTTAAGTCATAAGTGTCAATGTGTATCTTCCAAATATTAATCGGTGCTTATTGTTGCACTTGGCGCTAAAGCATGGGTGTTATCTATCCATTAAGCGAAGATATATTGTGATTCTATAATTCTCACAACATTACTAATATGTAATTAAATATAATAATGGTCAAAGGTGTACATTATAGATTAATCTCAGTTGGCGTAGTATTTTTGATGTCATAAAGTATTGTACCCTACAAGATTTAGCTTGTGAAGTGTTTCTGTTATATAGCATGTGAAGTGTTTCTGTTATGGCAATAGTTTGATGTTCTTAACTTGGTTGTGAATTGCAATGCTGTTTGTGCTGGATTTTGACCTGACACCCTTTCTTTTAAACTCTAGATGTCTGGACCGGCTACACGGTCAGGAAGACTATCGTCCATGCAGCACCAACAATCAGCAAGGGCAAAATGGACAACATCTCTTACCAAGGTGCTAGTTGATTTGATGGTTGACCAGATTCATCAGAGGAACAAACAAAAGATTACTTTGAATAACAAATGGAAGTATATATGTGATGAGTTTTATAGCAGAACTGGTTTGAGATGGGATAAAGAACAACTTAAATATCGATGTGCTGTCTTGAAGAAGTTGTATGGCACCGTGAAGTCGCTTCTTGATCAAGGAGATTTCTGTTGGGATGAAAACACTGGTGCTATTAAAGCCAAAGATGAAGTATGGGATCAATACATAAAGGTAGCTTCACACTTTAGAGTTCACTGGAGGAAAATTTTCCACATCTTAGAGATATTAGTTTGATTAACGTATGCATTGTCTGCTATATTTATGAGCAGGAACATCCTGATGCTGATACGTTGAGAGCTTCTGGATGTCCAATCTATAAACAATTGTCCATAGTGTTCACAGAATCTGGTAAAAATGAAAACACCATTGGATTCACTGAAAAGGGCGGAGGTTTAGATCCGATGAGCAATGTTACAGAGGACTGCTCTACAGAATCAGAGGAAGTGGCTTGTGTGACAAATGAGCAAGAAAAACCTAAATGTGTATATACACCTCAGCCAGTCAACCGAAAGAGAGGACGAAAGGGACTTGAGGATACGATGGCTGATGCTATCTTCGAAATGGCAGCCGCCTCGAGAATGAGAGCAGAAGCAATTCAGCAATGCAGTCAGAGATTTACCATATCTAAGTGTGTTAATGCTTTGGATGAGTTGCAAGGTATTGATGAAAAGGTCTACTTTGCTGCTCTTGATCTTTTCAATAATTCAGTTGCAAGGGAGATGTTCTTATCACTGAAAGCTGAGAAGCGGTTGATGTGGTTGCAGAGTAAGTGCAAATTACCCTCTAGTTCTTAGGGTTAGGTTAACTTGATGATACACATAATAAGGTTAGTAGCTGAAACTTGTACAGATTCAAGAAAAATTTATAAGTATTGACTTTCCAAAGTTAGGAGTTCATTAGATTTTGTTTCATTATTCAAGGTGTTAGATACTTCCAAGTAGATCAAAGAAGTATAGAGGATTGGAAGTGTTTGATTAGAGCTACACTTTATTCCTTTTACAGAACTTACAACAGCTAGTAGTAAAGCATAGGGTATACAATATATACCTTCATTTTATGTTAATGCCTTGCATCCATAGTGATAAAGTGGATAAGATTCACCTATTTCATTTGATGTTTGGTATTCTTATATTTGTGTCCTTGACACTTGGACAGTTTCCCTTTTTCAGCAGTTCATTGTTTCAAAAACTCTCTTATAACATTTTCCACCTTTCCATGAAACATCATTGTTTTCAGGCAGAAGCAAGAATTATTAAAGTAAGCTGAGAAATTTGTCTTTTGATTTGGCAAATTATTTCGTGCACCCAGGGCCAGGATGTAATTATACATCTACCCGTTGGGTAGACTACCCACTAGAAGTAGACAATTAAGAAATAAGTAACTCTGCTAAGTTGTACTCCACTAATTATTAATATCTATCTCTAGTGGGTGGATTACCCACTGGGTAGACAAAGTTTTTTCCGCGTGCATAATATATGTGTGCCAGAAGGGGTACGCTGCACGCGTTTTTCAAGTGAAAACAAGCGCCCATCCACGCATAGGCCCGTGCACCAACAATCTTCTCACATGTAGGACACAACACCATAAATCCATAATGGCATATAGATATATGTTATAGCCAACTTTTACCTCATACTTTTCACTGTTATTATTAGAAGGAATAATTGGGGATATCTGAAAAAGGGTGGGCGGTGCTTAGCTTGCTTTCTTAGTGCATCGAACATGCATATTCACGAGATATACCCAAAGTTCTGCTCCACCAGAAAAAAAAAAAGTTGTATTTCTAAGTTTATTAGTACTAATCAATTGATTTTAAATTGATGCAAATTGCAAAGCTGACAGATTCACTGTAATTAAGATATGATTCTCTTTACTGCCGTTGCTCTTTGCTATTGCCCATGAAACACAGGATACGTTCCCAAAATTTCACTGGTTTTTTTTTAAAAAGAACTAAGCAGTAAATTCTGAAGCACCTGAAGACAGTTAAAAAGTCGTTCTCGCAAGCTTTTCATTTGATCAACTTAACTAGCCTACAATTTTTTACCATCCTCCTACGTCTAAGATAGAGCTATACAAAGGCAAGAAGAAAAAAACAAGAAAAATTCACCTAGTACCCTGTTTTGAAGTCCCATGTTAGCTTCTAAGTCATCATCAACCTCTTGACATCAAGCTCCTGATCCATATTTTTGGTCTCGTTGTATACCTTCTCAAAAGCTTGCTTACAGACACTTGAAAAACCAGTCATAGCCTGAAAAACATGGGGAAGCCCCATCTGCATGTTGTTTAGTGTCATAGCCCTAGTTGCGCTAACTGATTTCTCATGCTTAGCCTTCTCCTCCTCGGCCTTTACTTTCAACATATCCACCTTTGCTCGTTTCTCTCCTACTGGGTCTCCCCCCTTTCTTGAGCTCGATATCTCAGGCTTTGAGTAAGGTCCGTACTTTACCTCTAAAGACCTTAGCTCGACTGCCCTCTTCTCAAGCTGCTTATTAGCTACCTCTGATCTCTTCTTCTGCTTAAGCTCCTCAGCTTGTTGAACTACAATGGCATGGATCACTGTCCATAAGCTTTTGATCCCCTCCGATGCCACTTTATCAGGGACGTTATCGATTTCAAGCTGCCATTGTTCACATAAGGAGTAGATGGTAGAATCTTGCATGGACCTCATTAGTGGGTTTTTGTTGAACTGGAAAAGGCTTAAACGGAGCCACCCGGTTAGGGAACGGATGTAGTCCCGTTGAGCTTTGACTAGGTTGCAAAATGACTGATGCCATTGTTGAAGCTCTACCTCGAGTTGCAATGTGGACTGGCGATGGATCTCAGATGTGGGTTCACTGGATGGTATGGTGTTTAGGAACTTGAGTTGATCAACAATGTGCATTTGAACTTGGTGGCACTCGTACATGCTCCTCCACATGCACATACACCTACAATATGTTTTAACAAAAACTTAAACTAGTAATAATAGCTGAATACAAGATCAAGGTAATAACTTACAAACTTAAGAGGACCTGCAACCATGACATAAATCAGTAGTTCCAAATACATTATGATGCATTTTGTATACAAACATGACATAATATCACGTCGAGGGTAAATTTAGTCTATAATGATGCACTCATGCACCAATCACTACTATGACAAGCATTGTACAAGGAAAGCTGCTGAAATCCGAATTGTCCAACCTTCACTACAATGAGAAGCATTGTACAAGAACAAGTGCTAAAACTGAAAGCTGAATGGACTAGACAGAGGAACGTTTAAGAGGGATATTTTTGAAATGTTACGGTTTACATTTTCCTAGAATCGTAACCCTTAACGGCCCGTTTGGTTAGATGTCATAAATGGTGGTAATGGTAATGCATTATAGTGTAAATTTGTAAAGGAAATCTTACATCATTACCCATGGTAATGCTACTTGATCCCAAAACATCCATTTTCTTCCTAAAATCTCATTACTATCCATTACCACTTGGGAAGGTGATATTGGGTGGTAATGGAAATTTATATAGGAAAACCCATATTTTGTGATGAAGTTTCATTACTATGGTCATTGACATGAGAACTTATTTACAAATTTACATTAAATTACATTACCATTACCACCATTTATGACCACTAATCAAACGGGCCGTAAAAGTTATGATGAGGAGAGTATCGCATCGCATCTCAGTAATTCTAAAATCTGCATATACGCAGAGCATTAAGGGTAAATAATGATAAAAATTAGGGACAAGTTAGTGTGATCCATTAAAATTATGGAGATAAAATGGCTAAAAATAGTTCATAAAAGGAAGGGTTTTCTAAAAAAAACATTTGACAAGGAAAGTAAGAATAAATAGGAACAGAGGAACAACTATTTGACTTGCGCTCAAAAAACTTCACAAATTTAATTCATCTTACAAAGTATGATTAGAGAAGGTTATGGTCAAAATTTTACTTTGGAGATGATACAAGTCGAATAGGAAGTTTATTTAAGGATCACACATAAGATTTTTGGTGTTGAGAAAAAGACTTGGTCTACTTACTAGTTACTACTTAGATGCATGACCATGTGCAAAAGTCAGAACAAGTAACTTGTACGAGTAAGAGTTATTACATCCTTCACACTTTTTATACAACTAATACAAGAAAACAAATAAGTACACCTCACTATTATGCAAAAGTGCAACAATAAAAGGTTCACTAATTGTTTTTTTTTCTTTTTACTATATAGAATGGTCCAATTCCAACCCATACGCCAAACCAATGGAGACTGCACGCTGCACTAATATACACCTCAATTATAGTACTCTTATATAAAAAAAATAGAGTACTGCTAGTGTTGTCTTTTTTTTATCTTTAAGACTCTTAACATGGGTATTTTGGTCAGTCAACAGTATATTTCAACTCCAATAACGGATACCCCCTCTCAAAAAAATAATTTTGGATAATTTTATTTGCAAAAAGTGAGAGTCAAAATCTCAAACTTGGTAAAAAGTAAAAACAAAGGCAGTCAAAATCAAAATCACTCTTTTCTGAAGCATGGATACTGTTAGTACCACCAACGTCCTGTTGCAATAATGGCATATCTTCTTATGACCTGGAAAAATTTCCACTGTTGACTTCCCTCTTCTCAAATATATAAAAAATCAAAAAATGTCAAAATTAAAACTAAACGTTTTCTCTGCATAGAAATAAAATTTAAAAGATATACGGTTACTTGGAGAATTATAGCTCTTATGTCTCAATAAGATAGTACTCCCTCTGCTTTTATTTAGTTGCTACATTGTTGTTTTGGAAATTGAACCACTTACTTTGATTGATTATTTTGATTTTATAAATAAAAATATAGTCATGTGTGGTCTTGTTAGATTCGTCTCGATGTGTAGATTTATAATATCAAATTTTTATAATTTTTACTTAAACGAAATAAGAGATATTAAGGGTTATATAATGTCTTGAAAACCGCGCACCAACAATGTAGCAACTAAATAAAAGCACAGGGAGTAACTACTAATAAACTAGTCAAAAGATTATTTTCCCTCACCAAAATTTCTAGATAGGGCTGGAGTTATAATTTTCTCTGAACAACTTGGTGAAGAGCATGCAATTCTAGAGATTTACAAATTCGAATCGGAGTTTCTATGTGTTATCCGGCATCTGCATTCTTCACTTTACTGCAAATGTCGGTTTTTCGACAATTCGAAACTTTAATTATGGCCAAAATCATGGAAAACTTTCACAGGATAGCTAAGGCGAACACTTAGACACTTAAGGGCATGTCTGACATGAGTACTCTAGTCTAAATAACACAACGATCTCCTCAAAGAGCATAATGTCTCGTCAGTCGTCCAATCCAGGCGAGACTTGCGAATTACACGCCTTGGAGTCTTGGGGGTGGTCATTGCTAATGACAATGATGAACTATTAGGTGCTAATGCAATACTATGATTTAATCTCTCAATAATTGGAGAGTTAAATGATTCTCTTAAGTATTCAAATCTCAGATTAAGTCAAATTAAGATCTTTGCTCTACCATTAAAGCATGCCATGTGCTCTTATCATAATTGAAAAGGTTCTTTCACTCATAAAATTTATTTACACCAATTGAGAATTGAGATCAATGTTGGAAAGCAGGTAGTGTAGCTTAGCATTAAACAAGCAAAACGACAGTTTACCAAAGACAACATAGTGCACGTGAATGTCAATGATATCTTGGCTCTACATCTGATCTAAAACATGTGATCACACATTCCATAATCTATATTTATGCACAATTGGGTCATTTTCTAGCAATAGTCTATCATAGTAAATATACTTAATTTGGTAACAAAAATAATGACATGACAAAAAATAAATTACCCTTTAACAATGTCGAGGAGTTGAGGGTAAAGCTCAGTTTCCCTTAATTTAATGATCTCATTAGAGGTTGTTTGGATGGCCTGAGATGCAACCTCTATTTGTGACTCAAGTTTTTCTACCTCTTTCTTTGTTTTCTCTGTCTTAAAATAGTCTGCTCTCTTCACCTCCAGTCTCCTTAGCTGTTCTACCCTCTTCTCATGCTCCATCTTTATTGTCTCTGCATTCTGCTCCATCCAATAATTACATAATGTCAAAATTTTCATCACAATTCATTGACACTTGAAAAAACTTTATTAAGTGAAAAGAAAGAGAGAAGGAAATATGGGAAATTTCATAAAGCCTCTCAGTTTAACACAAATTCTTATATAAGATCGTCCTACCATTATTAGTCGAACAAAAAAGACTAAAAGCACAAAAATATTCACAAAAGAAAAAGTACATGAAATTAGCTAAAATAATAAAAAGATAGTGGGTTCCACATGGTGAACTTACGAAATTGCCCCAACTAGATTTATGAGACAAAAATTAAGTCAAATAGTTTCACACTACAAAAATAAACCTTAAGAGTTGAAGAGTTACACAAAAAGTACTTAAACATACATAGTACTAAATTACTAATGGTTTAACTGAGTCAGACGGTCTGATACGAGACAATTAGTTTAATGTGTTCATTTGTAGAGAACCAATATGTTTGCTGGAATATTTAAACTAAACAAGCATAGTAAATAGTAATAACGGTGTTCTGTTCCTAAGATGAAACATTGAGATAACCGAGAGAAAGATTTGACAAGAATGAATACCTTGACTTCATGGAAGAGCTTCTTTTCCCAAGCATAGAGCCTCTCTATAGTAGAGCAATGACTGCTACCATTAATCACATTAACACCACCATTAACATTAACCATCCCCATTCTACCAACTACCATATCATCCCCTAATTTACAAGACCCGAACCCGTTTAACTTCCCACTTGATCCCCATAACATTGGGCTCCAACTCAAATTTCTCCCATTATTATACACCTTCCCTACAATATTTATTAAAAAAAATTATTATTAATAATATCCAAAAATACCAAACATGGAGTTTTAAAAAATTGAAGCTTCTACATCCGAAATAGTGCACTGTGCATATATCGATGACATTTTTCTAATTTGTTCTTTGGGAAGTTAATTTCACAAGTATTACCAAAAATGACAATAATATATACAAATAGTGCATATATCCAATATACTTCCTCTGTTTCAAAATACCTGTTACACTCCTCTTAACACACCTGCCAATGCCTTTACCGAAAAATCACAAAACAAGTTTAAATGGAGGTGCGCGAATAGTGCAAAAGTCAAACCGTGTCAAGTATGTTGAAACAGAGGAAGTACATTTGGAGTTTCCGAAAAATTGACAATTAGTAAAAAAAAATTACCTGAAGAAGTGAGATGATGATGATAATTATGAGATGTAGAGAGATTAGAGAAAGTATGAACTTCTAAAACCCCAGAAACAAAAGCAGCAGCATCAGCAGCTCTAAGAAAATACTCATCTAATTCCTTAATTATCTCCACTAATTCCTTCCCTTGTCTCGAAACCACAACCGCCATTTCACTCTCTTTTGAAAACCCACTAACCACCGAAGGCGGCGCCGCCACATTCGCCGCCGCTCTCATAGGAGTAAGAGTACCAGTATTAGTATTATTAGTAGTAGTAGCAGTACTAGTAGTAGTAGCAGCTTCTTCTTCCCACTCCTCTTCCTCGGTTCCGCTTCGAGGGCCCGAGGAAGGGACAAATGGGTCCCAGAAATCCCACGTGGACCCCGCCACCGGCGGCGGCGGCGGAGGTGACGGCGGAGGTGGAAGAGCTGACGTGGTGGTGGTGGAAGTGGTGGTCGTCCACGTGTCGGTACTAAGAGACATAGACGGCGGAGGTGGCGGCGTTGGCGGAAGTTGCGGCGGAGGTGGCGGCGGAGGAGAGAGATTGTGGTGGTGGTGGTGGTGGTGGTGGTGGAGGAGAGAAGATTCTCCGGTGGAAAATTGAAGGAGAGCGGAACCAGTTGAACGAAGAGAGCGAAGGTAAAAAGAGTGAGAAGAAGAGAGAAAAAGTCTAGCTTCAACTAATTGTTTCATGTATCTTTTTCTTGCTCTACATCTTGACACCATTTCTTGTCTGTCAATTCTTGAAACACAACAACCCATTTTTGTTGTTTTTTTGGAAAGAATGTAGATTTGTTAAGGTTGGAAGAAGAAATGGAGAGGTTTTGGTTTGGGTTTGGGTTTGGGTTTGGGTTTGATCTATGGAGGATACAACAACATTATTGAATGGTGATACTTTTAAGAAGAGAGGAGAAAGAAGTTGAAAACTCTGGTTTTAGTCTCATTAGTCACAACACACATGCCCTCTTTTAGCTAATTTCTCTCTTTTTTTCTGCTTTTTGGTGCAGACTAGAGAGAGAAGCAGAGGAGCACAATGAAGCATAGGGCAGAGTGCCGTTATATTTTCTTATAGTAATCCCTTTTTCTTTCCCTGACTAGACTACCCTCCTTCTCTTTGCATGGATGATGAAGAAGGTTACTCCCTCTGTCCCATAATATAAGTCCCCTTTTCTTTTAGGAAAAATGGATCAGAATACCCCCAACTTTGGCCCGTCCGCTTTTAATACCCCCAACTTTGAGTTATTTTTAAATACCCCTAACTATTGGGGAGATCCGCCAAAAAATGCACCCCGACCTAAAAGAACCTAGGTTTAGCGGGTTAAAATGTCACGTGTCATGCTTCTTATTGGTTTTACTTAATTTTTTTTGTTTTTCTTTTTTATCACCCCACCCTTACCATTTTCTACTCCCACCCCACTACCACCCCTCCCCTTCCTCCCCCTCCTCAACCACCAGTCCCCTCCCCTTCCTCATCTCTCTCCTCTTTTTTTCTCCATTTTCTCTGCAATTATATGACATCATTTTTGCTCTACAAACTCCATTATACAAACACACAAATAACATCCAGCAAATTCTACACTAAACCCAAACCAAGGTTGCTTCTTTCATACTACATAATCGGATCAAAAACCCTTTTCAGACATTACCAACAAAATTAATACAATCAAATTTTCAAGTTAAAGAAACATAAATTATTTGCCCAAAATCCAAAAGTAAAACTTAGAAGAAAACTGCATACTCACCGAAAGCATCTCACATTGATGCTTGTAATATTTAACTTCTTCGTAAAGTCGCTTCAAATCATTTTCCAACAGAGTAACCTTAATCTCAGCATCCTTGGCTCTCTCATCTGCTTCATTCCCAAACTCCATCAACGCCTCGCGATCGTCATCATATAAAGAACATTCTCTCTTCAACTTCGAACACTGGTCCACTAAAGCCGCACATTCAGCAGCCAATTTCTAATTCTCCTCCACAAATTTCTTGATTCCTTGCGCATTCAGACACGCCTCACCCTAATAAATCCCAAAATCAAAATTAAAATTGCACCATTTTGACGGAGATAGTGAAAGGTGAAGCTGATGATAGTAATGGCGGCGATGTTGATGATCTTGAAGCGGTTTCCAAGGGGGTTTCGGAGGGGTTAAGGGAGGGGGCGGGGTGTTGGAAGGGTGGTAGTGGGGTGAGGGAGGTGGCGGTTGGTGGTTGGGGGGTGGTGGGATGAGCAGAGGGAGGGGGTGGGGGTTGGGAATTTTGATTTACAAAAGCTAATAGAGAAAATAAAAGAGAAATAAAAAATAAAAAAAATTACCTTGCTAACAGGTATCTGGTCATCTGGGTGCATTTTTGGCGGATCTCCCTAATAGTTGGGGGTATTTAAAAATAACTCAAAGTTGGGGGTATTAAAAGCAGACGGGCCAAAGTTGGGGGTATTCTGATCCATTTTTCCTTTCTTTTAAAGTGTCCCAAAATATAAGTTCTATTTCTATTTTCAATCAATAATTATGTCCAAAATAGCCTCATGAAAATAATTTAATTCCCAAAAAGTCCTTATAATTTCAGCTTCCAATGCACCATTATTAATGATAAAATGAAATCTTTTACCCCATTAAACTCATCTACACATTAAACCATGCAACATTAATGTTCAGTTTTTATTTTTTGTTAAAAAGAAAAAAACAATATAGGTGTTTCCCAATAAAAATGAATCTTTTTATTCAAATAAAACAAGATTCCACTTTACCTTAATTCCCGTGTAAAAACAGAATCAGGACTTATATTATGGGACGGAGGGAGTAAAAGGTTTATTTTTTATTTTTCAATTTTTTCTATCATATACGGATATACCCCTCACAAATTCGTTTGCTCACCAAAAATCCTCATTATTTCAAAAATTCACTATATATCCCCCGAGTTTTGATGAAATGTATTAATAATTACAGTAAGTCAATTTCGTTAGTCATTCAGGACAACTTTATTAATTATTCATAAACCCCACTATTAATCTCTAACCAATCCTAATTACCCCTAGTTTTTTAAAAACAAAAATTTAACGTTTTTTTCTCTCCCCTTTTCCTTCTCTTCTCTCCCATTTTCTTTTCTCCCTCCAGTTAGACTACCACCACCCATCCACTTTCTCCTCCAGTCCTCCTCCCCCCCCCCTCCCCACCATAGCCACTGAAACCACCCATCCCCCCCCCGGCCCCAAAACACGTGCAATTTACCGGAGTAATCGGAAAGAAAATAGGTCGACAACTGTCGTTAAAATTGATCCTGCACCACCTGAAAATTGTTGGAACCAACCCAAGGACAGATGGAGATATAATCCACGCACAACTCACCGGAAGTTCGGGAAAATCAGCGGAAGATCAAGGCACACTGACTTAAAAAGCTTCACCGAAATTCGAAAGCGACAAAGTTATCGAAAATTTTGAACTGTAAAGATAGTGCAAGAATGCTGGCACTTCCGACTCATATTTCGAAGCCTTGATACGCCATTATAAATCCCATCTCAAACCTTGCAAATCCTAATTTTTTGAAACCCTATATCTAACAAGAACAAAATGATTTTCTCTATCCGAAAGCCCTAAATCTTGCAAACAGAGTTCGAAGAGCCAAAGGAGGAAATGAGGGGAAAGGGAGGAGCTATGGGTGGTGTTGGTGCGAGACGAAGGTTCACGTAGGCGGGCAGCAGCAGGTGGCCAACGGTTTGGTAGTGAACAAGACTTAGGTAGTGTTAGTGGTTGAGTTGTCATGGTGGTGAGCAAGGATTCCAAGGAGGAAATGCAAGGGAAGAGAAGGAAAGGGGAAGTGGAAAACATTTAGAAAGAATTTTTTTAAAAAAACAATAGGGTTAATTAGAATTAGTTAGGGGTTAATTATGAGATTTAAAGGATAATTAACATAATTTCTCTTAATGACTAATAGAGTTGTACATTTTCAAAACTCGGAGGGTATATGGTAAATAAACGAATTTGTCAGGGGTATTTGGTGTTAAAACTGTTTATGTTTTGTGGCTTGCTTGTTTGCTTTACCTTTGTTTTTAACTATGTGTCTAATTTTTTGAGTCTTTCTGAAAGACTATAACAAGAGTGTAATTTGGTATTTTCAGAGGTTGGAGAGATAATTTAGTACCAAATTAGAGTCAAATTGGTACCTAACTAGAGTTAAGTTTGTATCAGGATTTTCTGTGGAGTAGCAAATTTAAACTTGGTACCAACTTGGAGTCTAATTTGATACCAACTTGACTTTCATTTGGTATTAACTTAACTTAAAAGACTCCAACAATTTGACGTTATATATCAAAGCTCGTTTTTAGCCCCTCTTAGCATTCTAGTGCTTTTTTAGTTGAAAAAAATTGGGAAGTGAAACTTGTTAAAGAATATAATAATGTGAGGTTGCTTAATTGATAATAAAGGAGGAAATCTACTTACTTAGACACAACAAAATAGAAAAATTTACTTAATTAGACATCTACCGGCAATAAAAACTTCCAATTTCTTCCCACAATCAATTAAAAAACATTTGTCACTCCTTAAAAAATAGAATTTTGTGGGAAAAACAACTTCATAGTAATAATATTTCCCCAGTTCCACGAATATTACAACATTCATCTTATTTGGGAATTTCAGATCAATTACAAATGGTTGTTCGGTAGTGAGTTTTCTCTAACTCTCATTCTCACATAAGTCCTTTTTTTCTTCTTCTTGTGGTTGGGTTTCCATGAGAACAATCCTTGTATGAGAATATAAAAATAATTTGTTATAATCATTTTTAACCAATATGTGATCCATGTTGGCTAAATTGTAACCATTTATTCTCTTGTGGGGTCAATTTTCTAAAAGAATTACATTTTCAAATTAAAGGATCATCGAGTAATATCATAAAAATAGGATCACATTAAAAATTATTTTGTTTAATATGCTTAAATAATTGAGTTAATTGTAGATTTTAGTCGCCCATTTTGTATAATTAGGAGTATACATAAAGATCACCAGTGTTTCTACTAATATTTACACATATGTTTTGTTGTCGGAGTTTGAAAATTATTACTCATATAGATATTAAAATATTAATATGTATGTAAGATCTTGATAGGTTTATTTTAAATTTCAATATCTATTTTTTTTACTATACAGTTGAAAATATAAAGGATCAAAGTTAAATTAAGTTGTGCAATAAAGACCTATAAAACATATTCTAATAATAGAGTACTATCGGACTATGTATCAATAGACCTAATTGAGACCTACTTTACCCCTTTTTATTTGTTTATTTTCCTTAACCCCCTTTCTCTCTCCTACTTTACCCACCCAAGACCCCACACAAATTGATCCTTCTTGGTATCTGTAGTAACAGTAACAAGGAGGAGGAGGATCTTTCGGAACTGGAGGGAGTACTGTAGATCCAAAATCAAGAAAAGTGCAAAAATGGACCACTCAAAAAGAAAGTGTAGGTTTATTGTACTATATTTACTTCAAGAAAGATATATAGCTTACTAAAGAGAGTGTGTGTATGTGGACCAAGGTGATTAAAGTATTGTAAATCTTTTACCACAGTAGAAATAAAGTATAAATGGGTAGAACTTTAAGAAACAGATGAAAACGAGAAGTGGGTTGCTTGGTCAATGAAAATTGGAGGACATAGAAATTTCATTTTGCTTACTTCCAAAACATCTTCTCGTACTTCCTCTTAAATCTCTTAGCTGAGTTAAGAATACAATAAGGACCTAAAGTTTGCTAAAAGTTAGGGTTATGGACCTCAAGTTTCAAAAGGTAGGGTTAAGGACCTAAAAAGTAACTTTTGTAACTTTTGACTAACTTCTGTTAGTTTGGGGTTAAATATAATATTAAAAAATTGCAAAAGAAAATAAAAAATCAGATTTTTTTTCTTGACTTTTCACTTATCTACTGTAGTTTCTTTTTGTGTTAAATTCAATTTTAAAAGGAAAATTAAAATAAAACCAATCTTTCTCTCTCCTTCTCTAACAATGGTGATTGATGGATTCTTACTTTAAAACTCATATCACCTTCATCCTTCTCAAAAATTTAGCTATGATATCATTTTCTTGCTCCACAACATAATTAAACAAACTTAAGAACTGATGAGATTACTACTCCAACAGAATCTGATTCACAAGCTGATGTCATCAAATCCTCTACTAACTAATTAACTCTATTAGTTTGGTATTGCTCTTGTAATAAGACTAGTATAAATATTGTTGCTCTTACAGCTTAGTAGTTAGTTGTTTCCTTTCTCTTTTCTTCTGTAAGAACTTTCACTAGTACAGAATAGACGATTTATGTCGGATGCGAGGTGCCTATTTGCATGTCCGACGGCACAGGCCTCGACGCAGATCAGGATACAGGATCTGCGTCGGACAACGACGCGACACAGTTGATTAGCCATCTGCGTCGCACTTTACTTTTCATGCGACGCAGATGACTCCTCGCCCCTGTCACAGCAGCAAAGACTCATCTGCGTCGCATGAAGAGTAAAGTGCGACGCAGATGGCCAAGCCAGCAACCCAGCTCACTCATGTGCGTCGCACATAACACTACATGCGACGCAAATGAAATTCAAGTGGACTCGATGTAGTGCGATGTGCGACGCACATGAGGTCTAGACTCAACTAAACACGGTGAAGCCGTGAAGGGACTTCAAAGTTTGCAGTAGCCTATGACTACTACTAGTCCAAATGGGTGAGGAACTGTGTTATGTTGAACAATGATAATAGTTCAATTTAGTATCCAAACATAAAACCGAAACAAACAAAAAAGTATCCAAACATGGAACAATTTACACTTCTCTATATACTTGTAATAAAAGAATCACAAACTGTCATCAGCTCAACTCCAAATGCTGAAATGAATCTTCACCCATGATTTTCACTCTTTTACTCTTTTGTTTTATCAAATCTCAAAAAGAAAAAGAAAAAATAACAAATCCAGTATCCAGAAGAAAATCGAGAAAGAAAAGATGAAAGTAACTTAATTTCATTAAAAAAAAATGTAATTTACACATATTGCTTATAAATTTTACCAGATTTAAAAAAAAATTGAAAGTAACTTACAAACTTCCTAAAAAATGAAAACTAAACCTAAATTCTGGAACCTTGCTTGAAAATCTCATTCATCAACTTTGCACTGCTGTAGACTTCTTGAAAATCTGATACAAATAACAAGTAAACCCATAAGTTAACTAAAAAGAACTAAAATTTCCTGAAAATTAAAGATTAGAGACAAATCCTAACCTTACACACTACATGAACTAAGTCAGTTTTTATTTTTCAAATACCAAAAAAGTAAACAAAAAAAAATCAGATATAAAAGTTCTTATTTTTCATATCTGAAAATGAAAAAACGAATTTTCAGATTTGAAAATTAAAATAGAAAATCAAATCTAAAAATGAAAAAACGAAATTGAAAAACACTGATGAACGTCAAACGAAATTCTAACCTGTCAAAGCGCTGATGCAGGTTCGCCGTTCGTCGCTGAAGATTCTCTCGCCGGAAATGGAAGCGAAGCGGCACTCATCACGAGCACTAGTGAAGGAAGTAACGGCTGCGATGCATCCTCCTCCTTTTTCTCTTTCTTCTTCTCTTTTTCCTGCAATTTTCGATTCTCTCCATTAATGAAAATGAGACGAGTTGGAGAGAGAGAGGATATAAAACGGCTGATGAAAGGATGAGAGAATGAGAGAATAAGAAAGTAGGTTTGAGGGCAAATTAAAGTCCAAAAAATATTACACGGAGAAAAAAGCGGGTTGGGAATATGCGTCGGCTCCTCAAGCCCATCCGACGCGCTTCTATATTTTGGCTCGCGAATTAACAACTGCGTCGCACCGTGGGCTTCATGCGACGCGCATAGCTTCTGTTATGTGCGTCGCATTTTTGGCCCATCCGACGCACATAGCTGTCTTGCGTCGCACTCTAGTTAAATACGACGCACATAGGTCGTCTTTTGCGTCGATTCCCTGTTGCATGCGACGCAAATGAGTCTTCTGCGACGTTTGTCCTGTTGTGCGACGCAGATGGTGAGACGCAAATCTTCGTTTTTCTACTAGTGTTTCTCTCTTCATGAATGAAATTAGTTGTAGAATCTAAGTTTGTTCTACAAAAATCACATGGTATCAGAGCAACCAGATTCAATCCTGGATCATCTTTGCTTCAATTGAATTTTTTCTTTCTCAAAATTGCTCGAAATTTCTCGTATCTTTTTCTCGAATTTTTTCTCAGAATTTTTCTCAGATTTCTCAGATTTCTCGTTTCTTAATTATTCTTTTGAGTTCGATTTATCCTCAATTGATTCAAATTGATTAGATCGAATCAATTCATTTCTCAGACGCTCTTTTTCTCAGAATTTTTCAGTTCGTTATTTCTCGAATTTTTCAGCTCGATTTCTCAGAATTTCTCAGTTCGTTATTTCTCGAATTTTTTAGCTCGATTTTTTCTCAGAATCGTCAATTCTTGATCGATATTTCCTGCTGTTGATTGTTCGTTTTTTTCAATTGATTCAATCAGTTTCAATTGAGAATTTTTTTTTTCTTCAGAATCTTGATCCAGTTCTTATTTCTTCAATTTTCATCATCTTCAATTTTTGTTCAATCTTCTAGTCATCAATGGATGAAACTAGTGAGAATAATCCACGAAATGAGCAAACAATTGATCCTTCACAGGATCCTACTTCACCATTCTATCTTCATCCTTCCGACAATCCAGGAATTAAGCTAGTCTCTGAGAAGTTCAGTGGTGAAGCTTATACTGACTGGAAACTATCAATGATGATTAGTTTGTACGCAAAAACAAGTTAGGTTTCATAGATGGAACTGTTCACAAGCCTACACCAGGTACAAGAGAGTTTCGAGCTTGGGTGTTGGAACTCAAGGTGACACTCAAGAAGGGGGGGTTGAATTGAGTGGCTAAAACTAATCGATTTTCGCATAAACACTCTTATGGCACAAGGTGCGCACTTTGTGTTATTTACTCGTAAATTCTCCGATTAATGTTTTTGCTCGAACGAAATTGTATCAAACAAGAAAACAATGAAATCAAATAATAAGACACAGGGATTTAACGTGGTTCAATCTCACCTCTGAGATCTACGTCCACACAAACTACTCTTTTATTATTTGAATTGTAAAATACCAAACCCTTGATACAATTCGATTCCCCTACTAACTAGTAGTGCTCCCCAACACTTAACCCTAAGTGTTGCTACTCTCTATAATATAAGAATTACAGAAAGAAAGATTCCTCAAAGGCGTGCTTCTTATTCAAGCAAATAGAGGATCGTTACAAGCTTTGTTTAGAAACCTTAACCTACTAGAACTCTGTGCCGTACACTGTGCTCTGGGAGTCCGTTTTCAGCTCTCAAAATCTTTTTCTCTCCAAATCTGAAAACGTCTGTTGCTATAATGATTTATATCCCTTATATAATTCCATCAACTGAATAAGAATCCTTCTCCAAGATGTATTATCTTTTTGAACAATTTTTATTCCTAAAATAAAGGGATAGAATTCTTTTCCTATTCAAAAACCAATTTTATCTTTTATTAAAAACTGATTTCCTTTACTCCTTGTAAGATAAGGATTACTCCATATCTTATCCCAATTTCATTCATATCAGTTTTTTATCCAAAATCCTTTTCTTTAAAAATCAGATTTTTCTTTTCATAAACACTTCCCTTTTTTTCCGAAAATCTTCAACTACGTTTTCTTTATCTCTTTTTTTTTAAAACAAAACTTTTATCTTTTTCAAAACCTGATTTTTCGAAAATAAAAATTCTTTTTCTTTTTAAAACTGTTTTTCGAAAATAAAAATCTTTTTCTTTTCAAAACTTATTTTCGAAAATAAAAATCTTTTTCTTTCTAAAACTGATTTTCGAAATCCTTGTTTTAATAAAACTCTCCCTTCTTTTTCTTTAAACCATATAAACATGAAATTAATATAATCACCTATTTTCTTAACTCTAAGAAAATAGTTAATCATCCTAATTTCATATTTCTAATTTTAGCACAAAGTTCCAATACGTTAATTACATTGCATAAACATGACTAAGGACATAACTAGACCTAAGCTTCCATATCTTCAAGTTCTTGATCTTTCATGAACATCCAATCTTGATAGCTTTCTTAGATCACTGTTACATACATACATGTTATAGCATAAAGTGTTTATCATCATCAAAATAACATTGACTTAGAGTCACAACATTGGGAGAGGTGTAATTCCATGTTGATTTCATGGATTCTTGGAGTCTTGGATCAAAATTTGGCTCGAAGTGTGTTGTATTTCCACACAGCACGAGAAATATGGTTGAATCTTGAAGAGCGTTTTGGTGCAGCATCTGGAGCTGTTCTATATGCCTTACAACAGTCTCTTGATGAAATGAAGCAAGGTACATATAGCATTTCACTATTTTTCACTAATATCAAGAGAGTTTTGGACAATCTTGATGAAGTTGATCCTCTTCCAACTTGTGATTGTGGTAATTGTAGATGCACAATTACACAAAAATTGCTCAAATCACAACAAGACAGACGTTTAATTCAATTTCTTATGAAGTTAAATGATGGATATGAAATTGTTCGAGGTAGTTTGTTGTTGATGCAGCCTTTACCAGCAGTCACACATGCTTATAAATTGCTTGTCCAGGAAGAGAAACACAAACAATTGTATCAGAATACTTTTAAGCCTACTGAAGAGTCTAATATGGCTTTTATGGTGAATAGAAGGAGGTTTCATGAACAAACATACGACAAAACACCTAAACAAAGTTCTTATCCTGTTAATCAGCCTCATAAATTTTTCTCTGGTAATGAAAGGAGATTTGAGAAGAAAAATGTGAACTACTATTGTGATCACTGTAAGGTGCCTGGGCACAGTGTGCAAAGGTGTTTTAAACTTGGTTATGTGCCTCCTAATGGACATGATAAAGGCAAGCGTGTAGATGATGCTGTGCATAATGATGAAAATTTCAGCTATGATTATCAAGATGAGCTAGATGTTATTAATTCTGCTGAAGAATATCATAAGCTCATGAGTTTGCTTGACAAACAATCTGCTACCACCTCTGGAGAAGCATCTACATCCAGTTCATCCAAGAAGGCTTGTGTAGCAGAGTTCTTCAATGAACACTCAGCTTCTTGGTAGGCTTCATTAAGGCCTTTGATATCCTGCTACTCAGTCTACTATTCTTTCTGCTGCTGGTGACACTAGTGGAAAAAACTACTTTTGCTACTTATCAAATGCTCCGGTTGACTAATCAACCCAAGCATTTGTGAAAATTTTAATTAAAAAATTTACAAATGCTCGGGTTGATTAATCACACGGAGCATTTGATGTCAAATGCTCCGGTTGATTAATCAACCCGAGCATTTGGATCCTCTTTCAATTCATGAAATTAAACCTCGTAAATTATACATATACTAAATTCGACCCTCCGTCCTCATCAGTCCTTGTCTATTATTTTCGCTCCCTCCCTCCCAAGTTCCATGCTCTCTCAATTAAAACCTCCCAACTCCTCTGTCGTCCCTCCCTCCCTCCCTCCCAAGTCCCCTGTTCTCTCAATTGGTTTCAGCGAATTAGTTCTAGGGATTAATCTAATTGACCAATCGAAGCATGAAACCCTAGTTTAGAGAAGAAAATTAAATCAAGAGCACGAAGCATGAATAGATCCGAGAAGAAAATCAAGAGCAGTAAAAAGACGGATAAATAAGGGGAAAAGGAGACGAAGAAACTCTGAATTAGTTGAACCTGTTGTTGATTTGAAGCCTACAAATCCTAAATTAATGGATGAGGCGGAGGAAGAAGATGAAGTGGAAACCCTAATTCACTTTCGAATTTTCGTATTTCGAAGCCGTTGAAAGATACTTTGATTTCGAAAGGGATTTAGTCGTTCTTTCCTATTCAAGCTATGACCTTTGATATTGTTAATGGTTGTGATTTGGTCGCTCGTGCGCGAATTGGCAAGGTTTGTTTTCATTGTTCTTCAAATCGGTTGGTTGATTTTCTATTTGTTGGCGAAATATAGTTTTTTAGTTTATGAAGTTAGTAGGATGAATTTTGGTTGAGTGATCGTAACTTAGGGCTTAGTAGTTGCGGTAACTTTCGATTGATGTTATACACGTTACCCGGTAATCCCCGAAATTGAATTGTACGTCTATTGTCCTATTAATTTTTCTTTTCCCAAATGCTTGGTACTGCTATATTTTCCCCAATTATGGGCAAGAATTGGGCCAGGCATATCCAAAAGAAAATAGAGAGGATCAATTGATCCTCTCCGGTGTAGAAAAGAAGGCTTCTCCTAACTAGAAAACAAAGCCTATTCAAGCGAAAGAGGTCGGGATCTCCATTTGCTTTATTATTTTGCATTTTGATGATATGATTGTGTGATTGCAAGTTCTTTGGATGTAAATGACGACTAGATGTCTTTGTCGGCGTTTCTTTGTCGGATGTGGAGGCCGGAGAGGAATGGTATAAGTAAGTCTCCTATCTCGCCATCACAAACCCGTAACTATCCCCGATTTGCCTCAATGTGCTTATTTGTTTTTGTAGATCAATGGCATAGATGATCTTATTTTGCTTTGTTCTTATTTTTATTTCTTGTAGTTACATTTAGAAAAGCGGAGTTACATGTTAGGTGTAATATATATGTGTAGATTAGATAAGTATCTCGTTGTTATGATGTGGAGAAGTGGTAAATATAGGCACATAACAGGAAGGTTTTTACATGAGTTTTTGCTTGTTGAATTTCTCTAATTTTTAGGATGCATTTTTGGTGTTTTGCGTCCTAGATGAAGAGGTTATAGTATGTTCGTTCTCTTCTTTGTTTATTGTAACTATTACCTGTTGCTATGTAATTGCCATCGATTTAAATCTAGTGCACTAAGTATGATAAGGTGGCTAGTCTCTTGAAATTTTTACGCTCAATGTGGGCTCCTTGTTTTACGGTGTATTGTTTTTCGGTTTATGTGATTGTAATATATATGGTGCGGAAGAACTATCAAATTTTTACCTAAGCGTGAAAAAAATAGCCTCTCCAAATTCGTGTGGACGGTAGATCCGTAAATAAGTGAAGACCAATGCAAAATGATTTTGTATTTTTAGCATTGCGAGGATTATTTTATATCCTATCAATTGCTAGAAAAGGACTAAGTATTGTAATTTCACTAAAAGGGGGACCCATAAAACTAATGTTGTCATGTATTATGATTAAAAGAACTTTATTGTATGCAGGTTTCTAACTGTACATCTAACAGGTGATCATCTATGTACAACTATAAATATTCTGTGAATTCCTTAGCATCGTATGTGGAGATCTCATGAAAATCTTATAATGATTATGATATGTAGGAAGGCTACCTTACTTTTCGTGGTGGATTTTGGAACTACTTTAGCATGGTATGGTGGTGATTTTGTCTCTCTTTTTCTCTTGCTTGACCTTAACATAAATCATCTGAGAATTTCTTTTCTTTTCCAATATGCATCTCTTTTTTATTCTAAGAATTCTTTTTTTTTGGTGGGACGATGGGTTGTTCTGGTGCTGAACTATGTGTCTTCGATGTGGTAACATCTGACATGCTAAATATTTGTTTCTTTGTTTAAGATATAGGTATACAAGATTTTCTACTTATATTTCATGATTATGTGCCTACATGACCAAGTAGTGTTCCCCGTTATCTTCATCTTTCTAATTTTTTTCTCGAAGTTTAACATAGTAGAAGTCAGAAGCTCCTTGTATTTTTTTCCTCTTTTCAAGTACATTTTTATTGTGTCATTTCATTTTTATTTAGCGTTCAGGTCTTGCAGTTGTAATTCATCATTTCCCATTAACCTCTTACACTTTGTTCTACGTTTTCTTTCGCATTTTATAAATGAACTTGTCTTCTTCGGAATATGTATACTTGTTAACTTTACTGCTAGCTATGTGATCATTTAATTTTCCCTATACTCCGGCTTTGTATTCTTATTACATCTTTTTAATTTTCTCTACAGGAATGGATGCCCAAGTGTCATACGCATTTCATTCTAAGAGGAAGTTGAATCCTGAAAAGTTTAAGAACAAGTTAGTTAATCAGGTTGGTAGTCTTCGATTATTATATTTGCATAATGCACCTGTTGCTAAATAATCAATTGTTGTCTTCAGCTTGCCCTCGAGGGGGAAGTGATCTCTCTCTCTCTGTGTTCCTTTCTCTGCTATGATTTTTTGGGTTTGTTGAGGGCCAGTGGTTGGACATAGATGCTAATGGGCATAATAGGGAGAGCTACATAAGGATATTGGGTCTCTAGGTCTTTACATATCTTGTCCATGATAATAGAAAATCTTTGCTCTCACTATATTTATGTACACTTGAAAGACTATAAGTGATTACTACTTGTGGCCTAATTATATCTAGATTTCAAGCATTTGCCTATTATAGTAACCCAAGAAATTGCATTGTGATGAAGTTCGTAAGTGATTGCTTCCTGAACTAAGATGCTGATGTTTGGACTCTTCTGGAGATCCTCTCCTGTGCATTGGTTGACCCTGCCATAAAGATTAAAATTGTGTTTGGTGTTACTATTAATCTGGACCAACCCGAATAACTTGCATGTGCTTATTCCTCATTAGTGCGATGAACTTTTTGTCATCTTCTATGATATACGCCTCTATTAAATGATTATATATCCCTATCTCTTGGCCCCGGCACATTGTAGTAGATTATCATTAGTTTTGGGTGTATAATTGCACCTGTAGAAGGCTGTTACCCTTGTGTTTTGAGTAACACCACCTACTATGAGGACGATGAGGTGCATGTAAGAATAAGATGTGCAATGTGACGTGCACCTCTTTCATTTTTTTTTGTTTTTGCTTGATTTCTATATCCTCCTTGTTTCGGCTTTCTTTGCTCATCAAAATTTACTCCTCTGTCCCCAAGTAATCTTTCCGTTATGTGAATAAATGAAATTGAAAGTCGATAGAGGGCGAAAAGTAGTAACAGAATTTTGGAATTGTGTGAGAAAAAGATTTGATGTTATAAAGAGAAAAAAGGTATCTATAATTTTGCTATACATTCCTATTTTGAACTCTTGCTTCGTAAATTGGCTGTGGGAGGTGGTGGTCAGCAAAGGGGAGGGATTATAGGGATCCTACCTTACCTCCTCTCTGTAGATGCACAAACAAACAGCGAGAAATGGATGGCTCACTGGCACTGCAAGATTCGGTGCTTCCCTCTTAAGTGAATCTCAAGTGTATCAGGAGCTTTGAGCCATTGATAGTTCTTTTGACTTCTTTTTTCTTTTGTCTACAACCGCCATTTTAAGTTTATTACATGGCACATAAACTTAAGATTGTTTTTATTATTTTGTTCATTGGCTTTGCTTTATGCTTTGCACCGGTGGCTCATACGCCGCATCAAGAGCTCGTACGCCGCACCAAGCGGCTCTTGGCGCGGCACCAGCCAAAGGCTGCCGCAGCTCATTTGGCAAACACCAGCTGACAAGGCTGCCGCGGCTCGCCGCCCCCTGCAGCGATAGTACGTTTTCCATTCCCTTGGCTCGACGATCAAATTAGTGTATGTTTATTGGTGCATTGCACAGGAGTAATTTCAAATGTTGTAGACTTGTAGTTTAATATTCTGTTGATCAGCGCTTCGCCTTTGTTTATGGATGTTCCTTTTTATCTTTCTGAGCTCTAATAGTTTATACTATATGATATTACTTTCTTTACGAGGTTTCGAGTTTTCTAACTTTCCATCGTTAGTCTTGTTTGGGGGTGTTTCTTTACTTATGGCGTTTGCCTTGTTTAGGGTTGTTCCTTATATTCATGGTTGTCTGTGTTAATGGCATTTGCTTCTTTTGAAATTTGTTTCTTTTTACTCATCATTAAATTTTGTCTTTGTTTGGCATCGGTTCGAGTAGTGGTGCTGCTCACGCTTTGCTAGCACGTATCGTCTTGGGCCGGGCATAGCTAGCCGAATTTTTTTATTTTTCATAAATTACAAATGCTCCGGTTGTTGTGTAAAACCGGAGCATTTAAAGCATCAAATGCTTCGGTTTTACTTAGAAACCGAAGCATTTGTTGATTTTTAACCATATAAAAAAGCTGAAATGCTTCGGTTTTAAGAACAACCGGAGCATTTGAGAAAATAAATGCTCCGGTTTACCGGAGCATTTGTAAAATATTCAAATGCTCGTATGACGTCTGCTACGGGTCAAATACGGAGCATTTGTGGGCTTTTTAACCGGAGCATTTGAGCATTTTTCCACTAGTGTGATGTTGATCATGTTCATAAAAATAAGATCAATCATGCTAATATGAACAAGTTGTTATCCAAACTTGGCTTGCTCAATCCCATGCCTAGTTTGGGGGGGGGGGTGATGAGATTACTACTCCAACAGAATCTGATTCACAAGCTGATGTCATCAAATCCTCTACTAACTAACTCTATTAGTTTGTTATTGCTCTTGTAATAAGACTAGTATAAATATTGTTGCTCTTACAGCTTAGTTGTTAGTTGTTTCCTTTCTCTTTTTTTCTCTAAGAACTTTCTCTCTGTAAGATTTCTCTCTTCATGAATGAAATTAGATCTAGAATCTGAGTTTGTTCTACAAAAATCACAAGAACTGATTCAAGAAATCAATTAAGAAATGAGAAGCAACTAAAATTGATGAATTACATAAATTCAACCAAAAAATTCCTAATTTTAGCATCAACAATCCAAAACAAGGAAATGCTCACAAATCTCACATCGAAATGAATAAATCTGAACTTTAAACGCCAAAGAGAGAAATAGTTCATTAGTCGCCTCATCATATAAAAATGGCCACAACCACAAAAAGTGTAAATCCCAAAAAAAAAGAGAAGAAAACCCTAACTCGAAAAAAAATTGAAAAAAATGAAAATGAAATTTTAGAAATCGCGAAATGAAATAGATGAAATACTTGATGGTAACTTGTAAGTCTGAGGAACATGAAACGAATAAGAGAGGGGGTGAGTCGTGGGGGCATCATTTCAATCCAATGTACTAGGGCTTCTAATTATAAACCATAAAAAGAATTAGAAAAATAGTGGGAAATCGGCAATTCAAAGAAAAAAGTATAAGCACATTCATGGAAATTCAAAGAGAAATTTGAAGTTCCAGTAGAAAATTTTGTGAATTTTCTGATTCTTGAAAGTATGGTGGAGGAAGATGCTTCTCCATTGTTAGAGGAGAGAGAAACAATGGAGAGAAATTACAATAATAAGTGAAAGGACAGAAGGAAAAAAAAAACTCTGCTTTTTTTATTTTTATTTTATCGTATTTAAAAATTGAATTTAACACCAAAACTAACTTTTGTTAGCAAAAGTAACAGAAGTTACCCTTGAGGTCCTTAACCCTACCTTTTGAAACTTCAGGTCCTTAACCCTAAATATTGGCAAAGTTTAGGTCCTTATTGTACTCATAACTCACTCTAAGCTTAAAGTTGGAATCTCTATTGGATACTTAATGGTTGAGACCTATAAAAAATATTTGGTCATAGTTGGAACCTATAAAATCAATTTTCCTTAGAGAAAAGGATCTTAAGTATAGGCGATGTTTCCAAAATAATCTCAACTATGAGTAGCAACTACTTGGAAAGGAAGTAGTAATATACTGCATTGTGGTATAGTATAGTTTTACTACTTTGACAATAATCATGCTTAGTTGGTGTACAACTCTGACTACAAATATCTATGACAATTTATTAGTAATAGTTATAAAATTAAGTAGTAACATTTTGGAAACATACATTAAGACAAAATCAATAACATATCAAATAACTTTTGTTTGTATATGTTCGTTAAAAAATACAATCGATCAAAATGTAATTTGTAAATTGCGTATAGGTTAAAGTGGTGTAATTATATTATTGGAGGTAGCACTTTCTCTATTTTTTCAATTGCTACATATTGGATTTGTACAAAAATTAAAAAATGAGGAAAATCGATGAAAATGAGACCACAATCACCACATGTTCATTGGTCACAAGCAAGATAGAAATCGAAAGCTCGCAAAATAAGTTTGAAACACGAGTAGTAGAAGTTTCCTAAAAGCGAATTGCAGTGAAATTTGTGTTCCAAAGAAAATTATAGCATGGCATAGGCCTGCTTAGATCTTGTTGGATTTTAAGTTGTTTTTAATGAACAAATAATTGTGGTCTTTTGAACTAGCTGGTGCCTGGTGGCTGCTTATCCAGCCTTATCGAAGCTCGATCAGAACGACCCAAATATGTGCGTGGGAATCGGAAAAGGGCCATAGGAGAAAAGATTAATTAAAGTATGGGGCCGTTATTATTGGAGGTGTGACTTGTGACTTGTGAGACATGGAATCATCTTTCCATTATCTGAAAAATAAATTCAATTGATGTGAGATATTGTATTAGCTTCTTCTTTTGTTATCGTGAATAATGTAACGAAATAGCCCATCATCTTGTTAGATGGGCTACTTCTAGTTTTTGTGATAAGGTTTGGCTTGAAGGTGGTCCTACGTGGATCTCCGACCTAGTTGTATCGGACTCTCCGAACATTATTCCTTAATAATATTGTCTACCTTTCACTTAAGAAAAAGCATTTTTCTATTAAGGAGTGGAATATAAATATGTAATAAAATCAGACTATTAAATTAAAAGTCTACGGTTTTTGTTTTATGAGATGAAACCATGTATAGTTGGTGATCACATAAGACATTAATTATTATTGTCAAATGAATAAATCGGTTAGGTCTAGAAGCCGTTAGGAGGTTTATCATCGGTTTTATCATAAGTATTTATCAGTTTTTAATCAGTAAAAATAATTTCCAGTAAATATAGGTACGGTGAAAAGAACAAGAGTAAGAAAAATTCTGAATGTATGAATTTGATGGGTTTTAGGAACTTATATCCTCAACCTTTAGTTGGCGCTGGATAGTTCGCATTATTACTGGTTCATGATGCTTTAAGGATATGAAAGGGCAAGATATATTTTTAAAAAGAGCTTATATATCATTTCACAGTACAAGACAACAATACAGTGCTCCTCAAGTTGATGATTACAAATCACAATTAAAAGAGGTCACTTGTAGTATACATAAGATAAGTTTGTGGCTTCTAGGAAACGGAGTAGGTCATCGTTGAAGCACCTTATTTAATCATCAATACTCGTAACCAAAGACTTCAACATCATACTTAAGCGCATGGGCAATCCTGAGTTTCATAAGAAAGACAAATAAAAGTATTAGCAATAAGGTAAGGTTGACAAATTAGTTGTTACGTGTCTAGCTAGATAGTGTAGCCTTAATTACAATTATATTGGCATCATAGGAAAATTTTCTTTTAAAGATGTTGGGTACTCAAACAAAGCCGATTGCATTAAAAAAAGGCAATTAGGTTTTTCCTCTTTGACGAATATTCCAGTGGACTCGAGGTAGTTGTTGTGCCTTCCAAAAAATCCAACAATAGGGCCCTTAGTTGGGAGTGGAGAAGAGAAACTGCGTGGACACTCAATACCACATCCTTGTCCATATGGTCCATATCCTGATGGGCACAAGTTGGTGTGTATCTTGAGTGTACCAATAAGGCATTGATTGTTCTGGTACTTGTAGTTTCCGTATGTCCCAGAAATTTGTGTGATGAATTGACCACACTTGAGCACAATCTATATAAATGCATGGAAAGTAAGAAAAGAGGGGAAAGTACTATTAGTAATATTGTTGGAAACACAAAGCTAAGATGATACAATTTTGTCTTGCAATTATATATAATATTGGTGATAATGTACTGTCACATGGATCATGACAAACTCTTCAAGTTTTGATCTTTGATCGAGTATATTCTTCAAGTTTAGGTTGAGCTCAAATTAGGTCTTTCTCGGATTTGTGCTAAGCTTAGATCTTGATTTTAATCAGGCTTGGACAATTTGAATAGTAGCATCTAACGAAATAAGCAAAGAATGTAATATCTATAGTGTATAATCTGACTATGACAAATAAATCTAGACGAACGGTAGTAGTATAGCTAGTGGTAGATTTTTGCATTATAATTGATTCCAAAGCGTTCAAATGAATCAGAATTCTGTCCAAGAATAAATTTAATGCTAGTGGCTGGTGCTGAGCAGAAGAAGCATGTAGTTGCTGGTTGAAGTGGCCGAAGCTGCTGCTGCTGCACTTTCTCGCGTCGAGTTGGCGAGAATGACACTCACAAATGCGACGCTTTGAAGTTGGTGAAACTTATTTGCAAGAACGGAGATGGGGCTGCTCCTATTTTTCTTTCTATATGATATATATATGACTTTGGTTCACGTAGCTTATAAAATATAATTGAATCACTTTGATTGCAGGCATGTTAGAGGGGCATGCAATATTGCGGTGATAGATCTAGATGGGAATTGGGATGCAAACTTGATTGGATTCCGAAGTTATATATATGTTCATATAACTTTGGCGAAACTTGTTAAAATATAAGTTTGGATGATAGTAGAATGAACTATTTTATGGTTGATTATTTTTTGAAGTTTATATGCTTACAGGTTTTCTGTGTGCGACAACTTTTCATGGAAGTTGTGGAACATAGTAGTATATAACGACGAATAGCGATGACTTCAGATAAGGAACTTTTGAGTTAATGATAACACCAACTAATAATTTACGCAAAACATATACTCCAGATAATATTGAAAAAGATATGGGTGACTCAAGCAATAATCAATCTCATTCATAAAAAATAGCAATTTTAGTACTCCAAACAATTAAATTAATTATTGGATTGCTAAATATCGCTTTGTATTTTCTATATTTCGCCCTAAATACATAATAAACTTTTTTATATACCATTCTTTATTACTTCTAATCTTACCCACTCTCCTATATTCCTCCTTTTTCACTCTTCCGTCTATGGCAACTACAATCTCCTACCAATCACCAGAAATAAATAGTCGTTGGACAAAAAGTCGCTAATATATAAGTGATATTCATATCACTCAAATACCTTATTTTTCTCATGTTTAGAGTCATTTTTCCTCTTCCTTTTATTATTTTCTAGCTTATTTTGCTTAATTTAGAGTAATTGAGTTATTTGTTGCTTATTTGTGAATATTAGTTATTTTGGTTGTTTATATAGGGTTTGGTAATGCTTATATTTGTATTTGATGTTGTAGGATCAACCTTAGAGGTCTCCATACCACACACCAAGCATAGACTGGAGCAATTTTGGCAAAATAAGAGCTTTTGGAAGGATTTGTGCACAAGGGTCAAATTCAAATGGTCATAACTTTCAGCACACTAAATATTCTTTAGTGATTCAAGTTGGATATGAAAGTTTGACTCGTGAGTCATAACTTTCATTTCTCCTTTTCACATTTGCCAATGCATGTTTTGTATCATTAATATCTTTAATTACATACTCCCTCCGTCCCATAATATAGTGCTTGTTTCTCTCTTGAGGTCAAACTTTAAAATCTTTGACCAAATATATATTCTCATTAATATATATATATATACAAAAAAATATACTCATATAAGATCTTGTTAGATTTGTCTTAATATTCTCATTAATATATACAAAAAAAACATACTCATATAAAATTTCATAATATGTGAACGGGTGTACTATGCAAAAAAAAACTTCACTGGACCAAAGTGAGATGGAAAAGAAGACAATATTGATTTTTTTTTTTTGGTGAAAAGAGTGGTAACCAATTACATAAATGTTTCAAAAGTCATACAATCCGATAATAAATGTTGCATACAGTGACTAGGGGGAGGGGGAAAATCCTAGTTACAACACATTCTAGAGGCATATGCCTACACTCCTTGGCTAATGCATCCGTCACTTTGTTGTTAGGCCTGCTACAGTACCTAAGCCTCAGATTCTTAATGATGTGTTAAATTTTAAGATCAAGTACTTGATCTTAAAATTGTGTTCTTAACAATGAGTGAGAAAAGATTGATGGGTGATTGGAAAAAAATTGCATCGGATGAGTGAAAGGGTGATCGGGCGTGGAAGTGGGACCCACTGCCCGATTCGACTTTCTTTAATTTTTTGGGTTTTCGCCCGGCCAAAACGGTGCGTTTTGGCCGGAGGTGAGAGAGCTCCAGCCAAAACGCATCGTTTAGGCTGGAGGAAACCCAAAAAAAATTCAGAAATCTTACGCTGGCAGGCACGGGATTCCATGCGCTAGCAGCATGACAAATGTCACGCCTTTCCATTTGGCGTGCTCCTATTGGTCATTAAAAAATATAACCGTTGTAAATTTTGCAACGGTTATATTTTAAAAAATATAAAAAAAATAAATACGGCTCTATTTTTTTCGAGCTCTACAAATAGAGACCCATTTTGTTATATTTTGGACACACTTAATTTTCTCCATCTTCTTTCACTAATTTCTTCTACTTGTTCTAATTTATTTCATTAACTCTTCTTCAATTGCTCTTTTATTTTAAAATTTTTATAATTATGGAGCCTAATAATCCTAATTATATAAGAAAGTAAGAAACCAACCCAAAACCGCTCAAAAAACCAAATGCCTAGGCAACAAAATCGCTCAAATACCTCTCAAAATAACTCAAATTATCGTCAACCCTCTCAAAATCAGTCAAATTATCGTCAACCCTCTCAAATAATTACGAATCAAAGGGGTGAAAATTCTCAATATTATTCTCCTCAATATGATAACCTTTACCATGAATCTCCATCTGAAAATGCCAACCTTTCATATCGTCAACCTGATCCTAGTTATGGATTTTCTCAATATCAAGAAGATTCATCTCCATACGATGATGTTGATGAGGATGGTGGTCAATACCAACAAGGTGATAATGATGTTGGTCAATACCAAGAAGGTGATGATTCTGATGATTATGATGAGTTTGTTCAGCCAACTCAAATCCTTTTCGCAATTACTATCACCTAATCTATCTGAGCAACCACAACCACAACCCAATCAATCACAACATCCACCTAATGCAGAAGCAAGTTGTGGTGGTAAGAGGGTTTGGGATCATGTTGAAGATGAGAATCCCATCTCAGCATTTATGAACACTTCTCTTGATAAGGTGATTGGGACGAGTCAAAAGAAAGGCGTCTTATGGGGAAAAGTTTGGGAAGCTTTCGAGGCAGGAAGTATTGCCAACCTAACAGAAATTGCTCCAAGAAATGCGGATATGGTGAAAGGTCGTTGGAGTAGACTTGCTCCACGGGTTTTAAGGTGGGCTGCATTTTATGACGAAGCTCTTGCAAGAAAGAAGAGTGGTTAAAACGATAATGATGTTCTGAAAGAAGCTCATTTATTGCATAATAGGAAACATGGTAGGTTCATCCTCGAACATGCTTGGAAATTGATGAAGAGGTTTTGTAAATGGAGGGTCATAGTTAAAAAATCAATGGAAACTCCACGTGGTCGCCCCAAAAATCCACAAGAAAATGTGGATTCACCTGGAAGCGGAAGTAGCGGTAAAAGACCGAGAGTTGATGGAAGTGACTCAATGCCCGAGACACCTACCAGTGGTGATGGAGGTGACGTCGAACCACGAGGATATGGTGTGAAGAAAGCGAAGTCTAAGCTGAAAGGGGTGGCTGGTCAGACAATTGAGTGTTTCAATTCATTTAATGAAAGACTTCGGATCCATTCAGAGGTTTGGAGTGCAGATGTTGAAAGAGAAGCCAGAAAGTTGGAGGTTGAAACAAGGAAGGTTGCTGCAAAGGAACAAAAAATAGTGCTGCAAACCAGGAGCTTGAACATACAAGAGTATCATAAGAATTGGGATTTCTTTGCAATCATTGTTTGCAAAGGAAAATCGAGCACCATTTGAGGAGGCAATGGTTGAGAAACTAACAACATGGTTGACGAATAATTCTCCTTTTTAAGTAATGTTTATGTTTAAGTTAAGTTTATGTTTAAGTGTAGTTCATGTTTGAGTTTAAGTTTATGTTTGTGTTTAAGTTTACGTTCAAGTTTAGTTTATGTTTAAGTTTAAGTTTAAATTTTAGTTTATGTTTATGTTTATTTTGAAGTTTATGTATAAGTTAATAATTGTATGTTTAAGTTCAATTAATAAAAAAAGTTAAAAAACGTACTTGTCTAATTTACGTTTAAGCTTTACTTATTATTTGAATTGACATTTCAATACAACTTTTTACATTATTGTACTGCTTTTTACATTATTGTTCTGCTTTTTACATTATTGTTCTGCTTTTAACATTATTGTACTGCTTATTACAGATATTGTTATGCTTTTGACATTATTGTACTGTTTTTAACATTATTGTTCTCGCTTTTAACATTATTGTTCTCGCTTTTAGCATTATTGCATCGCCTTTACATTATTGTATCGCTTTTATGTATTATTGTTCGCTTTTTACATTATTGTACAAACTTGTAACATTATTGTTCTGCTTTTATGTATTATTGTTCTGCTATATAACTCGAGCATACTTGTTCACCATTTGCTCACACCAAATCTAAACACATTGTCAAATTTATACAATGAACTCCTTCAACTTAAACTTTACCACTTCAAGTTCATCTAGTTTTGAGGATGAAATAAGATCATCACGAGCAAACATTGATCAAGAAATAGATGAATTCTTAATCAATGTTGTTCAACCAAATGTTCCAACTCTTATATCAAATGTTACTCCAGCACCAAGGAATAGAAGAACAAAAGTGACCCGATCCTAATGTGGATCATCGCCGGCCTATTCGAGGCGAGGAGGAAGGCCATAGAAGATTGTTCAATAATTACTTTGCCGATCAACCAGTCTATCCTGCTCGTTTATTTCGTCGAAGATTTCGAATGCAGCGACATGTCTTTCTTCGGATTATGGAAAGTGTCGTACCAGGTGATACATGGTTCACTCAAAAAAGAGATTGTACGGGATGGTTAGGTTTATCGCCCCTTCAAAAGTGTACAGCTGCTATTCGAATGCTTGCGTACGGGGTAGCAGCGGACTCGGTTGACGAGTATGTGCGAATTAGTGAAAGCACAGCTCGAATAGCATTAATGAAATTCACCAAGGGGGTTATCAACCAATTTGGTGCCGAGTACTTGAGACGGCCAACTCCAGATGATTTGGCTAGACTACTTCGATTCGGTGAAGAACGTGGATTTCCGAGCATGATCGGCAGCATAGATTGTATGCATTATTGGGAATGGAAAAATTGTCCGACGGCATGGAAAGGACAATATCAAGGAAGAGCTGGTGTTACTACTTTAGTTCTTGAAGCTGTGGCTGATCGTGACTTATGGATATGGCATTCTTTCTTCGGGATACCAGGTTCGTGCAATGACCTGAATGTTCTTCACCGATCTCCTGTGTTTAGGGATGTTTTAGAAGGTCGAGCACCACCCGTGCAGTTTACGGTGAATGGTAACCAATATGATAAGGATTATTATCTCACTGATGGTATATATCCGAATTGGGCAACATTCATTCAATCAGTTACATGTCCTCAAACTTGCAAGGACAAGTTATTTGCTCAACACCAAGAAGGAGCTCGAAAAGATGTTGAGAGAGCATTTGGGGTGCTGCAATCTCGGTTTGCTATAGTTTGTAAACCATCCCTCGCATGGGATGAGATCAATGATATCATGTTGTCTTGCATTATCATGCACAACATGATTGTGGAAGATGAACGAGATACATATGCACACTACGCAGATACTACTGAGTTCACTTCAAACACAAGTAATAATGCCGACAAATTTGAATATTATCATGATCGGATCGTAGATATCAACCGTTACATGGCGAATAGAGATGCAATTGAGGATCAGCATGTGCATCAATCCTTGAAACGTGACTTGGTTGCCAATATATGGCAGAAGTTTGGCTGTAACGCTAATTAAGAGCATTTCATTATGTATTTTATGTATTTCGTTCCTAATTAAGTTTATAATTCGTTCTTGTATTTCATTATATGTCTTTAAATTAAAAATATATTAAAAATGCTAATTGTGTCTCATAAATTAATTATTAGATCGTTAATTATGTATGCATAAGATAGTGGTAGCTAATTTCGTATTCAATTAATTAATGAAAATATATTACAAACGCTAATTGCGTATGCTACGTATTAATAATAGCTAATTATGTAGATAACTTAATTTTTAAAATGATAATTATAATATTATTATTATTAATTTAATTAATTAATAATAAAATAGCAATTAGTAATGAATATTTCATATCATTAAAAAGTAAATAATAAAAATATTGTATAATGGTGGTTGGGTGATGAGAGACAAAAAGTAGTTGGGTGGGGTCAAAAAGTAAGAGAGAGAGGAAAAATTAGTTGGGATGATCTTTTTTTGGTTCATTGTTAAGAAGAAAGTGGAAAAGATTGTGGGATGTAATTTTTTGAGAGAGAAAGTTAGAAAGAGAGTGGGATGATCTTTTTTTCATTCATCATTAATGGTGCTCTGAGGTCCTTAACCCTACCTTTTGAAACTTCAGGTCCTTAACCCTAACTGTTGGCAAAGTTTAGGTCTTTATTGTACTCATAACTCACTCTTAGCTTGAAGTTGGAATCTCTATTGGATACTTAATGGTTGAGACCTATTAAAAATGTTGGGAAATTCTACATGGTGGCCTCCTACTTTAGGTTTTTCTACTTGGTGGCAGGCCAAAAATAATTTTATACCAAGTGACCTCCTACTTTGACTAATTATACTTAGTGGCCTTAATTCACTTAAAACCTAGCTAACCCATCATTTGAAGTAAATTTACTAAACTACCCCTAGTTAATTACCCTAATTCAAAACCCAAGCCCGGCTAAGTGCCGGTGCAACCTGTGCTGTAGCACAGGGCCTCAACATGAATGGGGCCTCAACCTGACAAGAACTTGCAACTTCATTGGTTCCAATCTCGCCAGCTTTTTCCCACCTAGTCAATGATGCAGTAGTTAAACTATTTCTAAATTCTAGTTCTCCTTCTCTTCTCTTTTTTTTTTTATTTTGTTGATATAATTTTCATAGACTTCTGATCAATTCCTCAAGCTCTTTTTAAGTAAAGCTTCTAGTTCTAGATATATATTAATAAATATATTAAAAAGTTGATATTATGAAGATATTTATTGAGACATCCAATAATATTTATATAATAACTTTTAGTTTTTCTATATTAGTAAAAAATACGCTTAAGGTAAGGTATATAAATAGTGTAAAAGTCAAAGTGTTGCACTTAAAATGAAACAAAGGAAATATATGATAACAAAGTTTAGTATGTACAATGTTGTTAGATTTTATCAAAATATATATTCTCCAAATATCAACTTTATTATTTAGACTAATTGATAATTAAAAATATTAACTGTTAAACTAGTACATTAAGCTGAAGTGAAGCATTTGTTTAGAAATAGAGAAAATAATTTATTTGTTTATGACGATATAAATTTTAAAATATTTGACATAACTTTATAGTCAGTTAAAGGTCAAACTTTTTTTAATTCTCTTTAATATAGTAAAACTTTTACTTATAGACTTTGAATTAAGGGCCTCATATTTTCTTAATCGTACAGGGCCCCAATTATAAACGAGACGGCCCTGTCAAAACCCCCCATCCCTCTCCCCCAAAAAAACCCCTCCCTCGTAAGTTATGATCATCATGGAGTCCCAAGCAATAATATTGGAAATGGAGAAATAAAATGATGAAACTGGCAGGCAGATTTAGCGTTGTGTTAAACATACAAAAATACTAACCATAGTCAATGCAATAAGATAACAGTTAATTAATGAACGGGTCATACTCGGAATATTGGCGAAGCAAACCAATCAATATCCTGCGCACTTGCATCCATACTTAAGTACATATCAGCGAAAAGATTGCTCTCACCCTCTTCTGTAAAGAGAAGGTCTAGAGCATGGTGCTGACAGAAACTATTTCTGAGTCTATCAACTGAACTTACTAGTCTCCTCTTCCATTCTTTGAGTTCAGGATGGTGGTTTTGTCTATCAAAAGTTCTTCTACGAGCATAGTCATAATCAGCCTGACTATTTTGAAAAAATTTCATGGTTGCACGAGGAAGTAGCTCATCATCAATTTTAGTACAATAAATTGCACAAGGTTTCGCACTTGGATCTCGTACCATTAGGTTCTAGACTTCTAGCTTGTTCAAGGGGTTGGGCTCTTCATTCATGGAGGCAGTATGAGAGTTGCGTTTGGAACTTCATGGGGCAGTTTCTTACATAAATGAAGTGGATGTAACCCGATGAGAGAACCTTTCCCTACTTGGTATAAAATTAGGGTAATTAACTAGGGGGTAGGTTAGTAAATTTACTTTAAATGATGGGTTAGCTAGGTTTTAAGTGAATCAATGCCACTAAGTATAATTAGCTAAAGTAGGAGGTCACTTGGTATAAATTTTTTTTTGGCATGCCACCAAGTAGAAAAACCGAAAATAAGAGGCCACCATGTAGAATTTTCCAAAAATGTTTGGTCATAGTTGGAACCTATATAATCAATTTTCCTTATAGAAAAGGATCTTAAGTATAGGCGATGTTCCTGTCAAAAAAAAAAAGTATAGGCGATGTTTCCAAAATAATCTCAACTATGAGTAACAACTACTTGGAAAGAAAGTAGTAATATATTGCATTGTGGTATAGTATAGTTTTACTACTTTGACAATAATCATGCTTAGTTGATGTACAACTCTTGATTACAAATATCTATGACAATTAATTAGTAATAGTTATAAAATTAAATATTAACATTTTGGAAACATACATTAAGACAAAATCAATAACATATCAAATAACTTTTGTTCGTATATGTTCGTTAAAAAATACAATCGATCAAAATGTAATTTGTAAATTGCGTATAGGTTAAAGTGGTGTAATTATTTTAAAATGGAGGTAGCACTTTCTCCATTTTTTCAATTGCTACACATTGGATTTGTACAAAAATTAAAAAATGAGGAAAATCGATGAAAATGAGACCACAATCACCACATGTTCATTGGTCACAAGCAAGAAAGAGATCGAAAGCTCGCAAAATAAGTTTGAAACACGAGTAGTAGAAGTTTCCTAAAAGCGAATTGCAGTGAAATTTGTGTTCCAAAGATAATTATAGCATGGCATAGGCCTGCTTAGATCTTGTTGGATTTTAAGTTGTTTTTAATGAACAAATAATTGTGGTCTTTTGAATTAGCTGGTGGCTGCTTATCCAGCCTTATCGAAGCTCGATCAGAACGACCCAAATATGTGCGTGGGAATCGGAAAAGGGCCATAGGAGAAAAGATTAATTAAAGTATGGGGCCGTTATTATTGGGGGTGTGACTTGTGAGATATGGAATCATCTTTCCATTATCTGAAAAATAAATTCAATTGATGTGAGATATTGTATTAGCTTCTTCTTTTGTTATCGTGAATAATGAAATGAAATAGCCCATCATCTTGTCAGATGGGCTACTTCTAGTTTTTGTGATAAGGTTTGGCTTGAAGGTGGTCCTGCGTGGATCTCCGACCTAGTTGTATCGGACTCTCCGAACATTATTCCTTAATAATATTGCCTACCTTTCACTTAAGAAAAGCATTTTTCTATTAAGGAGTGGAATATAAATATGTAATAGAATCAGACTATTAAATTAAAAGTCTACGATTTTTGTTTTATGAGATGAAACCATGTATAGTTGGTGATCACATAAGACATTAATTATTATTGTCAAATGAATAAATCGGTTAGGTCTAGAAGCCGTTAGGAGGTTTATCATCGGTTTTATCATAAGTATTTATCAGTTTTTAATCAGTAAAAATAATTTTCAGTAAATATAGGTACGGTGAAAAGAACAAGAGTAAGATAATTCTAAATGTATGAATTTGATGGGTTTTAGGAACTTATATCCTCAACCTTTAGTTGGCGCTGGATAGTTCACATTATTACTGGTTCATGATGCTTTAAGGATATGAAAAGGCTAGATATATTTTTAAAAAGAGCTTATATATCATTTCGGAGACATACAAGACAACAATACAGTGCTCCTCAAGTTGATGATTACAAATCACAATTAAAAGAGGTCACTTGTAGTATACATAAGATAAGTTTGTGGCTTCTAGGAAACAGAGTAGGTCATCGTTGAAGCACCTTATTTAATCATCAATACTCGTAACCAAAGACTTCAACATCATACTTAAGCGCATGGGCAATCCCCGAGTTTCATAAGAAAGACAAATAAAAGTATTAGCAATAAGGTAAGGTTAGCAAATTAGTTGTTACGTGTCTAGCTAGATAGTGTAGCCTTAATTACAATTATATTGGCATCATAGGAAAATTTTCTTTTAAAGATGTTGGGTACTCAAACAAAGCCGATTGCATTAAAAAAAGGCAATTAGGTTTTACCTCTTTTGACGAATATTCCAATGGACTCGAGGTAGTTGTTGTGCCTTCCGAAAAAATCCAACAATAGGGCCCTTAGTTGGGAGTGGAGAAGAGAAACTACGCGGACACTCAATACCACATCCTTGTCCATATGGTCCATATCCCGATGGGCACAAGTTGGTGTGTATCTTGGAGTGTACCAATAAGGCATTCATTCTTTTGGTACTTGTAGTTTCCGTATGTCCCAGAAATTTGTGTGATGAATTCACCACATTTGAGCACAATCTATATAAATGCATGGAAAGTAAGAAAAGAGGGGAAAGTAATATTAGTAATATTGTTTGAAACACAAAGCTAAGAAGATACAATTTTGTCTTGCAATTATAAGATTGATGATAATGTATAGTGATCCTAATCATCCTATTATGAGTATATACCAATGAAAAAGTTTCTTTTCTCATCTTTTTTCTGTTTTATATTTTCAGAACTTCCTCTACTAAAAATTTTACGAAATTGATTGTGAGATCAAAATTGTTTTGAATATTATAATTGTGTACTAACCCTGGACTCGTTTCCGCATTTGCCACCAAACATTTTGGTTTCTGTACGCCCACATGGCTTAGATATGACGAATCCAAGGGCATCGACAATGTATCCATGCCTTATAATAACTTCTTTGATCTGTTCACATTCTTGGAGTACCATGCAGTAGTTTTCTGGCAATTGTGAACCATAAGGTCCGTACTTGGCAACAATTTGGTTCTGCCAAAACACAATATAAAGTAGGGTTACATATAAATATTGACAATTATTTACTTAATGACATAATTAGGAATCGGTAAATGGATTATGATTTGATGCATAGAGAAAGATTAAAAAAAAAGACTAGCAAATTTTCAACACCGTACCTTGGCGATTGCTTGAGCCATTTTCTTAGCTTAGAAAGTGGTTGACGGAAACTTGGTGTGTAGTAAGTTTGAGTAGTAACTAGTAAGTGTGTTGTGATGTGCTGAAGTTGAGGAGGTTAGATCTCTATTTATACATGAAGAGGTAAGGGGCTTTATTATGCTGCCTGTATTATGATGAATTGATGATATTAGTATATTACGCTATTGTATCACGAAGAACATATTCTGTTGGTCCATCATGCTTGCCACTTATTCATTCGAATTTGTTTTATGCTTAAAAAGAGAATATACATCTACTGATCTACAGCGCTCAAATCGTCACGTTGGCTCGAGATGACTGATGAGTCAGGTAGTGTGCTGCGGTCATGTTAGTTTGGGTCACATGATTACTTAGTCTAGTTGATTGCAAGTCCAGTCCATCTCAGTTTAGGGTTGAGCTTTGATCGAGTATATTCTTCAAGTTTAGGTTGAGCTCAAACTAGGTCTTTCTCGGATTTGTGCTAAGCTTAGATCTAGATTTTAATCAGGCTTGGACAATTTGAATAGTAGCATCTAACGAAATAAGCAAAGAAAGTAATTTCTATAGTGTATAATCTGACTATGACAAATAAATCTTAGACGAACGGTAGTAGTATAGCTAGTGGTAGATTTTTCCATTATAATTGATGTCACAGTAATACAGTGATTCCAAAGCGTTCAAAAGAAGCAGAATTCTGAATGGAGAATGATATGCTTAAATGCTTATCTCTAATTTGGAAAAGTTGAAAATAACATCCACCATCTCCGAATATTTGCAAGCATTTATCATAACCACCTTAGTTACATGGACTCTTCAATTCACGTCAAGTACTCGTGTCAGATCCTTGACACTCGGACGTGGACACGAACACTTGGACACTTCATTTTGGGCCAAAATCATTGAAAATTTTCATAGATTAGCGGAGTCAGACACTTGGACACGTACCCGTGTCAGACATGAGTATACGAGTCCAGGTAACAATGATAACCAATAAAACGTGTCCAAGAATAAATTTAATGCTAGTGGCTGGTGCTGAGCAGAAGAAGCATGTAGTTGCTGGTTGAAGTGGCCGAAGCTGCTGCTGCACTTTCTCGCGTCGAGTTGGCGAGAATGACACTCACAAATGCGACGCTTTGAAGGTGGTGCGACTTATTTGCAAGAACGGAGATGGGGCTGCTCCTATTTTTCTTTCTATATGATATATATATGACTTTGGTTCACGTAGCTTATAAAATATAATTGAATCACTTGATTGCAGGCATGTTAGAGGGGCATGCAATATTGCGGTGATAGATCTAGATGGGAATTGGGATGCAAATTGATTGGATTCCGAAGTTATATATATATGTTCATATAACTTTGGCGAAACTTGTTAAAATATAAGTTTGGATGATAGTAGAATGAACTATTTTATGGTTTGAAGTTTATATGCTTACAGGTTTTCTGTGTGCGACAACTTTTCATGGAAGTTGTGGAACATAGTAGTATATAACGACGAATAGCGATGACTTCCGATAAGGAACTTTTGAGTTAATGATAACACCAACCAATAACTTACGCAAAACATATACTCCAAATAATATTGAAAAAGATATGGGTGACTCAAGCAATAATCAAGCTCATTCATAAAAGATAGCAATTTTAGTACTCCAAACAATTAAATTAATTGTTGGATTGCTAAATATCGCTTTGTATTTACTATATTTTGCCCTAAATACATAATAAACTTTTTTATATACCATTCTTTATTACTTCTAATCTTACCCACTCTCCAATATTCCTCCTTTTTCACTCTTCAGTCTATGGCAACTACAATCTCCTACCAATCACCAGAAATAAATAGTCGTTGGACAAAAAGTCGCTAATATATAAGTGATATTCATATCACTCAAATACCTTATTTTTCTCATATTTAGAGTCATTTTTCCTCTTCCTTTTATCATTTTCTAGCTTATTTTGCTTAATTTAGAGTAATTGAGTTATTTGTTGCTTATTTGTGAATATTAGTTATTTTGGTTGTTTATATAGGGTTTGGTAATGCTTATATTTGTGTTTGATGTTGTAGGATCAACCTTAGAGGTCTCCATACCACACACCAAGCATAGACTGGAGCAATTTTGGCAAAATAAGAGCTTTTGGAAGGATTTGTGCACAAGGGTCAAATTCAAATGGTCATAACTTTCAGCACACTAAATATTCTTTAGTGATTCAAGTTGGATATGAAAGTTTGACTCGTGAGTCATAGCTTCCATTTCTCCTTTGCACGTTTGCCAATGCATGTTTTGTATCATTAGTATCTTTAATTACATACTCCCTCCGTCCCATAATATAGTGCTTGTTTCTCTCTTGAGGTCAAACATTAAAATCTTTGACCAAATATTCTCATTAATATATATATGCACACAAAAATATACTCATATAAGATCTTGTTTGATTTGTCTTAATATTCTCATTAATATATACAAAAAAAATACTCATATAAAATTTCATAATATGTGAACGGGTGTACTATGCAAAAAAAAATTCACTGGACCAAAGTGAGATGGAAAAGAAGACAATATTGATTTTTTTTTGGTGAAAAGAGTGGTATCCAATTACATAACTGTTTCAAAAGTCATACAATACGATAATAAATGTTGCATAGAGTGACTAGGGGGGAGGGGGAAAATCCTAGTTACAACACATTCTAGAGGCATATGCCTACACTCATTGGTTAATGCATCCGCCACTTTGTTGTTAGGCCTGCTACAATACCTAAGCCTCATATTCTTAATGATGAGCGAAATTTTAAGATCAAGTACTTGATCTTAAAATGGTGTTTTAACAATGAGTGAGAAAAAGATTGATGGGTGATTGGAAAAAAAAATTGCATCGGACGAGTGAAAGGGTGATCAGGCGTGGGAGTGGGACCCACTGCCTGATCTGATTTTCTTTAATTTTTTTGGGTTTCCGCCAGCCAAAACGGTGCGTTTTGGCTGGAGCTGTGAGCGAGCTCCAGCCAAAACGCATCGTTTAGGCTGGAGGAAACCCAAAATAATTTCAGAAATTTGACGCTGGCAGGCGCGGGATTCCATGCGCTAGCAGCGTGACAAATGTCACACCTTTCCACTTGGCCTGCTCCTATTGGTCATTAAAAATATAACCGTTGTAAATTTTGCAACGGTTATATTTTAAAAAATATAAATAATAAAAATTAAATACCAACGACTCTATTTTATCGAGCTCTACAAATAGAGACCCATTTTGTTATATTTTAGACACACTTAATTTTCTCCATCTTCTTTCACTAATTTCTTCTACTTGTTCTAATTTATTTCATTAACTCTTCTTCTATTGCTCTTTTATTTTAAAATTCTTATAATTATGGAGCCTAATAATCCTAATTATATAAGAAAGAAAGAAACCAACCCCAAAACCGCTCAAAAAACCAAATGCCTAGGCAACAAAATCGTTCAAATACCTCTCAAAATAATTCAAATTATAGTCAACCCTCTCAAAATCAGTCAAATTATCGTCAACCCTCTCAAATAATTACGAATGAAAGGGGTGAAAATTCTCAATATTATTCTCCTCAATATGATAACCTTTACCATGAATCTCCATCTGAAAATGCCAACCTTTCACATCGTCAACCTGATCCTAGTTATGGATTTTCTCAATATCAAGAAGATTCATCTCCATACGATGATGTTGATGAGGATGGTGGTCAATACCAACAAGGTGATAATGATGTTGGTCAATACCAAGAAGGTGATGATTCTGATGATTATGATGAGTTTGTTCAGCCAACTCAATCCTTTTCGCAATTACTATCACCTAATCTATCTGAGCAACCAGAACCACAACCCAATCAATCACAACATCCACCTAATGCAGAAGCAAGTTGTGGTGGTAAGAGGGTTTGGGATCATGTTGAAGATGAGAATCTCATCTCAGCATTTATGAACACTTCTCTTGATAAGGTGATTGGGACGAGTCAAAAGAAAGACGTCTTCTGGGGAAAAGTTTGGGAAGCTTTCGAGGCAGGAAAAATTGCCAACCCAACAGAAATTGCTCCAAGAAATGCGGATATGGTGAAAAGTCGTTGGAGTAGACTTGCTCCACGGGTTTTAAGGTGGGCTGCATTTTATGACGAAGCTCTTGCAAGAAAGAAGAGTGGTTAAAACGATAATGATGTTCTGAAAGAAGCTCATTTATTGCATAATAGGAAACATGGTAGGTTCATCCTCGAACATGCTTGGAATTTGATGAAGAGGTTTTGTAAATGGAGGGTCATAGTTCAAAAATCAATGGAAACTCCACGTGGTCGCTCCAAAAATCCACAAGAAAATGTGGATTCACCTGGAAGCGGAAGTAGCGGTAAAAGACCGAGAGTTGATGGAAGTGACTCAATGCCCGAGACACCTACCAGTGGTGATGGAGGTGACGTCGAACCACGAGGATATGGTGTGAAGAAAGCGAAGTCTAAGCTGAAAGGGGTGGCTGGTCAGATAATTGAGTGTTTCAATTCATTTAATGATATACTTCGGATCCATTCAGAGGTTTGGAGTGCAGATGTTGAAAGATAAGCCAGAAAGTTGGAGGTTGAAACAAGGAAGGTTGCTGCAAAGGAACAAAAAGTACTGCTGCAAACCAGGAGCTTGAACATACAAGAGTATCATAAGAATTGGGATTTGCTGCAATCATTGTTTGCAAAGGAAAATCGAGCACCATTTGAGGAGACAATGGTTGAGAAACTAACAACATGGTTGACGAATAATTCTCCTTTTTAAGTAATGTTTATGTCTAAGTTAAGTTTATGTTTAAGTGTAGTTCATGTGTGAGTTTAAGTTTATGTTTGTGTTTAAGTTTACGTTCAAGTTTAGTTTAAGTTTAAGTTTAAATTTTAGTTTATGTTTATGTTTATTTTGAAGTTTATGTATAAGTTAATAATAGTATGTTTAAGTTCAATTAATAAAAAAAGTTAAAAAACGTACTTGTCTAATTTACTTTTAAGCTTTACTTATTATTTGAATTGACATTTCAATACAGCTTTTTACATTATTGTACTGCTTTTTACATTATTGTTCTGCTTTTTACATTATTGTTCTGCTTTTAGCATTATTGTACTGCTTATTACAGATATTGTTATGCTTTTGACATTATTGTACTGTTTTTAACATTATTGTTCTGCTTTTAACATTATTGTTCTGCTTTTAGCATTATTGTACTGCCTTTACATTATTGTACTGCTTTTATGTATTATTGTTCTGCTTTTACATTATTGTACTGCTTGTAACATTATTGTTCAGCTTTTATGTATTATTGTTCTGCTATACACTACAAGAAAGGGCGTATTTAACGACGGCTAAAAGCCGTCGGTAATTTTGGAAAAACCGTCGGTAAAATATCACCGACCGCTTAGCCGTCGTTAAACGGCAGTCGGTGCACAGGTGGTCGCTGAATTTGGAATCAACGACCGCTAAGCCGTCGGTAAATAATTTAACGACGGTTTCCTTGTAATCAGCGACCGTTTCCAAAAACCGACGGTGGCACCAAACCAACGACTGTTTTAAACAGCCGTTAAATCAACGACGGTTTATAACCGTCGTTGATTTACCGACCGTTAGAAACCGTCGGTAATTCACCAACGGTTATAAACAGTCGTTGTTTGGGCCACATCAACGTCTGTTATAAACCGTCGCTATTATGTAAAAGCAGTCGTTGAAGTGGAAGTCCTTGGATGCATAGTATACCTTACAACGACTGCCTAGCCGTCGTTGATTTAATGTTTAGCCGTCGTTGTTGTTTTGAAATAATATTATTTAGAATATTTTTGTTGTTACCAATAATTAAACCTGTACCATCACACCTGCATGCTTGTGGACCACACTAAAGTTGTTCCTTCATCGCATTCAATTACAAAAATATGCAATTTTGATATATATTACAATTTGCATTGATACTTGTAATTTGCATTGATACTTGTATAATTACATGAAATAGATTACAATTATGTACACAAAATAGATCCCGATGTCGGGAAATAAAGTAGAAGTCTGTGTTTACAAAAATATATATCGACAAAGCTGGAAACTAATAAGCTAGATGCCGATAAATATAGACACTAAATGTCTATAGTTAGACAAACTACCTAGATTAAATATATGTACGCAAAATAGATCCCGGTGTCGAGAAATAAAGTAGAAGTCGGGTTCCAAAAAAATAACCCGACACATCTAGAAACAAAGCGAGATACCGATAAATATTGACACTAAATGCATAAAAGTTAGTTACCTAGTTGCCGAAACCAAAAACACTACACTGTCAAGGGTGTCTCTGTAGCACTACCGCCACCACCAAACCCTGGGTCATCGTCTGGTCTGCGATGTGGAGGGGGGCCTGGGTTGCAACCTGAGGACATGTGGCCGAAACTAGACATGTTCCTCATCATTTCCTCAACAATGGCCCGACTTGACGCTTCCACCCGTCTTCGCGACCATTGCCTCCACCTCTTCCATCCGCGCAGCGACCTTTGCATCCACCTGCGCCTCAATCTGAGATAAAATGGACGGCTCATATGGTTGTGAAGAGCCGCCATCTCCTCGCCCTGATGAAGAGTTGTAGTACAAATGATCTCCCTGACCCAACCCCGAACTTTTCCTCGGTTCCTCCCCCCCAACCTGTCTCCCAATACAACGGATCGGGGTTCTAGTTGTGACCCCTGAGTGGTACAATGGTCCAGCTTCTTCTTGTACGTCTCCTGCATTTGGTTAAATATACTCATATTCAAGTAAAAGAAAGTGGGTAAAATGGCCTATATTAGCCTACATTTGGTTCTAACTTTCCTACTTTGTGTATTTTCAATCAAAACAACTTATAAATACATTAAACTAACTACATATATGATGTTTGAGGTGGTTATAACTTAAACTAGCATCAAACTATTCGTATTCAAACATTTCCAAGTAAAAAGGCCTAAAATGGCCTATATTAGGCTACATTTGGTTCTAACTTTCCTACTTTGTGTATTTTCAATCAAAACAACTTATAAATACATTAAACTAACTACATATATGATGTTTGAGGTGGTTATAACTTAAACTAGCATCAAAGTACTCGTATTCATTCAATTTCAAGTAAAAAGGCCTAAAATGGCCTATATTAGCCTACATTTGGTTCTAACTTTCCTACTTTGTGTATTTTCAATCAAAACAACTTATAAATACATTAAACAAACTACATATATGATGTTTGAGGTGGTTATAACTTAAACTAGCATCAAACTACTCGTATTCAAACATTTCCAAGTAAAAAGGCCTAAAATGGCCTATATTAGCCTACATTTGGTTCTAACTTTCCTACTTTGTGTATTTTCAATCAAAACAACTTATAAATACATTAAACTAACTACATATATGATGTTTGAGGTGGTTTTAACTTAAACTAGCATCAAAGTACTCGTATTCAAACATTTCCAAGTAAAAAGGCCTAAAATGGCCTATATTAGCCTACATTTGGTTCTAACTTTCCTACTTTGTGTATTTTCAATCAAAACAACTTATAAATACATTAAACTAACTACATATATGATGTTTGAGGTGGTTATAACTTAAACTAGCATCAAACTACTCGTATTCAAACATTTCCAAGTAAAAAGGCCTAAAATGGCCTATATTAGGCTACATTTGGTTCTAACTTTCCTACTTTGTGTATTTTCAATCAAAACAACTTATAAATACATTAAACTAACTACATATATGATGTTTGAGGTGGTTATAACTTAAACTAGCATCAAAGTACTCGTATTCATTCAATTTCAAGTAAAAAGGCCTAAAATGGCCTATATTAGCCTACATTTGGTTCTAACTTTCCTACTTTGTGTATTTTCAATCAAAACAACTTATAAATACATTAAACTAACTACATATATGATGTTTGAGGTGGTTATAACTTAAACTAGCATCAAAGTACTCGTATTCATTCAATTTCAAGTAAAAAGGCCTAAAATGGCCTATATTAGCCTACATTTGGTTCTAACTTTCCTACTTTGTGTATTTTCAATCAAAACAACTTATAAATACATTAAACTAACTACATATATGATGTTTGAGGTGGTTATAACTTAAACTAGCATCAAACTACTCGTATTCAAACATTTCCAAGTAAAAAGGCCTAAAATGGCCTATATTAGCCTACATTTGGTTCTAACTTTCCTACTTTGTGTATTTTCAATCAAAACAACTTATAAATACATTAAACTAACTACATATATGATGTTTGAGGTGGTTTTAACTTAAACTAGCATCAAAGTACTCGTATTCAAACATTTCCAAGTAAAAAGGCCTAAAATGGCCTATATTAGCCTACATTTGGTTCTAACTTTCCTACTTTGTGTATTTTCAATCAAAACAACTTATAAATACATTAAACTAACTACATATATGATGTTTGAGGTGGTTATAACTTAAACTAGCATCAAACTACTCGTATTCAAACATTTCCAAGTAAAAAGGCCTAAAATGGCCTATATTAGGCTACATTTGGTTCTAACTTTCCTACTTTGTGTATTTTCAATCAAAACAACTTATAAATACATTAAACTAACTACATATATGATGTTTGAGGTGGTTATAACTTAATCTAGCATCAAACTACTCGTATTCAAACATTTCCAAGTAAAAAGGCCTAAAATGGCCTATATTAGCCTACATTTGGTTCTAACTTTCCTACTTTGTGTATTTTCAATCAAAACAACTTATAAATACATTAAACTAACTACATATATGATGTTTGAGGTGGTTTTAACTTAAACTAGCATCAAAGTACTCGTATTCAAACATTTCCAAGTAAAAAGGCCTAAAATGGCCTATATTAGCCTACATTTGGTTCTAACTTTGGATATCATTTGGATCACAAAGCGTTGGAGTCCCAACACTCGTCTCCTGAAGGAAGTCGAAGTCAACCGGAGCATCAATCACAGACCTTGCCTTTGTCCTAAACACAGCCCACCATTGAGCACGATCTCTTTTCAAGCTTGGGTACGGTGCGAAATATACTTGGCTAACCTGGTATGATAGCACAAAGGGATCAAACTTGGGGTATTTCTTGGTGTGGTTGACTTCAACTAGCTTGTATTGATCGATGTTCATTCCCCTCACATTGTCCATCCAATTGCACTTGAACAAAACAGTGCTATATTGACTACGAGCACCGGTAAACTTCAATTCTATAACATCATCTAGAATCCCAAAGAAATCACTCCCACCGTCATTAGACACACACACTCCATAATTCATGGTGGATTTGTGGTTGCTTGATGCTTTTGTTTAGAAATTGTATCCATTAACATAGTATCTATTCCAAGTGCGAACTAATGTCGAAGGACCCATTGCCAAAGCAAACAGTACATCATCATTGGGTTTGTCTTGAATAACCTATTGAAATTCATTCATATTATTAATACATTAACATTTCTTGAATAACCTATTGAATAACCTATAGTCACACAAACTCACTTTCGATCTAAACCAATCAAGGTATTCTGCTTCATGTTGCACCCACACATCTTCCCTACGTAGAGTAGGTCGAATTTGAAGAATGTGGTCCTCGAAATCCCTTACAAACAATACAATTGTTAATGTCTAAATTTAAAATGAAAGTTAAATTTATAAATAATATGATTAATAACAAGTGTTTTACTTCTCAAATTCTTGTAAGATGCCTGTATTTGCTAACACATATAGGTGTGCACGTTGTAGTTCCACTTCAGTTAAAAATCGTGTTCCTCCTGCATTAGACGGCCGACCACAATTAACCCTGAATAGCTCTGGGACAGTTTCGTCGAGCATCCTATCAAGTTCATCATTTACATTACGGCCTGAATCTCGTGTCTTAGTATCCACTCCTTGCTGAAAGTAGTTTGAACAGAAGTTTGCAATCTCTTCACACAAGTACGCATTACAAATAGAACCCTCCACACGAGCCTTGTTACCAATTTTGCGTTTCAAATGATTGAGGAACCTAAGAAGGTGGTTATAAAAAAGAGTTACACAATTGCGAACAACAATAAAAAAGGATATATGAAAATGAAGGATAAGGTACCTTTCAAAGGGATACATCCAACGGTATTGCACGGGACCACATAGCCTAGCTTCGCGTGGAAGGTGAACTGGTAAGTGTTCCATGGAATTGAAGAATGATGGTGGGAAAATCTTTTCGAGTTTACAAAGGATCTCGGCTATGTCCTTTTCCAACCTTTCCATGTCACTTACTGTGATGGTGGAGCAACACAAATCACGGAAAAAAAGGCTAATCTCAGTGACAACTTTCCACACATGAACCGGAAGCAACTCCTTTAATGCAATCGGCAATAATCTTTCCATGAAGACATGACAGTCATGGCTTTTCATACTGTGCAGCTTACCGGACTGCATGTCCACACATCTTGTTAAGTCGGAAGCATAGCCATCGGGAAATTTCAAATCTCTGACCCAGTTGCATAATACTTTCCTTTGGGACTTGTCTAGTGCGAAAGGTGCTTTTGGTGGAGTTTCTTTTCCGTTTGCATCCTTGGTGACATGAAGTTGAGGCCTTTTGCACAATTTAGCAATGTCTTTTCTAGATGCAACGGTGTCTGCTGTCTGTTTTTTCACATCCATAACTGTGTGAATGAGTTGGTCGAAGAAGTTTTTCTCAATGTGCATGACGTCAAGGTTGTGACGAAGATGCAGATCTTTCCAGTATGGGAGCTCCCAAAGACAGCTTTGTTTGAACCACCCATTTTTCAACTTTTTCAAAGCGTTAAGTGCATCTGGTCCATCTGTAGCCTTTGGCAAGTCTTTAACACATGACCACAACTCTTCCCCAGACATGATGTGTGGTGGAGACCCTTTTTCAACCTTATTTCTGCAAAAAGCTACTTTGTTTTTACGAAAAGGATGATCTTCAGGAAGGAATTGATGGTGACAATCAAACCAAGAAACTTTACCCCCATGCTCGAGCCAAAAAGCTTTGGATTTATCCATACAATAAGGACAAGCCTTTTTCCCAGCGGTAGACCAGCCAGATAGCATACCGTAAGCAGGAAAATCATTTATTGTCCAAAGAATGGCGGCACGCATATTGAAATTTTGTTTCCTAGAAATGTCATAAGTAGTTTCTCCAACATCCCATAATTGCTTCAATTCCTCGATTAAGGGTTGCATGTACACATCCAAGTTTCCCTTCGGATTTTTAGGACCGAGAACGAGCAACGAAAGGAACATGAAGGGTTTTTTCATGCACATCGATGGCGGCAAGTTGTACGGGGTTAAGATGACCTAGGCCAACATGAATATTGACCCCCAAACTTTCCATGTGGACCAAACCCATCGGTACACAAACCGAGCCGAACATTCCTAGGCTCAGATGCAAATTCGCCAAATGATCTATCCAAATGCTTCCAAGCTTCACTGTCGCTAGGGTGAGCCATTTTGTCTTCGACTCTTGGATTTTTGGCATGCCATGTCATTTCTTCAGCAACGTTCTTTGTTGCATACAACCTCTGCAATCTCGGTGTGATTGGGAAATAAATCAAAACTTTCATTTTAACTAAAGACCCCTTAGAAGTCCTCTTGTATCTGTCGCTATCGCACACTCTACATCTGTCCAAGTGTGCATCTGTTCTCCAAAACAAAGATACAACCTTTGGGGGCAAGCATGAATCTTCTCGTGGGGAAGCTCTAATCCCTCCAAGATCTTCTTCGTATCGTAAAATGTGTTACTCATGTTGTTGTTGCTAGGTATTGCTTCTTTCATTAATGAAACAAAAGCATCAACACACCTATGTGGCAAATTGTACTCACACTTCAAAGATACGATTCTAGATGCCATTTCCAACACAGACATGGAGCTCCCGTCGTACAACGGTTCCTCAGAAGCCTTTAATAGGTCAAGAAACACCTTTGCTTGAGGATTAGGCTCCTCCTCCATTCCACTAGGCTCTTCAACAGTGGATCGGTTCCGGGTTATTCCCAAGAGCATCGAAAACCATTTCACGGCACGGATTAGATAGCTCTTTCGCGGGTTGAGGTAACTCTTCACCATGAGAATACCAACCGTAGTAATCGGGTATAAAGCCCTTGCTATACAAATGCCCTTTAACCGTGTCTGCGTCATGCATACGTCTGTTCTTGCATTTCGGACACGGACATCTAACTTCATCCTTACCGGGGTTTCGGGATTTACTTTGCAAAAATCAATGAATTCATCAACCCCCTCAAGAACTCGGGCCTCAAGTTACGCACATTGTCATATCTATCATACATCCACCAACGCTCCTTCCGTTTCATGGTGACAAATTCTACAATTCTAAACCATTTCAATGACAATACTCATTAACAACCAACATACGTACAATTAAAACATATTTGTGAAATACATATAGGGCCTAAAATGATGTCCAAAGGTCCTTATCACTCCAACCTAACCCATTCTTCGACGTCTAACCCCACTAGTGAATGTATGCCAACTATTCGCTTCTACGTAAATTCCGGCAAAGCATTTCCCATGAGTTCTCCAAGTACACAATGTCGCCTTCGTAAAAGCTTACATATGTACCCGAGAGAACAACATAGAGAAACAACATCACCGGAAATTACATAGAATAGAACAAAAGGCATACATTCACCACCTAAGTGAGGTCAAACGTCGAAGAACAGTCCCAATCGGGGACTATTCAAGATATACTCCTAATGAGTATACCTTGAACGGGTATCTATGCACATGATGATGCAAACATATTTATTTAAACACTTAACTTTAATTTATAACCTCATCCAAACTATTTCCACGAAAACAAATATGTCAAAAACAATATAAACAATTTAAATAGTGTAAACTAGATAAAGGAATGTGCAATAAATAAATTATTGTCATAATTATATAGTTTTTAACTTTTATAACCTTTAATAAACGAACCACTATAAAAACTATTGTGATAATTATATAGTAACTTAAACTTATACAATTAAAGTAACTTAATCTTCAAAGTAATATAAACTAAATTTTTTTATAGTTTTTAACATTCTCTAAACAAACGTTTTTTTAATACATTATATTTCATGATGAAAAACTTACACAAAAATTAAAATATAGAATTTACATGAACGAAAACAATATAAATTGAAGACAAAATATGGTAAAAAATTGCTACTAACCTTACAATTAAGCCAAAGAGAAACACCAAAGTGCTACGTAATCCTACATCATGTAGAAAATCAATTATTCAACGGCACCTTTAAACGTCGTGAACAAACTTAATTCCAAATTCTCAACATGTTCACCGAGAAAGTACAATGCATATGATAAAAAACGTAAACGTTTACATTTGCATTACCAAATAACAAACAAATTAAATGGATGTAAACCATTATCCATAGAGAACACACATAGATGCATCATCTCTAAAATAAAAAATAATAGCCTAAGTTCAAGCTTGTTTTCATCAGATGAACAACACCCATATCTTCTTTCTTCATTATTCATCATCCTTTGTTTTTCCTTTGATATTAAGTCCAACAATTTTGGGTTACTTTCACCCATTCTTTTTTTCCACCAAATGTTAGAAAACAAAAATACCCACATGCTCTTTCTTCTTGTTACCGATTTCACTCACCAAATCACTAAAATCTGACTATGAAATTATATGAAAAAATAATAAGTAGTATGAACTTTGATTAAAGAAATGATTTATTATAAGATCAAACACTTAAATGAAGAAATATACATAAAATAAAGCAAGACTAACAAAATGTGAGTAAAAACCGACAAAAACAAGATTCGAATTTTTAGGAGAAATAACAAGAATTAGCAAAAACCAAATTTTTCGGGGTTTAGTTTCATGAGTACACAAATTATTAAAAAAAAAAAAAATAGATATTGGCACCGCTTACCACCGGCGAAATGTAGGTCCCAAGAAGAGTCGATGCAACTTCGTCGCCCAAGGTCGTCGCCCGAAGTTCACTTCTCTCACGAGGAAAAAACCCAATTGTTAGGGTTTGGTTCATGAGTACAAAAATTTTTAAAAAAAAGGAGAAAATAAAGCTTACCGGCCGAAGTGAGGTGGAGGTGGGTTTCGTCATTCGCCGTTGGTCGGGAGGAAGGAGGAAAGGCAGGTGGAGGTGGTTTCGTCATTGTTGTGCTCGCCCAAAGCTTCCCTCCTTTTTTTTTCGTTGAAAATAAAACCCGATGAAACACCGATTCAATTAAACCCCCCTTCGGAAATCAACGACCGTTTCTAACCGTCGCCCAAGCTAAAAAAAATTCTCGCTTTTAATTCCACAAAATCAACGACCATTGTTAGCCGTCGTTATTTATCAACGATGACTAAACCGTCGTTATATGATACAAAAGCGGACGGTAATCAACGACGGCTTATAGCCGTCGCTTACTATGGATTTGCCGACGGTTTTCCTAGCCGTCGCTGATAGGCCGTCGTTATTTTGTCATTTTCTTGTAGTGATATAACTCGAGCATACTTGTTCACCATTTGCTCACACCAAATCTAAACACATTGTCAAATTTATACAATGAACTCCTTCAACTTAATCTTTACCGCTTCAAGTTCATCTAGTTCTGAGGATGAAATAAGATCATCACGAGCAAACATTGATCAAGAAATAGATGAATTCTTAATCAATGTTGTTCAACCAAATGTTCCAACTCTTATATCAAATGTTACTCCCGCACCAAGGAATAGAAGAACAAAAGTGACTGATCCTAATGTGGATCATCAGCGGCCTATTCGAGGCAGGGAGGAAGGCCATAGACGATTGTTCAATGATTACTTTGCTGATCAACCAGTCTATCCTGCTCGTTTATTTCGTCGAAGATTTCGAATGCAGCAACATGTCTTTCTTCGGATTATGGAAAGTGTCGTACCAGGTGATACATGGTTCACTCAAAAAAGAGATTGTACGGGACGGTTAGGTTTATCGCCCCTTCAAAAGTGTACAACTGCTATTCGAATACTTGCGTACGGGGTAGCGGCGGACTCGCTTGACGAGTATGTGCGAATTAGTGAAAGCACAGCTCGAATAGCATTAATGAAATTCACCAAGGGGGTTATCAACCAATTTGGTGCCGAGTACTTGAGACGGCCAACTCCAAATGATTTGGCTAGACTACTTCGATTCGGTGAAGAACGTGGATTTCCGAGCATGATCGGTAGCATAGATTGTATGCATTATTGGGAATGGAAAAATTGTCCGACGGCATGGAAAGGACAATATCAAGGAAGAGTTGGTGTTGCTACTTTAGTTCTTGAAGCTGTGGCTGATCGTGACTTATGGATATGGCATTCTTTCTTCGGGATACCAGGTTCGTGCAATGACCTGAATGTTCTTCACCGATCTCCTGTGTTTAGGGATGTTTTAGAAGGTCGAGTACCACGCGTGCAATTTACGGTGAATGGTAACCAATATGATAAGGGTTATTATCTCACTGATGGTATATATCCGAATTGGGCAACATTCATTCAATCAGTTACATGTCCTCAAACTTGCAAGGACAAGTTATTTGCTCAACACCAAGAAGGAGCTCGAAAAGGTGTTGAGAGAGCATTTGGGGTGCTGCAATCTCGGTTATCTATAGTTCGTAAACCATCCCTCGCATGGGATGAAGAAATTCTCAATGATATCATGTTGTCTTGCATTATCATGCACAACATGATTGTGGAAGATGAACGAGATACATATGCATGCACACTACGCAGATACTACTGAGTTCACTTCAAATACAAGTAATAATGCCGACAAATTTGAATATTATCATGATCGGATCGTAGATATCAACCGTTACATGGCGAATAGAGATGCAATTGAAGATGAGCATGTGCATCAATCCTTGAAACGTGACTTGGTTGCCAATATATGGCAGAAGTTTGGCCGTAATGCTAATTAAGAGCATTTCATTATGTATTTTATGTATTTAGTTCCTAATTAAGTTTATAATTTGTTCTTGTATTTCATTATATGTCTCTAAATTAAAAATATATTAAAAATGCAAATTGTGTCTCATAAATTAATTATTAGATCGTTAATTATGTATGCATAAGATTGTGGTAGCTAATTTCGTATTCAATTAATTAATGAAAATATATTAAAAATGCTAATTGCATATGCTACGTATTAATAATAGCTAATTATGTAGATAACTTAATTATTAAAATAATAATTATAATATTAAAATTATTAATTTAATTAATTAATAATAAAATAGCAATTAGTAATGAATATTTCATATCATTAAAAAGTAAATAATAAAAATATTGTATAATGGTGGATGGGTGATGAGAGAGAAAAAGTAGTTGGGTGGGGTCAAAAAATAAGAGAGAGAGGAAAAACTAGTTGGGATGATCTTTTTTTTGGTTCATTGTTAAGAAGAAAGTGGGAAAAGATTGTGGGATGTAATTTTTGAGAGAGAAAGTTAGAAAGAGAGTGGGATTATCTTTTTTTCATTCATCATTAATGGTGCTCGAGGTCCTTAACCCTACCTTTTAAAACTTCAGGTTCTTAACCCTATCTGTTGGCAAAGTTTAGGTCCTTATTGTACTCATAACTCACTCTTAGCTTGAAGTTAGAATTTCTATTGGATACTTAATGGTTGAGACCTATAAAAAATATTTGGTCATAGTTGGAACCTATAAAATCAATTTTCCTTATAGAAAAGGATCTTAAGTATAGGCGATGTTTCCAAAATAATCTCAACTATGAGTAACAACAACTTGGAAAGGAAGTAGTAATATACTTGCATTGTGGTATAGTATAGTTTTACTACTTTGACAATAATCATGCTTAGTTGATGTACAACTCTGACTACAAATATCTATGACAATTTATTAATAATTGTTATAAAATTAAATATTAACATTTTGGAAACATACATTAAGACAAAATCAATAACATATCAAATAACTTTTGTTCATATATGTTCGTTAAAAAATACAATCGATCAAAATGTAATTTGTAAATTGCGTATAGGTTAAAGTGGTGTAATTATTTTAAAATGGAGGTAGCACTATCTCTATTTTTTCAATTGCTACATATTGGATTTGTACAAAAATTAAAAAATGAGGAAAATCGATGAAAATGAGACCACAATCACCACATGTTCATTGGTCACATGCAAGAAAGAGATCGAAAGCTCGCAAAATAAGTTTGAAACACGAGTTTTCCTAAAAGCGAATTGCAGTGAAATTTGTGTTCCAAAGATAATTATAGCATGGCATAGGCCTGCTTTGATCTTGTTGGATTTTAAGTTGTTTTTAATGAACAAATAATTGTGGTCTTTTGAACTAGCTGGTGGCTGCTTATCCAGCCTTATCGAAGCTCGATCAGAACGACTCAAATATGTGCGTGGGAATCGGAAAAGGGCCATAGGAGAAAAGATTAATTAAAGTATGGGGCCGTTATTATTGGGGGTGTGACTTGTGAGATATGGAATCATCTTTCCATTATCTGTAAAATAAATTCAATTGATGTGAGATATTGTATTAGCTTCTTCTTCTGTTATCGTGAATAATGTAACGAAATAGCCCATCATCTTGTTAGATGGGCTACTTCTGGTTCATGATGCTTTAAGGATATGAATGGGCAAGATATATTTTTAAAAAGAGCTTATATATCATTTCACAGACATACAAGACAACAATACAGTGCTCCTCAAGTTGATGATTACAAATCACAATTAAAAGAGGTCACTTGTAGTATACATAAGATAAGTTTGTGGCTTCTAGGAAACGGAGTAAGTCATTGTTGAAGCACCTTATTTAATCATAAATACTCGTAACCAAAGACTTCAACATCATACTTAAGCGCATGGGCAATCCTGAGTTTCATAAGAAAGACAAATAAAAGTATTAGCAATAAGGTAAGGTTAACAAATTATTTGTTACGTGTCTAGCTAGATAGTGTAGCCTTAATTACAATTATATTGGCATCATAGGAAAAATTTATTTTAAAGATGTTGGGTACTCAAACAAAGCCGATTGCATTAAAAAAAGGCAATTAGGTTTTACCTCTTTGACGAATATTCCAGTGGACTCGAGGTAGTTGTTGTGCCTTCCGAAAAATCCAACAATAGGGCCCTTAGTTGGGAGTGGAGAAGAGAAACTGCGCGGACACTCAATACCACATCCTTGTCCATATGGTCCATATCCTGATGGGCACAAGTTGGTGTGTATCTTGAGTGTACCAATAAGGCATTCATTCTTTTGGTACTTGTAGTTTCCGTATGTCCCAGAAATTTGTGTGATGAATTCACCACACTTAAGCACAATCTATATAAATGCATGGAAAGTAAGAAAAGAGGGAAAAGTAATATTAGTAATATTGTTTGAAACACAAAGCTAAGAAGATACAATTTTGTCTTGCAATTATAAGATTGATGATAATGTATAGTGATCCCTATCATCCTATTATGAGTATATACCAATGAAAAAGTTTATTTTCTCATCTTTTTTCTGTTTTATATTTTCAGATGTTCCTCTACTAAAAATTTTACGAAATTGATTGTGAGATCAAAATTGTCTTGAATATTATGATTGTGTACTAACCCTGGACTCGTTTCCGCATTTGCCACCAAACATTTTGGTTTCTGTACGCCCACATGGCTTAGATATGACGAATCCAAGGGCATCGACAATGTATCCATGCCTTATAATAACTTCTTTGATTTGTTCACATTCTTGGAGTACCATGCAGTAGTTTTCTGGCAATTGTGAACCATAAGGTCCGTACTTGGCAACAATTTGGTTCTGCCAAAACACAATATAAAGTAGAGTTACATATAAATATTGACAATTATTTACTTAATGACATAAGTAGGAATGGGTAAATGGATTATGATTTGATGCATAGAGAAAGATTAAAAAAAAAAGACTAGCAAATTTTCAACACCGTACCTTGGCGATTGCTTGAGCCATTTTCTTAGCTTAGAAAGTGGTTGACGGAAACTTGGTGTGTAGTAACTTTGAGTAGTAAGTGTATTGTGATGTGCTGAAGTTGAGGAGGTTAGATCTCTATTTATACATGAAGAGGTAAGGGGCCTTATTATGCTGCCTGTATGATGAATTGATGATATTAGTATATTACGCTATTGTATCACGAAGAACATATTCTGTTGGTCCATCATGCTTGCCACTTATTCGTTCGAATTTGTTCTATGCTTAAAAAGAAAATATACATCTACTGATCTACAGCGCTCAAATCGTTACGTTGGCTCGAGATGACTGATGAGTCAGGTAGTGTGGGGTTAATGTATCCTATCGCATCCAGTTGGATCATCCTCGGGGTTGTATCCGATTATTCCAGGTGCTGTGGTCATGTTAGTTTGGGTCATATGATTACTTAGTCTAGTTGATTGCAAGTCCAGTCCTCAGTTTAGGGTTGAGCTTTGATCGAGTATATTCTTCAAGTTTAGGTTGAGCCCAAACTAGGTCTTTCTCGGATTTGTGCTAAGCTTAGATCTAGATTTTAGTCAGGCTTGGACAAATTGAATAGTAGCATCTAACGAAATAAGCAATGAAAGTAATATCTATAGTGTATAATCTGACTATGACAAATAAATCTAGACGAACGGTAGTAGTATAGCTAGTGATTCCAAAGCGTTCAAATGAAGCAGAATTCTGAATGGAGAATGATATGCTTAAATGCTTATCTCTAATTTGGAAAAGTTGAAAATAACATCCACCATCTCCGAATATTTGCAAGCATTTATCATAACCACCTTAGTTACATGGACTCTTCAATTCACGTCAATCGTGTCGAGATCCTCGACACTTCCGGACGTGCACACGAACACTTGACACTTTATTTTGGGCCAAAATCGTTGAAAATTTTCATAGATTAGCGGAGTCATACACTTGGACACGTACCCGTGTCAGACATGGGTATACGAATCCAGGTAACATAGATAACCACAATAAAACGTGTCCAAGAATAAATTTAATGCTAGTGGCTGGTGCTGAGCAGAAAAAGCATGTAGTCGCTGGTTGAAGTGGCCGAAGCTGCTGCTGCACTTTCTCGCGTCGAGTTGGCGAGAATGACACTCACAAATGCGACGCTTTGAAGGTGGTGCGACTTATTTGCAAGAACGGAGATGGGGCTGCTCCTATTTTTCTTTCTATATGATATATATATGACTTTGGTTCACGTAGCTTATAAAATATAATTGAATCACTTTGATTGCAGGCATGTTAGAGGGGCATGCAATATTGCGGTGATAGATCTAGATGGGAATTGGGATGCAAATTGATTGGATTCCGAAGTTATATATATATATGTTCATATAACTTTGGCGAAACTTGTTAAAATATAAGTTTGGATGATAGTAGAATGAACTATTTTATGGTTTGAAGTTTATATGCTTACAGGTTTTCTGTGTGCGACAACTTTTCATGGAAGTTGTGGAACATAGTAGTATATAACGACGAATAGCGATGACTTCAGATAAGGAACTTTTGAGTTAATGATAACACCAACCAATAACTTACGCAAAACATATACTCCATATGATATTGAAAAAGATATGGGTGACTCAAGCAATAATCAAGCTCATTCATAAAAAATAGCAATTTTAGTACTCCAAACAATTAAATTAATTATTGGATTGCTAAATATCGCTTTGTATTTACTATATTTTGTCCTAAATACATAATAAACTTTTTTATATACCATTCTTTATTACTTCTAATCTTACCCACTCTCCTATATTGCTCATTTTTCACTCTTCCGTCTATGGCAACTACAATCTCCTACCAATCACCAGAAATAAATAGTCGTTGGACAAAAAGTCGCTAATATATAAGTGATATTCATATCACTCAAATACCTTATTTTTGTCATGTTTAGAGTCATGTTTCCTCTTCCTTTTGTCATTTTCTAGCTTATTTCGCTTAATTTAGAGTAATTGAGTTATTTGTTGCTTATTTGTGAATATTAGTTATTTTGGTTGTTTATATAGGGTTTGGTAATGCTTATATTTGTGTTTGATGTTGTAGGATCAACCTTAGAGGTCTCCATACCACACACCAAGCATAGACTAGAGCAATTTTGGCAAAATAAGAGCTTTTGGAAGGATTTGTGCATAAGGGTCAAATTCAAATGGTCATAACTTTCAGCACACTAAATATTCTTTAGTGACTCAAGTTGGATATGAAAGTTTGACTCGTGAGTCATAACTTCCATTTCTCCTTTTTATGTTTGCCAATGCATGTTTTGTATCATTAGTATCTTTAATTACATACTCCCTCCGTCCCATAATATAGTGCTTGTTTCTCTCTTGAGATCAAACTTTAAAATCTTTGACCAAATATCCTCATTAATATATACAAAAAAATATACTCATAAAAGATCTTGTTACATTTGTCTTAATATTCTCATTAATATATACAAAAAAAACATACTCATAAAATTTCATAATATGTGAACGGGTGTACTATGGAAAAAAAAACTTCACTGGACCAAAGTGAGATGGAAAAGAAGACAATATTGATTTTTTTTTTGGTGAAAAGAGTGGTAACCAATTACATAAATGTTTCAAAAGTCATACAATCCGATAATAAATGTTGCATACAGTGACTAGGGCCGGGGGAGGGGAGAAATCCTAGTTACAACACATTCTAGAGGCATATGCCTACACTCCGTGGCTAATGCATCCGCCACTTTGTTGAATGGCCTGCTACGATACCTAAGCCTCATATTCGGGTACCTCATGCACCACTGCCTGTAAGTGTCAACCATGTTAGAGAATTTGTCAGATTGCTCCTTTTGGAGCATGATATCAATGGCAACCTGGCAATCAAAGTAAATAACAGCTTTTGCATATATGTGAGCCTCCACAATGTAGAAAGCTTCTAGAATACCAAGAATCTCCGCAGTCAAGGGGTCTGACGTGTACACTCTTTTCCCAAACCCTAGTATCCAATTTCCCCCAGGGCCTCTTACTATTCCCCCCAAACCCACAACATCATTTAGACCAATAAAGGAGGCGTCCACATGGATCATGACAAACTCGTTAGAGCAGAGCGAGAGACATGCATGGAGGTGGAGGTATAACTGATATATAATTTTTCTTTTTGACGGGAAAATAACGTGTGTTACTGAATAGCCGGCAAACTGGATCTCTAATACTACATGGCAGAATTTGCCAGCTTACAAATTAAAACTACAACGTAACCATGCATGTGGTTTTGCTGTTAACTTCATAACTTTAGCATATTAATACTAATTTTTTTCTTCTTCTGAAGAACGACCATATCATATTTATACTTCATTATATTGTACACCCTTCATTTTTCATTGATCTAATTATATAAGATAAGAAATGTGCAGAAATGGACCACTCAGAAAAGAGAAAAAGTGTAGGTTAGTTTACTATATTTTAAGAGAGAAATATATAACGTACAGAAGATAGAGTGTGTATATGGACCAAGGTGATTAAAGTATTGTAAATCTTTTGCCACAATAGAAATAAAGTATGGATTTTCACCATATACCCCCGACAATTTATTTATTCACCATATATCCTTGCACTTTTTAGAATTCACCATATATCCCTCAATTTCTTCAAAATTTACCATATGTCCTTAATGACTAAAGACCCTCACGTTTTTCTGTCATTAACCCCTAATTCCGTTACCAAACCCTAATTAACCCCTATTTGAGTCGTTAACCTTAACTGATCACCATTAAAACACCACAAATGACCCCTTTTATCACTCTTCCTCCATAACTCTCTTCCTTCTTTTTTTGGCCTTAGGTGTTGTTTCAATGCTAAGTTGTTAGGGTAAACGAGTGAAATATGGACTAATTAAGGTTTAGTAATGGAATCAGGGGTTAATGATCAAAAAAGTTGATAGTCGTCAATCATTAATGGAACATGGTGAATTATAAAGAAATTGAGGGGTATATGGTGAATTTTGAAAACATCGAGGGTATATGGTGAATAAAATAATTTATCGGGGGTATATGGTGAAAAATCCGAATAAAGTATAAATGGGTAGAATTTTAAAAAACAATTGAAAATGAAAAGTGGTTGATTAATAAAAATCGGAGGAAATAAGAATTTTATTTTGCCTACTTCCAAATCGCCTTCTCGTACTTCCTCTTAAATCTCTTAAAGTTGGGATCTCTAATGAATAATTAATTGTTGAGATCTATAAAAATGTTCGGCCATAGTTGGAACCCATAGCATCAATTTTTCCTTAAAAAAGGATCTTAAGTACAGGACTATAAGTAACGCTCCCAAAAATAATTTCAACTATGAGTAGCAGCTAGCTACATGGAAAGGAGGACATAATATATTGCATTTGTGTTATACTATAGTTGCACCACTTCGACAATAATCATGCTTAGCCAATGTACAACTTTAATTACTAATACCTATGAGAATTTATTAGTAATAGTTATAATATCTAATATTAATATTCTGAAAACATACATTGAGACATAAGCAATAACATACTTTTGGGAACAAGTATCATATAACTTTTGTTTGTATATACTCCCTCCGTCCCTAAATAGAGTTCTTTTGGGCACAAGCATTAATAAGAAATCATGTGTAGGACTTTAGTTGTATTAAATCATAATTAAATATAGAAGTTGGTACACTTTTTATGAATTGTTTATTAAAGGAGAGAGAATGTGGGTCATATGGGAAAGTGGGTGATATTATAAAAATTAAAAGCAAAATAATATTTTAATTGGTGGACCCATACCAAATAAGGAAATGGGAAATCTATTTGGGACAAACATAAATGGAAAAATGGGTACTCTATTTAGGGACGGAGGAAGTATTCGTTAAGAAATAAAATCTAAGTGTACGTAATATGTGAATTGCGTATAAGTCAAAGTTGGACTAAGCGCATTCTCCCTAACTTTGATTGATTCGGTTCGATTGATTCGGTTCGGTGATTGATTCGATTCGGCGTTCGGTTGATTCGGTTCATTAATTCGATTCGGTTCGGTGATTCGATTCGGTTCGTTGATTGGTTCGGTTCGTTGTTCGGTTCAATTCCTAAATTTATTCATTACTATTAAAATAGAGGAAATACTTTCTCCATTTTTGGAAAATCGATGAAAATCAGACCACATGTTCATTTGATTACAAGCAAGAAAGAGAGGGAAAGCTGGCAAAAGTTGGAAACACGAGTGGTAGGAGTTTCTTAATAGAGAACTGCAGTGAAATCTGTGTTCCAAAGATCTTTATAGCATGGTATTGGCCCGCTTAGATCTTGTTGGATTTCATTAAATATCTGACTTATTCATTTGATGGGTTTTCAAAAGTATTTTTCCATTAAGGAGTGCGAATCTAATAGAATAAAACTATTAAAGGTCTACGATTTTTGTTTTATGAGATGAAAGTATGAAATTAATTATGGTATAGTTGGTAATCACATAAGATTTATTATTGTCAAATGAATAAAGGTAGGTCTACGAGCTTTTAGGAGGTTTATCATCGGTTTGAAGTATATATTAATTAGTTCTTAATCCGTAAAAATTCTGAATGGACAGTTCGCATTATTAATGGTTCATGATGCTCTAATGAAACTTATAATCCATTCCTTGTTGCCAAATGCAACTAAAGCTAGCTTTGCTCCCTTGGTTTAATATAACTTATTAAAGCGAAAAAAGAAACAAAAAGGATACAAGAGGACAAGATATATTTTTTAAAAAGAGCTTATATATCATTTAACAGACATACATGACAAACAAAGACAGCAATATAGTGCTCTCTCAAGTTAATGATTACAAACCAGACTCAAAAGAGGTCACTTATAGTATACATAAGATAGTGGCTTCTAGAAACGGACATAGGTCATCGTTGAAGCACCTTATTTATTCATCAATACTCGTAACCAAAAACTTCAACATCATACTTAAGCGCATGGGCAATCCAGCTGAGTTTCATAAGAAACACAAATAAAAGCATTAGCAACAGGGTAAGATTGTTTTAAGACAAATTAGTTGTTACTTGTCTAGCAAGGATAGTGTAGCTTTTACTATAATATAATTATATTGTCATCTGAGAAAATATTTTTCTTAAAGATGTTGGGTATCGACAAAAAAACGTGTGTATTCAAATAAGACAATTAATTTATTTTTACCTCTTTGACGCATATTCCAGTGGACTCGAGGTAGTTGTTGTGCCTTCCGAAAAATCCAACAATAGGGCCCTTAGTTGGGAGTGGAGAAGAGAAACTGCGTGGACACTCAATACCACATCCTTGTCCATATGGTCCATATCCTGATGGGCACAAGTTGGTGTGTATCTTGAGTGTACCAATAAGGCATTCATTCTTTTGGTACTTGTAGTTTCCGTATGTCCCAGAAATTTGTGTGATGAATTCACCACACTTGAGCACAATCTATACAAATGCAAGGAAAGCATAAGAAAGGAAAGTACTATTAGTAATATTGTTGGAAACACAAAGAAGTTACAATTTTGTCTTGCAATTATAAGATTGGTGATAATGTACTGTGATCCTAATCATCCTATTATGAGTATATACATACCTATGAAAAGTTTATTTTCTCATCTTTTTTCTGTTTTGTATATTCAAAACTTTCTCTACTAAAATTTTACGTAATTGTGAGATCAAAAATCGTCTTGAATATTATGATTGTGTACTAACCCTGGACTCGTTTCCGCATTTGCCACCAAACATTTTGGTTTCTGTACGCCCACATGGCTTAGATATGACGAACCCAAGGGCATCGACAATGTATCCGTGCCTTATAATAACTTCTTTGATCTGTTCACATTCTTGGAGTATCATGCAGTAGTTTTCTGGCAATTGTGAACCATAAGGTCCGTACTTGGCAACAATTTGGTTCTGCCACAATAATATAAAGTAAAGATACATATTAAAATAAGGACAAACATTTAATTATTGACTAATCAGGAATGGGAATATAGATTATGAACGATGCATAGAGAAAGAGAAAGACTAGCAAATTAGCATCCGCACCTTGGCGATTGCTTGGGCCATTTTGTTTAGCTTAGAGAGTTGATGAAACTTGTTATGTAGTAAGTTTGATGGTAAGTGTGTTGTGGTGTGCTGTAGTTGAGGAGGATATATTGATATCTATTTATACATGAAGAGGTTAGGGGACTTATGCTGCATGCCTGATGATTTTTACCCTGTTGGATCATGAAGAACATATTCCGTTGGTCCATCATGCTTGCCACTTACTTATTCGTTGATGCAATGAGTTATTTAATTATGGTTCAAGTTGCGCTAAGTTTGTTTCAGATCATTGTCTGGTTGTGTCAGATTATTTCGGATGCCCCGGTCAAGACAGTCAAGTTTAGGTCTAGTTGTTCACGCATTCGTTCCATGTCAGGTTGAAGTCAAGCTCTATCAAGTAGTACATATGATATATTGTCGAGTTCAGGTAGATTTTAAATCAGATCCTTCTCTGATTTGGGCTAAACTCGTGGATCTAGATTTTGTTGAATATCTATAGTGTAATTTGAATAGGTATTGTGAGAACTAAATAAGGTTGGACGGTGGTACTAGGTCGAGTTTTAGCAGGGACATAGCTGTGGGTGTGCAAAGAGCCCCTTTGCACAGGGCCCCAGTCCAAAAAAAATTGGTTTTACTTGAAAGGGCCCAATTTGAAAAGGTATAATGCTTTGTAAATTGTAAACGACAAACGCTCCATATCTCTATTCTCCGGACTCCATAATTCATGCTATCACCTATCATCTTCCTCAATCTCTTCAACCAAAAATTCAACCTTCCATATCTTTAACTTTCTAACTTCTTCCATCAAATATTGTAATCAAATCTTTCTCATAATTATCAAAAATAGAACTAATCCATCAATTATTCAATTAGTAATGATTCTCTCTACTCTCTATATATGAGAAATTGTGGTTTTTTCTCTCACTAACGGGAAAGAAATGGTTGCCATGTACGTATTACTAATCCATCAACTGCCATGTACGTATTACTGATGTTACAGAAATACACTATTCTGAAGCGTTCAAAAAACGCTGAATTCTGTATGACGAATAATATGCTCGAATGCTTAGTTCTGATCTGGAAAACTTGGAACATATCATCCACCATCTCCGAATATTTGCAAACATCTATAATAATAATAATCAATTTAATTTTATTCGCAGGGTCGAAAGATGTGTATGCGTCGAGTGTCGATAGAAGATAAGAATCAATTCGTCTAAAAATAAAAAGAGGAATTGAGGTCATGCCCACCAGCTCTCAACAAGCCCTTCTCCAAGTGGCTGATGCTGAGCAGAAGAGCATATCGTTCCCTCCATTTTTATTAACTTATCACTTTGCTTTTTCACAATCTTCAAGATCACTTTGACCGTTACTATTTTTTATTGTGCATTAATAAAAATTTGTAAAAAGTTAATAACTTAAATCTATATCTTGGAACAAATCTAACAAGATCTCATATGATATGTTTAGTATTATATATTAGAGTTAATTTATGGTTAAAGTTGATGAACTTTGACTTTGAAAAAGCAAAGGGGTAACTAATAAAAGAACGGATGGAGTATTTCCTAGGATAATAATATATCCAAAATATATATTATCATTTCTCTATTATACTGTAATATTCAAAATATTGCTGCACCTTTTAGTGTCGAGTTGTGGATGCAGTTTGGTTTCCAAAAAGACACTGCTACGTTTTGAAAGTGGTGCAATCTATTTGCAAGAACAAAGATGGAGCTGCTTCTATTTTTTTTTTTTTTTGGTGAACACAAGTAACCAAAGTCAATTAACCGTTCTTACACTCCGCGAGATACAAATCCGTACAATAACTAGGGAGTAGGGGAAGGTCCTAGTTACATTTGCTTCTAGCCTTCTATTATTCTTTTCTATGATGACATTGAATCATGTAGACTGTAGCTTATAATTGAATCACTTTGATTATGGGCATGTTAGAAGGGCAGGCATCAATACCGCTGCATCTTCTTGCTAATGGGATGCAAACTTAGATCCGAAATTATTTGTGTAAGTTTCATACAACTTTGGCGGAACTTTTTAGCCCGCTAAAAGCACCGGTTCGTGATAGTAGAGTTAATTATTTTTCGTTTACTTAAAATTTTGAAGTTTGTATGACAGTATGAGTACACAATTTTTATGTGCGGCTAAACTTTTTGTGGAAGTTTGTTGGATATTTTGGTGTATATTTTTGTGGAAGGATTAACAAGAATAATGTGATACTTCTAAAATAGTATGTGTTTCACTTATTATGGAACGGAGGAAGTATAATATTTCACATAAGAACAAACAAGAGTAAGTATTAACGCATACTTAAAACACTTGATATTACCCAGTATAATTCTTGCTCACATTGTACAGAAAAAATGAGCATATAACTCTTTCTTTCTTTCCTTTTTCACTTTCTATATTTTTCACTGTGCGCCACTTTCCCATCTATAATTCGGATCATGCGCCTATTATGTTACAAGCTAGCAAAAATTTTGATAGGGGAAGAAGGGATAGATTATTCCGATTTGAAGCGTTGTGGCTTCTCGGGATGATTGTGGTGAGGTGGTGTCGAATGCTTGGAAGGAAATCTGCGAAAATGATGTGTGTACTCGAATTACAAGTTGTGCACGGGGAACTTACAAAATGGGTCGCTGATACTTTTGGGTGCATCAAAAAATGAATTAGAAGGGCGGAGAAGGAATTGAGGAAAATTCAAGAAGGGAGGGTGGATACGCAAATGTTGCTGAGAAGTAAGGAGATTTCAAAAGAGCTTGATGAGCTGCACATGTTAGAAGAATCATATTGGTATAGTAGATCCAGAGCCATGGAAATGAAGGACGACGGTGACAAAAATACCACGTATTTTCACCGAAAAGCAAGCCAAAGGAAGAGACGGAACAGGATCAAGGGGCTATGTGATCAACATGATTATGGCGTGATGAAAAAGAAGATATTGAAGGCATTGTTGAAGATTATTTTGATGCGTTATTCACATCCGAAAGTCCAGTAGGTTTTGATGCTGCAATGGAAGACATGGATTTGAACGTGACAGAGTCAATGAATGCAATTCTTAATGTCGAGCCGAGTGGGGAAGAGATAAGAGCAATCGTGTTTCAAATGCACCCGAATAAAGCCCCGGGACCTAATGGTATGCATGCTTTGTTCTTTCAAAAAATTTGGCATATTGTTGGGGATGATATTATTTGTTTTGTGAAAAAATGGTGGAATGGATTGATTGATTTATCTGAGGTGAATAGAACTTGTGTTGTGCTGATTTTCTAAATGTGATGATCCTATGAGAATGACGGAATATAGACCTATTAGCTGTTGTAATGTTAAAATTATCTCAAAAACAATGGCTAATAAGTTAAAGCCCTTTCTGAATGATATAATATCCGTTAATCAGAGTGCTTTTGTCCCGGGGCGTTTGATAACCGATAATGCTTTGATTGCTTTTGAGGTGTTTCACTCAATGAAGAGGAGAGGGGAGGGTAGGGATGGGTCGGTGGCTTTAAAGTTGGATATGAGCAAGGCGTATGATAGAGTGGAGTGGGTGTTCCTAGAGAAAGTAATGTACAAATTGGGGTTTAGTGGTGCGTGGGTCGAGAGAATAATGGATTGTCTTGCAACGGTTTCTTTCTCCTTCAAAATAAATGGGAGTATTTCTGGAGCTGTTTCACCATCACGGGGTCTCTGTCAATGTGATCCTATTTCCCCGTACTTATTTTTATTATGTGCTGATGCTTTTTCCACTCTATTATCTAAAGCAGCTGAAGAGCGGAAATTTAATGGAGCTTAAATTTGTAATGGTGCTCCTAGAGTGTCTCATCTTTTCTTTGCCGATGACAGTATACTATTTGCAAATGCTAATGTGTAGGAATGTTCGGTGATTGCTGATATCATCAGTAAATATGAAAGAGTGTCTGGTCAAAAAGTGAATCTTGATAAGACAGAGGTAGCCTTTAGCATAATGCATAATGTTCTTCTCTGTCAAGACATTGTTAGAACGTATAGGAAGGGGCAAAGGCAAAAATGTTGCATGATGAAAGTTGATATTGAAAAAGCCTATGACACAGTATGATGAAAGCCTTAAATTTCCCTGATCAGTTTATTCACCTGGTGATGATGTGTGTGACTAGTCCAACTTTCACATTGATGATAAATGGCAGTCCCACTGGTTTCTTCAATTCTAAGAGGGGGTTAAGACAAGGTGACCCTATGTCTCCCCTCTTATTTGTATTGTGTATGGAATACATCACTAGGATCATGGTCTATATTGGGAAACAGCCTCAATTTGAGTTTCATCCTAGGTGTAAAACCTTAGGAGTTAACCATATGTGCTTTGCAGATGATTTAGTCTTATTCTGTAAAGGTGACTACAGGTCAGTGCAGCTGATTCTTCAAGGCCTGAATTTGTTCACTGCTACTACTGGTCTTAAAGCTAGTCCTGCCAAGTCAAATGTATATGGGTGTGGGATGACAGATCAGGAAATGAAGAGAATAGTGGATAGTGCTGGTTCAAGATTGGTAGTCTCCCTTTTAGGTACCTAGGAGTACCTATTAGTGTCAAGAAACTTTTTACAGCTGATTATGAGAAGTTAATAGAAAAAATGGTTAGTAGGATCAGATTGTGGAGCACTAGACACATCTCTTTTGCTGGGAGAAGACAACTGATTAATTCAGTACTTTTGAGCATATGTGTATATTGGGCTTAAATTTTCTCATTCCCAAAGATGTCATTAATCAGATTAATGCAATATGTAGAGCCTTTTTATGGACTGGTACCTGTAATAGTCCAAAGCCTAGTTATGTGAGTTGGGATAAAGTTTGTAGGCCTAAAGCTAAAGGTGGTCTTGGGTTCAGATCTCTCATGCACTGGAACCTTGCTATGGTTGGCAAACAGGTTTGGCATATCTCTAAAAAAGCTGATAATCTTTGGGTGAAGTGGGTCCATGCTATGTACATCAAGGAGTAGGAATGGTCTCAATTCACGGCTCCCCTCCTCTCGCTAGGTGGGGCTGTGAAGTTTATCTGTAAAGGTAAACAAGAGATTAGGACTCAGATTGGTGACAACTGACTGACAAATGGGTCATATAGTACAGCTGAAATGTACAAGAAGTTACATGATACAGGGGAAAAACTTCATTGGTGTCAGGATGTCTGGGATCATCATAATCTTCCCAAACATAGCTTCATTTACTGGATAGCAATGCATAGGAGACTTCAAACCAGAGAGAAGTTAGCATCCCTTGGTGTAGTTGATAATGATAGATGTTTGATTTGTGATTGTGCAACTGAGGATCATCAACACCAATTTTTTGACTGTACATACAGTAGACAGTGTTTGACATGGGTGAAAAAATGTCTGGGTATTTCAACTACTTCTAGGGACCTCACACTAGTAGAAAAACGACGATTTGTGTCTGACCATCTGCGTCGCACAACAGAACAAACGTCGCAGAAGACTCATCTGCGTCGCATGCAAAAGGGAATCGACGCAAAAGACAACCTATGTGCGTCGGACTCTTTGACGGGTGCGACGCAAATAACAAAACCTCACTTATTATAACAATGTGCGTCGGATGTTAATTAGGGTGCGACGCAGATGGAAGCCCATTGTTATTTTAAAAGCCCAACAATGTGCGTCGGATCTCAATTAGATGCGACGCAGATTGAAAGCCCATTGAAAACGCGCGCTTAGCTTCCTCCTTTTTATTACTCAGGGTTAGAACCCTTCTCTCACTCTTAACGCCGCTCCACCTCCCCCTTCTTCAATCTTCCACCCCTTCTCCTTCTTTGAAACCTTTGATTTCTTCTCATCTTTAGATTATCTTCAACCATGTTTGAACACAAACCGAAATCGGAGCAAGAGAACTCTTCCTTTTCCTCTTCCTCTTTCTCTCTCTACACTCAAAATTAACTTTCTCTCTCATACTAAAAACCTAAAAATGGCGGCTTCTTCTGCTACTAGAAAATCAAGCGGACCAGTCCTTAGATCTGCTTCACCTTTCGCTTCATCAACCTCAAGCAATTTCACCTCTCACGCCTTCATTCAACGATCAGCTTCACCAACACGCATCAATGTCTACCCAACCGGTTCATCTCGTTCTGCAGCGGTTCGGTTCAATTAAGGCTCAAATTCACCGAACCGGTCGATTTCTGCTCAACCGGTTCGCCGTCAACCGACGACTACAGGTCAGAAGAGGACGTGTATGTGAAAATCGAGTGAAAAACCTCCACTGCTTCTTGTTTTTGTTGATTTTTTCTTTTGAATTTTCGCCTTTTGAAAACTTGAATTTCTTCTGTTGATTTTTTCTTTTGAAAGTTGAAGATGACGGTGAAGATTGAAGATTCAACGAAATTAAGTTACCCAAATTGTATTGTTGATTGCTTTAGATTTTAGGGTTTTTTTGTATTAGATCTAATTTTGTTTCTTTAGGTTATATTTTTTAATTTCGTTTTACGATTCTTTTGTATTAGATCTGATTTTGATTTTTGGGTTAATTCTTATATTTCGTTTTGTACTTCGATTCATTTCAATTACTAGATCTGTTGCTTGTTGATCTCAATGGAATGGTTTTATATTTCGTTTTGTACTTCGATTCTTTTGTATTCTATTCATTTCAATTTATGTCATGTGCTAATGGACGAAACTCTGAACCAGCATTCTCTTCATTTCAATTTCTATCATGTGCTAATGGACGAAACAATGAAGAAAGAAAGGCTACCATGTGCGTCGCATGTTGCAACATGTCCGACGCAGATGACTGTTATGTGCGTCGCATGTTGCAACATGTCTGACGCAGATGACTGTTATGTGCGTCGCACATTACCATGTGTCCGACGCAGATGACAGTCATTTGCTTGTGCCAGTGCTTCATGTGCGTCGCACCTTGTGCCTAGTCCGACGCAAATAGCTTAGGATCTGCGTCGTGTCCTAATCCGACGCAGATCACGTCTCTCTCATCTGCGACGAGGCCTGTGCCGTCGGACCCATGTCCGACGCAAATGGGCGCCTCGCATCCGACGTAAATCGTCCATTATGTACTAGTACAAGGCTCTTAGATTGGGTATAGAGAAGATGCAGGGGGAGTAAATTCAGAAAACAAGTTCTTCGAGCAGGTATCATTGCCACAGTTTATACTATATGGCAAGAACGCAATAATGTCCTCAAGAATATGCAAGTAAGATCAGTAGATCAGGTTGTAAAACATATATAGTATACTGTCAAACAAAGAGTGGGGAATAAATTACACAAAGAAATGAAGGATAGTGATTTAAGTTGACTTCAGAATCTGTAATGTTCTGTGCTCTGGTATGTCACCAGTAGCAATTGTTGTTAGATGATGGCTGGGTTTTCCTGGTGTTAGGCTATAAAGTTTTCTTTGTTGAGGTAATAAATTTCTTAATTACTAAAAAAAAAAAGAGGCAACCTTTAGCAAATGTGTGTCTGCTGACAGAAGAAAGGAAATTGTGGAAACTTTGGGGGTTCGCGAGGTGATAAAACATGAGAAATATTTAGGGTTGCTGACTATTATAGGAAAATCGAAAAAGGTGATTTTTTCATGCTTAAAGGACAGGATTTGGAAGAAGTTGAATGGATGGAAGGAGAAATTGTTATCTAGACCGGGGAAGGAGATACTGATTAAAGTTGTGGCTCAGTCCATTCCCACTTATATGATGAGTATTTTTAAGATTCCGGAAAGCCTTGTGGATGAAATTCATGCTCTTCTATGCCGGTTTTGGTGGGGCTCAAGCACGGATGCTCGCAAGCTTCATTGGCATAACTGGGAGAATCTATGTACTCCTAAGGCTAAGGGAGGTCTCGGGTTTCGAGATTTAAAATTTTTTAACCACGCTTTATTAGCTAAACAAATGCGGCGACTGTATGATGATGGAGATAACCTCCTGCACAAAGTGTTGAAAGCGATATATTTTAAGCACTCGGGGTGCTGGAGGCCCTTCGTGGTTATGACCCGAGTTATGCTTGGCGTAGCATGTGGGGGGCAAAATCATTGTTGCTTGAAGGGTTGTCGTGGAGAGTTGGCAACGGATTGGATATCAATGTATGGTCCGATCCTTGGTTAGTAAAGGATGGAAATAATTTCTTCCCCTCTCTCTTACAATCGAGTGATATGGAGCTTCGTGTTGTAGATTTGATCAACTATGAGTGTGGGGGAATGGGACACTATGGCTGTGCATAACAATTTTGCGGAGGAAGAAAGCAAGATTATCTTTGTCTATGCCTCTCTCAAAAAGCTGGCCGAAAGATATGTATTGGAGGCAAGCGTAAGATGGTTGCTATACTGTCAAGGCTGGAAATTGGTTAGCTAAGTTGGGGCACCCAGGAAATAATGTGATGATGAATGATTATGATGTATGGTGCGGAATTTGGAGCATTTAAGGTCCACCTAAGTTGCAACATTTCCTATGGAGAGCTTATAATTAAGGGGAGCCTTGCGGTTAGAGAAAGGCTTAAGTACCGCCATATTGCTGATAATGCTACCTGCCTAATATGGGGAGCTGATTTTGAAACTATATCCCATGTTTTATTTGACTGTAAGGCTGCAAAAGAGATATGGGCACAGAGTGGTTTTACCGAAATAAAATCTTTTCTGAGCAATCTTCCCCTGATGCTGTAACTGTGGCAGGAGGCTTTGTTAGACTTGTTGAGGAGTATCACAGCTATGCTAAAAAGGTATTTGTCAACACTGTGTTACCCGTAACTGCTGGCTCTATGGCATCTTCGTGGCAACGCTCTGCTGTGGGCTGTGTAAAGGTCAACACAGATGCGCATGTGGTGGATGGTGTGAGAGCTGCACTGGGGGTGGTTGTCCGTGGCGAAGACGGGTGCTTGAAGGTGACTGCAACAAAGCTAATTGAAGCTACATTCCCAGCTATGGCCGAAGCTCTTGATGTACGCTTTGGTCTGTCGATTGCAAGGAGAATGGGCTACAGTAAGCTTGAGGTTGAAAGTGATGCGTTGACTACCATTAATGCGATGAAGGGTAGGGCAATGGGTTCCTCTCCCATGTTCTTAGTGATTGATGACATTAGGCAGGATAGCTCTCTTTTTTATTCTTGTGTGTTTTCTCATGTTAAAAGATTTTGTAACACTGTAGCTCATATGGTGGCTAGATTAGACACAAGAGTTAGTGATGAGCTTGTTTGTATGGGTTTGTTCCCTCAAAGCATTTCTGCTTTGGTGGACATTGATTTATTATAATAAAAGCCCGTGATCCCCCCCCGTTTCACAAAAAAATTACAACGTAACCATGCATGTGGTTTTGCTGTTAACTTCATAACTTTAGCATATTAATACTAGTTTTTTTTCTTCTTTTGAAGAACGACCATAAAATATTTATACTTCATTATATTGTACACCCTTCATTTTTCATTGATCTAATTATATAAGATCAAGAAATGTGCAAAAATGGACCACGCAGAAAAGAGAAAAAGTGTAGGTTTACTATATTTTATGAGAGAGATATATAACGTACAGAAGAGAGCATGTGTATATGGACCAAGGTGATTAAAGTATTGTAAATCTTTTGCCACAATAGAAATAAAGTACGGATTTTTCACCATATACCCACGATAAGTTTTTTTATTCACCATATATCCCTCAATTTCTTCAAAATTTACCATATGTCCTTAATGACTAAAGACCCTCATGTTTTTCTGTCATTAACCCCTAATTCCGTTACCAAACCCTAACTAACCCTTATTTGAGTCGTTAACATTAATTGATCACCATTAAAACACCACAAATTATATATATAACTAGAGGAAAAAAGCCCAAGGGCTGCGGTCAAAAGGGGCCCAAGGGCTGCGTTTTTTGACCGCGCCCATTGACTAGCAACCCTTGACATTTAGGAAGGGTCTGCGGTTTTAACCGCAGCCCTTGACGCGTTAAGGGTCAGCGGTCAAGGCAAAAACCGCAGCCCTTGGTGGGTTAAGGGCTGCGGTTATGGGCCAAAATCGCAGCCCTTGGTGAGTTAAGGGCTGCGGTTTTGGCCCTTAACCGCACCCTTAATCCACCAAGGGTCGCGGTTTTTGCCGTAACCGCAAACCCTTGTGACCCAAAAAAATTAAAATTTTTTTTTTTTTTTTTTGCATTTTTTTGTCCTAAATGTTCCCAAACAGTTATATATATATATTAGTATCATAAATTATGCTTTTTTACACAAATATAGAGAAAACAATAATCGAATTACATTAGTTTGAGGTTGCCCTCAAGTGTTCGAATTGCAATACATGAGCGGGATCACAAAAACAAACTAGCATTACAACAACTCCACCAAGACTAGCATCCGGGATACCTCGAAAGCAACTTCTCTGGAGATGATAGAACCTGGGCAAATAAAACCAAAATCGATATAATTTGGAGGTGAACCGGGGGGTGTCGGGGGCAAGCGGGGGGTGCGCTTGGGTAGTGGGGGGCGGGAGGTGTAGCAGGGGGCGGGGGTGCGGGCGGCGGGGGTCTCGGGTCAGGGGGGTAGCAAGGGGGGGCGAAGGGGGGGAGCAGGGGGGCTTGGGGTAGGGGTGTCCTTGGGCAGTGGGGGTAGCAGGGGGGCAAGGGTGCAAGGCGACAGGGGTCTTGGGTGGGGTGGGGGTGTAGCAAGGGGGGAGGCAAAGGGGCTTAAAACGATGACTAAATGCTAGAATTTTGGCTTAAAACGAATAGCGTGAATGTTGTAGCATGAAACTTTTGATACAAAAAAAGTACACAGAGAAAAAGAAAAGAAAAAGAATAGACTAAAAATTTGACAATATCAGATAATAATTGTAATACTTTGGTATTCAACAAGTAAAGTGTAGCTAAAACTTTCACTCCGATCCTCTTTAATCAACTGACTTGTAACTATTGCGTGATCGGATTCCCTTTAATTAAGGTTATAAAGAAATATGAAGTACTTAAATGCTTATTTATTTGACTTTGTGTTTCCAAACTTTCTAAGACAGACATGAAAAAAAGAAAACAATTCAGAAATGGCAGGTTTAAAGACTGCAGGTTTTGGATTAGGTAAAATGCACTTATAAATGAATGTTACTCTGATTAAGAGTAGGTTCTATCTATTCCCCTAAAAAAAAATAAGTTTTTGATGTGATAAGTGCATATAAATGAATGTTACTCTGATTAAGAGTAGGTTCTATTCCCCTCAAAAAAACAAGACCAACAATAATGAATAATATATTAAAAATTGCAATATCATGAAAGGACTATAGGAGTAATATATTCATGCGCAACTGAACTGAACCCATTCTCAAAACTCTTCCCTTGCTCAACCGATACATTTTATCAAGCATTATTTCTAGCCAGGTGACTTCTTTTCTTGATCTCTTTATTTTTCCTACTTCTTTTACCAATTAATTGATGATTATTTGCTTCGTCGTTGTATTGCCCGTATATTTGAAGATGATATTGCTTTGTTTTGCTCCCTGTTACTAATTTAATTTCTCGCTTGTAGTGTTATATTCCCACCTTGTTTTTTTTGCATGTTGATCGTAATAATAATTCATTTACTTTCTTGAAATCAAATAAAAGAAAAGAAAAAAAATGTTTATGCATGAAACAATCAATCAATGCCAAAACGATTCAATAAAACCAACACCATGATCCCAAAAGGGGCTACAATGCCCATACTAATTCCTCGAACAATCATCTTCAACTAAGGGGAAAAGGGGGATAAATAAGGTTCATCCTCGAACAATCAACTTCGGATAGGATGGTTCTAATTTCTAAAACATAATCGGAAAAAGAATTCTCAGATAAGTTAATAGAAGGGGGATAAATAGAAGGATGAGATGGTCTGAGATTGAGTACCTGATCAGTCTTATCCTTGGCAATTACGTCAACAAATGCAAAGCATCTTTAAGCATCTCGATAAAGATAAGTTACATGATTGTTAATATTATGAAATCATGACAACTACAAAGCAAAAACGTAAAGAAAGAACATCCGATCTAAGCCAACAGGGGGTGTGTGCAGGGGCATGGGAGGGGGTGTGCGGGGGCCGGGAGGGGGGGGTGTGCAGGGGCGTGGGAGGGGGTGCGTGTGCGGCAGGGGGTCCGTGCATGGGGTGGTGTGCGGGGCCTGTTTAGGGGATGGGGGTGCTACGGCAGTAGGTGGGGGGCCGTGGAGCGGGGGTCCGTGCATGGTAGGGGTTGTGTACAAGGAATGTGGAAGGGGGGTGTTTATGCAGGGGCTGTGGGAGGGGGGTGTGCTGTGGGAGGGGAGTGTGTGTGCAGGGGCTCTGGGAGGGGGGGTGTTCTAGACATGTATTATATTGACGTTGGAAGGTGGGGATGTGTTCTTGATGTTAATTGCGGAGTGTATATATCTATATCTACCTCATGTAAACATACAAGACCCTAAATAAGATTCAGGAAAGTTCCGAAACATTTACAAAGTATTACCCCAAATGTATCGAAAGGCTTTAAGTGAAGCTATTTGCATATCACAACTACATGCTCATAATACATTAATCCAAGAAAATTTAAGAACAGATGACGCGACAAAAAATGTAATTTCACCATAAAACTAAACCAAACAACATCATCCCAACACATGCCAACCAAATAACAAAACAACCCAATACTCAATATTACAAGAAGCATACTTTAACTTCAGAAGACCAATGATCAAGAGTTGTAAGCGCACACGGAATAATCAAAGCATTGTAACACCCTGTGCTCTGCCCGCTATCTTTCTGCATGATTATATAATTTGAAAAGGCAAAGTAATTTTTTTAGTAAGTTAATTTCTTGATAACGAAGTCAACTTCGAGCATGAACAGAACAAATAACAATGACTTGTTTTGGCAGCAAGTTTATGGGATTAATATGATGTGAAAAAACTTGGATGCACCAACTTACTGTCCAGTATGTGTATAGCCGAGTGAAGAAGGTTTGGTTTATAAGAGGGTTTACCTGCAAAAGTTTTGAAGTCTCATCTAAATAGTTAGACAAGGGAGGAAGGAACTTAATCCACCAATTACATCCTTCGTTTTTTAATAAGTGACACGAGAGGGAATATCAAAGAGCTTAGAGAAAGAAAGTTGGAACCATTTATTTAACCAATTAAATTTGAGTATTAAATAAAGTAAGTAGGTGATGTAATTAGATAATGACAAAGATGTAACAAATGAGAAGTATTTTTAACTACTTGAAAACGTATCTTATTAAAAAACGAAGGAAGTATATTGTTAACATATTATAGTGGTACTCAGTGGACAAATAAATAAAAGTCGAGTAAGTTAAAGTCTAGACCAGTAGCACTAGCACATACTTACCGCCCAACCTATTATAATAGCGTTAGTAACTGAACCGTCGTCATTAGCAACAAAAATCACAAGCATCACTATATTGGTCCGGTTTCACCTCGGGCTCCACGAAGCTAATTATGCCATTGCTCCTGTGTTTTGGGTAGATGTTATAAGAGCCGAACCGCAAAGTGCAAACCATTACATTGTAGTATAAATTTATGTATTTTGTTAGGCATACAAGTGACCGTGCAAATGCACGGCACCAGGGAATGATCAATTGATCATCGTAATTCCGAATTTCGGATCCTACACGAAGGCGTAATACATTATCTCTTTGATATTGAATCAAGCCATATTAAGCGCACTTATGGTTGTCGCGGTGATTCTCGCTCCATCTAAGACAAACCAACTTTTAGAAAGAACTAACAAAATGACATGATTTCACGCAAGTATATGTCGAGAATGGAACAAAGCAATTATATTTGAGTAAGCATACATGCAAAAAGCGACACGAGTGTGAATGTACATGCTTGCAATTTAAGCATTTTGAAACCTCATTTTAACGAGACTTCATCATGTAACATTCGCAAACAAATAAACATTCGCAAACTCAAATTCATTGCATAATGAGGAACAATTGTTGTAATTCAAAGTAAGTTTTGTAAGATCCTAAAGAAGACCCAAACCCTAAGTTCGACAAAATCAATCAAACAAACAACAAAAAACGTAAGAATGGGAGTAACTTAAATCAATAACAAAAGAAACTCAAGCCATTGCAAGAAACAATTTCAAACCCTAGATCCACGAAAATCATAAAAAAAAACAAGCAAAATCGGGTAAAAACTTAAAATTAAAAGAGAGGAGAGAGAATATACCTCGTCGGCGAGGTAGTCCGAACGGCGTCGAGGTAAACCTGAGCTCCGGACGATAAAACGTATTAGTCGCGCGATAAACGAAAGGAGGAGGTGAGTTTGTGGACGGCGGCGAGCAGAGGAGATGACAATGGCGCGGGCGAGTAGAGGAGATGACAGGCGGCGGCGAAGCGCGAGGCTCCGGCGAACGTTAACTGGGAAAGAGAGAGAAGATAACTGTGCGAGTTAGAGGGAGGGAGGGAATTTGTGTGAGTTATTAGAGGGGGGGAGGGAAGCAGTGTGTGAGTTATACTGGGAAAGTATAAACGCGCAAAATATTAAAAAAAAAAAAGAAAAAAAGAATGTGAAGGGTCTGCGGTTTCGGGCCAACTGACCCTTCACTATCAAGGCTGCGTTTTTCAATAAACCGCAGCCCCTTGCATCGCAGCCCCTTGCGTTTTTTCCACTAGTAAATGGCCCCATTTATCACTCTTTCTCCATAACTATCTTCCTTCTTTTTGGCCTTAGGTGTTGTTTCAATGCTAAGATGTTAGGATAAATGAGTGAAATAGGGACTAATTAAGGTTTAGTAATGGAATCAAGGGTTAATGATCAAAAAAGTTGATAGTCGTCAATCATTAAGGACATATGGTGAATTACAAAGAAATTGAGGGGTATATGGTGAATTTTGAAAACATCGAGGGTATATGGTGAATAAAAAAATTTGTCGGGGGTATATGGTGAAAAATCCGAATAAAGTATAAATGGGTAGAATTTTAAAAACACAGTTGAAAATGAAAAGTGGTTTATCAATAAAAATCGGAGGAAATAGGAATTTTATTTTGCCTACTTCCAAATCGTCTTCTCGTACTTCCTCTTAAATCTCTTAAAGTTGGGATCTCTAGTGGATAATTAATAGTTAAGATCTATAAAAATGTTCGGCCATAGTTGGAACCCATAACATCAATTTTTCCTTAAGAAAATGATCTTAAGTATAGGACTATAGGTGATGTTCCCAAAAATAATCTCAACTATGAGTAGCAACTACTTGGAAAGGAGGAAGTAATATATTGCGTTTGTGTTAATTATACTATAGTTGCACCACTTCGACAATGATCATGCTTAGCCAATGTACAATTTTGACTACTAATACCTATGACAATTTATTAGTAATAGTTATAAAATTTAATATTAATATTCTGAAAACATACATTGAGACATAATCAATAACATATCAGATAACTTTTGTTTGTATATATTCGTTAAGAAATAAAATCCAAGTGTAATATGTGAATTGCGTATAAGTCAAAGTTGGCGAACTATTTTAAAATAGAGGAAACACTTTCTCCATCTTTTCAATTGCTACAATGGGATTTACAAAATCAACAAATGAGGAAAATCGATAAAAATGAGACCACACGTTCATTTGACTACAAGCAAGAATGAGAGGGAAAGCTCGCAAAAGTTCGAAACACGAGTGGTAGAAGTTTCCCAAAAGAGAATTGCAGTGAAAACTGCGTTCCAAAGATCTTTATAGCATGGTATTGGCCTACTTAAATCTTGTTGGATTTTATTGGGCCTGTTTCAAAATATGTTTTTCCTATGTATATTTTTAAGTTTTAAGTAATGAACAAATAACTGTGGTCTTCCGAACTAGCTGGCGGCTGCTTATCCAGCCTTATCGAAGCTCGATCAGAATGGCCCAGATATGTGGGAATAAGAAAGGGGCCATAGGAGAAAAGTATAATTAAAGTATTGGGCCGTTATTATTGTGGGGTGCGATATATGAAATTCATTTTTCTATCTGAATTATTCATTTGATGGGTTTTCAAAAGTATTTTTCCATTAAGGAGTGGAATCTAATAGAATACAACTATTAAATGTCTATGATTTTTGTTTTATGAGATAAAACCATGGTATAGTTGGTAATCCCATAAGATTTAGTATTGTCAAATGAATAAATCGGTTAGGTCTACAAGCTTTTAGGAGGTTTATCATCGGTTTTAATAAGTATATATCAGTTCTTAAACCGTAAAAATTCTAAATGGATAGTTCGCATTATTAATGGTTCATGATGCTCTAATGAAACTTATAATCCATTCCTTGTTGCCAAAAGAAACAAAAGCTAGCTTTGCTCCCTTGGTATAATATAAGTTATTAAAGCGAAAAAAGAAACGAAAAGAATACAAGAGGCCAAGATATATTTTTTAAAAAGAGCTTATATATCATGTAACAGACATACATGACAAACAAAGACAACAATATAGTGCTCTCTCAAGTTAATGATTACAAACCACACTTAAAAGAGGTCACTTATAGTAATACATAAGATAGTGGCTTCTAGAAACGAACATAGGTCATCGTTGAAGCACCTTATTTATTCATCAATACTCGTAACCAAAGACTTCAACATCATACTTAAGCGCATGGGCAATCCAGCTGAGTTTCATAAGAAACACAAATAAAAGCATTAGCAACAGGGTAAGATTGTTTTAAGACAAATTAGTTGTTACTTGTCTAGCTAGGATAGTGTAGCTTTTACTACAATATAATTATATTGTCATCTGAGAAAATATTTTTCTTAAAGATGTTGGGTATCGACAAAAAAAACGTGTATTCAAATAAGACAATTAATTTATTTTTACCTCTTTGACGCATATTCCAGTGGACTCGAGGTAGTTGTTGTGCCTTCCGAAAAATCCAACAATAGGGCCCTTAGTTGGGAGTGGAGAAGAGAAACTGCGTGGACACTCAATACCACATCCTTGTCCATATGGTCCATATCCTGATGGGCACAAGTTGGTGTGTATCTTGAGTGTACCAATAAGGCATTCATTCTTTTGGTACTTGTAGTTTCCGTATGTCCCAGAAATTTGTGTGATGAATTCACCACACTTGAGCACAATCTATACAAATGCAAGGAAAGCATAAGAAAGGAAAGTACTATTAGTAATATTGTTGGAAACACAAAGACGTTACAATTTTGTCTTGCAATTATAAGATTGGTGATAATGTATTGTGATCCTAATCATCCTATTATGAGTATATACATACCTATGAAAAGTTTCTTTTCTCATCTTTTTTCTGTTTTATATATTCAAAACTTTCTCTACTAAAATTTTACGTAATTGTGAGATAAAAAATCGTCTTGAATATTATGATTGTGTACTAACCCTGGACTCGTTTCCGCATTTGCCACCAAACATTTTGGTTTCTGTACGCCCACATGGCTTAGATATGACGAACCCAAGGGCATCGACAATGTATCCGTGCCTTATAATAACTTCTTTGATCTGTTCACATTCTTGGAGTATCATGCAGTAGTTTTCTGGCAATTGTGAACCATAAGGCCCGTACTTGGCAACAATTTGGTTCTGCCACAATAATATAAAGTAAAGATACATATTAAAATAAGGACAAACATTTAATTAATGAATAATCAGGAATGGGAATATAGATTATGAACGATGCATAGAGAAAGAGAAAGACTAGCAAATTAGCAACTCCGCACCTTGGCGATTGCTTGAGCCATTTTGTTAGCTTAGAGAGTTGATGAAACTTGTTATGTAGTAAGTTTGATGGTAAGTGTGTTGTGGTGTGCTGTAGTTGAGGAGGATATATTGATCTCTATTTATACATGAAGAGGTTAGGGGACTTATGCTGCATGCCTGATGATTTTTACCCTGTTGGATCATGAAGAACATATTCCGTTGGTCCATCATGCTTGCCACTTACTTATTCGTTGATGCAATGAGTTATTTAATTATGGTTCAAGTTGCGCTAAGTTTGTTTCAGATCATTGTCTGGTTGTGTCAGATTATTTCGGATGCTCTGGTCAAGACAGTCAAGTTTTGGTCTAGTTGTTCACGCATTCGGTCCATGTGAGGTTGAAGTCAAGCTCTGGTCAAGTATATGATATATTGTCGAGTTCAGTAGAGTTTAAGTTAGGTCCTTCTCTGATTCGTGCTAAACTCGCGGATCTAGATTTTGTTTAATATCTATAGTGTAATTTGATGTATTGATTAGTAGTGTTTGGGGAGTACCTAAAATAAAATTTCAATGGGTTGAAATGACTTAAATGATAAGTTAAAATTTTGGAAAATTTGTCAGGAACAACCTTTTAAATACAAGTTTTTGCGAGAAACAACCTTCTTAAAAAGAATCAAGCAAAATAAGACCTTGAAAAGAAAATATTTTGCGAGAAATAACCTCGATCCATTTTTCGGCATTGACCAAGCATTTTTCAATGTTAGACTCGTTAAAACCAAACATGTGGAGGGCACGTGAACTGCATCCCTTATGTTTCATCTCTGTTTTTCTCCATTTTTCGACATTGATCAAATATTTTCCGACATTGAATTCATCAGTATATGAAGGGAAATGGGGTTGAAACATAAGAAATGTGGATTACGTGTCTTGCCATGTTTGGTTTTAGTGAATCGAAGCCGCAAAATACTTGGTTAATGCCCAAAAAATGGGTCAAGGTTGTTCCTCGCAAAAAAAATTATTTTTAAGGTCTTATTTTGCCAGTTTTTTCTTAAAAGGTTTTTCTCGCAAAATCTTGTATTTAAAATGTTGTTTCTGATAAATTTTCTTAAAATTTTTACGTTTTCAAAATCAGGTAACTGAAATTTAAGAACTTTTTAAAATTTTGATATCAACTAATTTTGCCAAAATAATTTATCAACTCAAGCAGCTAATCTTGCCAAACAGTTAAGCTAATCAGCTATCTTATCCGTACAAGCACCTTATCAATTTCAACTTTATCTTATCAGTTTCAATTAACTTATTAATTTAAGTTTATTTTCAGCTAGTATTGCCAAACAGAGCAATATGAGAACTAAATAAGGTTGGATGGTGGTACTAGGTTGAGTTTTAGTTAATTTGCTTCATCTTCTACTAGACTAGAGCATACACCAGTACACCACTGCTGCCCTACTAGGAGCATAAACCAAGAAGGAACTTAACGAGACCCGACTGCCATGTATGTAATTACTGATGTTACAGTAATACACTTATTCTGAAGCGTTCAAAAAACGCTGAATTCTGTATGACGAATAATATGCTCGAATGCTTAGTTCTGATCTGGAAAACTTGGAACATATCATCCACCATCTCCGAATATTTGCAAACATCTATAATAATAAAAATCAATTTAATTTTATTCGCAGGGTCGAAAGATGTGTATGTGTCGAGTGTCGATAGAAGATAAGAATCAATTCTTCTAAAAATAAAAAGAGGAATTGAGGTCATGCCCACCAGCTCTCAACAAGTCCTTCTCCTAGTGGCTGATGCTGGGCAGAAGAGCATATCGTTCCATCCATTTTTTATTAACTTATCTCTTTGCTTTTTCATAATCTTCAAGATCACTTTGACCGTTAATATTTTTAATTGTGCATTAATAAAATTTGTAAAAAGTTGATAACGTAAATCTATAAATATATATTGGAACAAATCTAACAAGATATCATATGATATACTTAGTGTTAATTTATGGTTAAAGTTAATGAACTTTGACGGTGAAAAAACAAAAAACAATAGGGTAAACTAATAAAAAAAACAGAGGGAGTATTTCCTAAGATAATAATATATCCTAAATATATTATCATATCTCTATTATACTGTCATATTCGTAATATTGGCGCACCTTTTTGTGTCGAGTTGTGGATGCAGTTTGGTTTCCAAAAAGACACTGCTACGTTTTGAAAGTGGTGCAATCTATTTGCAAGAACAGAGATGGAGCTGCTTCTATTATTCTTTTCTATGATGACATTGAATCATGTAGCTTATAATTGAATCACTTTGATTTTAGGCAAGTTAGAAGGGCAGTCATCAATACCGCTGCATCTTCTTGATAATGGGATGCAAACTTAGATCCGAAGTGATTTGTGTAAGTTTCATACAACTTTGGCGGAACTTTTTAGCCCGCTAAAAGCACCAGTTCGGGATAGTTTGTATGAGTACATATTTTAAGTGTGGAACGACTTTTTGTGGAAGTTTGTAGGATATTTTGGGGTATATATATTTATGTTGAAGGATTAACAAAAATAATGTGGATATAATATTTCACTTAAGAACAAACATGAGTAAATATTACTGCATACTTAAAAGTTAAAACACTTTATATTACCCACTATACACGGTACAGACAGGGCCGTCTTAAACTATTTGGGGGCCCTGTGCTATTTATAAAATCACATGTAAGAGTTTTGAGATATATTTCATTTTTTTCCATAATCAATCAACCTTTTTTTAGTACTCCTTATGTTATAATTGGACAACCAGAGAAGTTTATATATTTTACATATTGGTAAATGAAAAAAAATCATATAAACAATTTAAAGTTTTCTAGACTTATACGATATAAGTGACATACTTGTAAGGTGTAGAATGTAGATGACTTATGGTTTTTTTTTCGGAATGGAAATTTTCGTTTCACATGGACATGAATAATTATCAAGGTGAAATGATTAAAAAAAGGCAAAACTCAAAAGACACCTAGTTTTAGAAAAATAATACAGTATAAAAGAATGGAAAATATTAATAGCCAAGTTTCCAAAAAATAAACTGAAGATTTGCCATGAAAAAAGTATATAAAAAAAGGAAAAGGAGGTTTTCCCACCAAAATATAAAGGAAACATAGAAGTATTCAAGTAGGCCCAAAAACGATGATGATAGAGTTTGAACACGCGTCCTGCAATACTGTGTTGCAGACTTGCTAAAATAGCGCGGAGGATCGAGAACCGCTACTCCAAACATTCAGTTTGTGAGTACTTCTCCAACCCTTTGTTTTTTTTCTCTGCATGGGCCCCTCTGACATATTGGGCCCTGTGCTAAGGGCCAGCTTGCACAGGCCTTTAGCCGGCGAGGAAATGAACATATAGATCTTTCTTTCTTAACTCACAAAGAAGCTCACAGTTTTAACTAAACTCTTAACTACACTCACAAAGAAGCTCACAGTTGCGCACACCACAACAAAGCCAATAGCTCATCTACGTATACTACTCCAATACACTATTGATTTGGCAGCTTTCACACTGCATAATGCTTATTTGTCAAAGTCTTTGAGCTGTGCTCCTAGAGGGTGGTAATAGGTGGCTTGACAATTTACCTAGCAATTAATATGGAGTAGCAAAATTTTACCAAAGATAGCATGTAGGAGAGTGAGTGAGTGACGGTGATATTATCCAACACTCCCCCTCAACGACTACTATTTCTCAGAGTTAGTCTAAAGGTCATACCAATTTGTTTCTGGAATTTTTCAAACCTTGGTCCACCAAGACCTTTGGTGAATATATCTGCAACTTGGCCTTCTGTATTCACTTGTTCAAGTTCAAAGTTAATTATTTGTTCGGGGTGTTTGAAATTGTGAATTAAATGAGGTCGTATGGGGAAACTATTCCTGAATTAATTGTTGTTAGTAAAGTTTTGAGATCGAAGTTTAATCGAAGAATATAATAATCATGTTGTGGCTGCAACTGAAGAATCAAAAAGTATGGCAACATATTCTTTTGATGGGTTGATGGGTTCCCTTTTAGCCATGAAGATAGGATTACCAAAACCTATGAAAAAGAAGGAAAAAGCATTCTAAGTGCAGGAAAATTCTTCAAGTTAATGGAAAGTTTGATCAATGGCAATCTGAAAATGATGGAGATCATATCATAGTCATGGTAGAGCCCGTTTCCGTGGTCGTGGACGTGGAGAAGGTAGAGGGTGTAGTCAATCCGCAAGACAAATGTCAATATATGAGTAGCATTCACTACTATTGCAAGAGGTATGGTCATGTTGAATCAAAATGTTGGGATAAAAAAAAAGGGATGAGCAAGGTAATCAAAGCAATTTTGCTCAAAAGGTTGAAGAAGAAGAAGAAAGCAAGCTCTTCTAAAAGTGTTGGTGTGTGGCAGCGTTTGGCCGGGATCTTGATGTTTTGGTCAAGATTAAAAGTTGAAGATTTGTTAAGTGCAAGTTAAGTGTGTGTGTCGTGTGGTGTGGTAGCAATTAAGTCCAAGTTGAAGAAGTGTTGTGCAGCAACAGTAAAGTGTGTTATGGCAATCTATTAGATGGCATGTTTGAATTACAGTAGTTGAGTGTGTGAGAATTTTGAATAAGGGGGAGTGTTGAGTGACTAATTCAAAATTAGAACTGTAGTTTAGGAACATGTGGTAGTTATTAATATTTAGGATGCTTTGATTAGTGCAGGTCTCCATTACATAATAGGAGCTGATTGTTTTAGACTTTTAGTTAGTGAAGTTGTCTAGTGGGGGGGGGTGTCAGTTAGTGGGTCAGTTAGAGTCTCCTACTTTCTAATTTTAGTTGGTTAATGTTCAGCTTATATATAGCCTCTTTGCTGTACTCGTAAAGTATGGAAAATTGATCAATGAGGTTTTAGTTGTGTTTGAAATGTTCTTTTATTTACAAACTAGTTCGTGGACCCGTGCAAACTGCACCGGAACTTTTTAGTAAATAGTTCTTGCTATCATCATTAAACAAATTATATAATCTAGCACATAGACGTGATAATATAGGGATCCATAAAAATGTATCATCAGTTCAGTAACAAACTGAATAGTTATTTAGTAATTGTTTTTAGACCCGTGCAAAAATGCACTTGATTTTTATGTTTTATATATTTAAGATTTTGAGGATGTTTCTCCAAAAAACATCGTGATTTAAAGTTTTTACATCATATGTATTTTTAAAATGTTTTAAAATTGGCTTATGACTTGTTCGTTCAGTGACTAATATGGTTAACATTATGGTGGAATACGTTACCAAACCATTTTTCAAAAAAAAAAAATTGGTTTAAATTTTTTTCGCTTTTCCCCTTGCTTCACTCAAAGGCTCAGATAAAATCACAATGCGTACCACTACTGGCACTCAACCATGCAACCATTTCAATCCTGCTTTTCGCAGTCTTATCCACCCCCTCTCTCTTGTTGTCTTACACCACGGTTGCACTGCAAGGCCACCCACTGGCCACCAGCCCACCACCCACCAGAACACCATGTGCCAACGGGGAATTTTGGAAGGCATTATCATTATAGAATATTTGGCATATTGTACAATTAAGGGATACACATAAGTGACGATCTTAAATGACCTGTCACAAAAGACTCATCATATTATTTTCGTTACATATACTTGTCTTATAGTCCGTTATCATTGTATGTTACATGAAATTTAATGTAAATTAATTCTAAATACCCATTTGTTCTAGAGTAACACTATTCACTTGTTTTATACTCCTTTTGCTGCATATTTATAGTTAATGAACGTTAAAAGTTGATAAAAATTTATATCTTACGTTATTTTCCCTAAAATCATGGTGTAGATAGGGATGGTCATTTTAAATGGATATTTGGTTATCTGTTTCACCCAAATTTCTAAAACAGATGAAAACCTGTAGTATATATATGAAAAACAGGTGATGGATGGAGCTGGTGACATATTGGATTAGATTCGGGTGGTGCTATGTCCCATTCGTCACCCATTCATCTACCCGTTTAATATGTTTTATGTCTTTTTAATCACCAAATATTACTAAAAATTATGAAAATAGAGGCAAAAAATAATTCCAATAACTTTTACAATTTTTTTAAAAATAATTTATATAAGTTGTTTTTTATGATGTTCTTTCTACGAATTAAAATATTGAATGATGAAAATAATTAACGATTATATATGATGTAAAAAGTTCGTTGAAAGAAAACTTAATAATTGTAATAGTATTTATCCAAAATCAAAAATAATAACTCATTTTATTTAATTGTGGCTAATTTTAATAATTAAATTTAGATTTTTAATTGAATATATTTAGGCACAAAATGAGGAAAATGTAGGTTAGATAATTCTCTTAAATTCAAGATTTAATTATAGATTGTTTCCCCTAAAATATGGTGGAACTATATCTAACCCTTAAACATATAAAAGTGATGATTTAAAGAAGAATGTAAAAATTAAATACATATACATTTTGAAAAGTAAATTTTCACTATTTTTGCAAAAAGAGCGTACACCCGTGTATAGGTTTTATATAACATGAATACATGAGTGATCCTCTATAGAAAATCAATAATTGAATGATTATTTACCTCTTTAAAGAAAAAATGACTCACTCAATTCTTTAATTATGTTCTCTTTGCTTGTTCATCAGGGTCTTAGATGCACATTTTTTATAATTAATTTTTTGTAATATACCTGACAAATAGACTCAGACATATCTTATACGATATTTTAATACATACGGAGTACTAAGATAAAATTAACTACAAATTTTCAAATTTTGACAATGACAAAGAAGAAGTGAATGGACTTCTAGAGAAGGAAGAAATGCTTTTTACACATCCATCAACTTCATTGGCTATTGTCAACGCTTCCAAACTTTGAGAACTACACAAGAACAATTCTATCCAACTTTTAAAACGAATTACTTTGTGATATATATATGTTCTTGTATCGAGAATAATTAACATTGACTTACGACCCGTACTCTGTAAAGTTACGACCTATGACTTATTTATAAAAAATAGTATTATTGTTATTACTTCCCTACAATTGATATTAAAATAAAAACACCTACTTTGTTTATGTATGTTATTCTATTTTATGAGCGAATTGAGATCCTCTGGAAAATGACTTTACTTGAGTTATGAGTACACCAGCGTTATCACATAATTACATGCGTTATCACTCAAAATCAATCCCAAAACCTAGTTTTTGGACACGTGCATAATGTTTTTGGACACGTGCATAATGCATGGAAAGTTATATATAAATATGGTAAAAAGTAGCTTAAATAAGTAGTAAACACCTCTATCTCATATATATTCCCATTCATTTGTCAATAAGCTTTTGATCATCGGTAGAGTTGATAACTGTGAAAGTTGTACTCTGACATACACTATTACAATGAGGGATATCCACTTTGAAAAGGTAGGTTCTACTTATAAACACTTTGACCAAGCTATTAAAAACGCAAAAAAAATCATTAGCAAATTGTAAATTGAATTAAGTCACTTATTAACTGTAGTTAAAAGGACCAATTGATAGCACAGTTACTAAAATATGTAGTATCAATGTTTATTTTTTTAAAAAAAAAAATCAAAACACAACCTAAACCAATTATAGGTATGATGCATTTGTCTGCCTCATATTTGTAGTTAGGATTTTTATTATGGAATGTATAGACTATAGTAGGGATTAACTTTGGTTTGCCTAGTTAATTCCGTCCAATTTATTTTTTGCTATCATTTCATGGGCCTTTTCCCCATTTGTCTTCTCTTCTTCCCTCCCCTCACTCCATTGAAGTAAAAATTTCTCATCATCTCCCCAAAAAAATCTCGAATATTTAACCCTCCTTTTTATGTTGAAAATGTCTAAGATCTCTTCAAATATTAACCACAATATTTCTATGGCATGAAGAAAAATCAGTAATCAGTTATACTTTTCGGTTTGAATGTATTGATAAAATACAAAGAAAAATGAGTTCTTGACTAAAGTTTATTCAAAGAGATCGAAAGGTAAGCTTTGATCATAGGTTTCGAATTACATGCCCTTCATCTTAGGTTCCTAATTTAAAAACTTTTATTTCAATCACTAAACCTATTTGCACGTGTATATATCCAATGGAAATTCATTACCCAAAATTTTAATTCTCATAAATCATTTGATCAATGTCTTTCCTTGAGTATATCGCCACAAAATATATAACAATTTGTGTAATTTCATCATTTGATAAGATCATAAGAATGGTATTTTGTTTCTTTGCCTTTATTCTAAGTTGCATGTTGATATAAATAAAGTATATAATGAATCAAGGATTTTTTTTTCTCGACATTTTCTACAAAATGGGCCTAAAAAATACCTCTAGTATCTTTTTTTTAAGAAATTACCAATAAGTGATTATATGATTGTATCTATTAATAATAAAAACAAAGAAAAAACCTAAATTGTAAATTTAGATTTATAACTGATCTAAAATATCTTCAAGGCAACTATTATAAGCAAAAGATCTGATTTTTTTTTCAAATACATGATATTCACTTATTTAGAGACCCCCCAAGTCCCCAATTTCTTGGATCAATTTACTCGCTCTTTGCCTGTTCTGCCACGGGGAGTTGCTGCTGCCATGAGCGCGGCTACTGGTGGTCTGCTCCCCGCTATTGTGCTTCTCCCTCTAATTTTTCGAATATGATTATGAATGATCTTTGGTTCCGCCGTTTGTACGTTACTGCATTGTTGATCGTGATTCAAATTTGATTCAAATATTTATAGTACAAAGGTATAGAGTTATTGTGCTTAAATTAGGGTTTGCATTTTTGGAAATAACTCATATAGCAATTAACTTGCACAACCGGTTAATCATATATAGATAGAGATATATTGAGCTGAAATTAGGGAACGGTCATTATTAGAAATAATTGATTTACAAATCAGTAACATAACCGATTATTATTTTAAAAAATGTGTGAGATAAATGCCAATATTCAGTTTGCTATAATTACGGATTAGCTTATAGAAGTCAATGATTTATTTCCTTAAATGTCATTGCAATATATACTGTTGCCCTATATAATTCAATCACCACGATTTGCTATTTTGTCACTGCATTCAAATTTCAATGACACGTGGCAAGTAAATGAGAGGGGTTGAAAAACCTTGGAGCAATGAGAGGCTTCAAAGAATAAGAGGCTGCCACGTAGGCTGAATTTTTTCTTGCTTTAATATTATATATGATTCATCTTTAATTTGTTTTTATATTGAACAATTGTTGTTGATATTGATCTGACTGTTTGCTATCTATGAAGCTCTGAGAATTGTGGTACATAAATTAAGGATGGAAATAGATCATCATCAACTCAGATTTCCAAATGATATTGCAGTTTCATTGGTGAATTCAGATGAAATCTAAAAAGATGCTAATAACTAATAAATCCCAAAAGAGGACAGAAAAAATAAGTGAAAGGCCAAGATAAATTAGAAAAAGAGCTTATATATTATGATTTAGCAGACACGCATAAAAAAAAGACAACAATACAGTACTAACTCAAGTTACTGATCACATATCAAACTTAAGCGGTCACTCGTAGTACACATAAAGTAAAGTGGCTTCTAGGACACAGACGTGTGTCATCGTTGAAGCGCCTAATTTATTCATCAACATACATAACAGTAGCAGTTTTGCTGAAAAGACTTCAACAACATACTTAAGCGCATGAGCAATCCTGAATTTCATAAGAAAGACAAATAAAAAACATTAGTTTAGTACAAATTCGAAATATTCGTTGTAAGAAACCAAATTGTGCACATTCAAAAAAAGAAAACAATTAGGTTTTACCTCTTTGACGAATATTCCAGTGGACTCGAGGTAGTTGTTGTGCCTTCCGAAAAATCCAACAATAGGGCCCTTAGTTGGGAGTGGAGAAGAGAAACTACGTACACACTCAACACCACATCCTTGTCCATATGGTCCATATCCTGATGGGCATAGGTTGGTGTGTATCTTGAGTGTACCAATAAGGCATTGGTTGTTCTGGTACTTGTAGTTTCCGTATGTTCCAGAAATTTGTGTGATGAATTCACCACACTTGAGCACAATCTATATAAATGCATGGAAAGTAAAAGAGGGGAAAGTACTATTAGTAATATTGTTGGAAACACAAAGCTAAGAAGATACAATTTTGTCTTGCAATTATAAGATTGATGATAATGTACTGTGATCCTAATCATCCTATTATGAGTATATACCAATGAAAAAGTTTATTTTCTCATCTTTTTCTGTTTTATATTTTTCAGAACTTCCTCTACTAAAAATTTTACGAAATTGTGAGATCAAAATGGTCTTGAATATTATGATTGTGTACTAACCCTGGACTCGTTTCCGCATTTGCCACCAAACATTTTGGTTTCTGTACGCCCACATGGCTTAGATATGACGAATCCAAGGGCATCGACGATGTATCCATGCCTTATTATAACTTCTTTGATCTGTTCACATTCTTGGAGTACCATGCAGTAGTTTTCTGGCAATTGTGAACCATAAGGCCCGTACTTGGCAACAATTTGGTTCTGCCACAATATAAAGCTAAGATAGATATTAAAATAAGGACAAACATTTAATTAATGACTAATCAGGATGGGAATGTAGATTATGAACGATGCATATAGAGAAAGAGAAAGACTAGCAAATTGTCAACTTCGCACCTTGGCGATTGCTTGAGCCATTTTCTTAGCTTAGAAAGTTGATGAAACTTGCTACGTAGTCTGTAGTAGTAAGTTTGACTAGTGAGTGTGCTGTGGTGTGTTGTAGTTGAGGAGGATATATCTCTTTTTATACATGAAGAGGGTAGGGGACTTAAGCTGCATGCATGATGATTTTACGCTGTTGGATACTTGGATCATAAAGAACATATTCTGTTGGTCCATTATGCTTGCCACTTACATTTACTACTGTAGGTACAAGTCTGTGCAGTTACCCCAAATTGAAAGGAATCCAGCTATTTGTTGAACAGTTCGCCAGCGAACAACCCAAGACACTCACTATAAAAGACAAAAACAAAGCTTAACCCTTGGTTAAGCTTTGCGTAAAAAATAATGTCATTTTTACTTTGTTACCTTAATACTATATGTTGTACATCTGAAATCTACTTTGTACATCCATATAATTTCTTTTGTACTTCTGGAAAACTATATTTGCATATTCATAATGGTTTTTGTATCTTACATGAATTACATCCAAAATATTATATTAGTATATCTAATATCCATGTTATATTTTGTACATCCAAAAAACTATATTTGTACATCCATAATGGTTTTTGTCTTTTACATCCCTTATTGTATACATATTATACTGTACATCCGAAATCTATTTTGTACATGCATGATCTCTTTGTGTACATCCAAAAGCTACATTTTCACATCCATAATAGTTTTCGCATGTTACATCTATTAGGTTTTTTGTACATCCAAAGAATATATATTTGCACACCCATAATATTATTGTTGAACATCCAAAAACATATGTTTGTACATCTAAAGATGCCAAAACATAATTTGGAAAATTTATGTAAAAAAAAATTGAGTAACCACGGTTTCTTTTCTTTTGGACATGTGGGCCACTCCTTCTTTTGTTCACCAACGAACGGTTTGGCATTTAGGCTCCGTTTGATAGGGCGTAAAATATTTTCCTGGAAAACTGTTTTCCTCTATTTTCAATTTTACATTGTTTGGTTTGCAAAGGAGTGTAAAACCATTTTCCATAGGAGTAAAATTGCTCTCCCAATTATGAAAAACCATTTTCCCTTCAAAATGAAGGGAAAACTGTTTTCCTTCCTTTTCCTTATCTCTCTTGTACACTCCTCTCACTACCTCCTTACTTTCCCTTTCATTTTCCTTTCGTTTCATCATTTTTCTTACATGAAACCAAACAACGGAAAACTAATTTTGGAATTGTGTTTTTCATTGTAAATTGTTTTTCATGGAAATCATTTTACACTGAAAATGTTTTACACCCAACCAAACGGAGCCTTAGTGGAAAATTAATGAAATAAAGTAACACGGCTAAAGATATATACATGCAAAGAAAAACTGCCTATAATTTTTTTTTTGTACATTCAATGTAGTTTTGGTTATTTTTAGCCATAGATTTTTTTTACATTAAAATTAGAAAGACAATTAGTTTTATACTAAAATTATTTCATATAATTAGTTTTGTAATGATAACATTTTTCATTTTCCGTAATTTTCCTGAAAATTGAGAAACAAGCACTATATTATGAAACAACAGAATGACCAACAATTGTGACAACTAAAGTGAGGCGAACGATGGTGTATTTCAGCTAGTGATACTGTAATATATTTCTCGATCATAATAACTACGATCGTAATTGATGTCACAGTTATTCTGATGCGTTCAAAGCACGCAGAATTCTGCATAGAGAATGATATGCTTGAATGCTTATTTCTGATTTGGAAAAGTTGAAAATATCATCCACCATCTCCGAATATTTGAAGGCATTTACAATAACCACAATAAAAAATTATTTGCAGCTTCAAAAGATGTTATCAGGTATCCATGTATCTAATGGCGGGTAATTTGCTGCATATACGCATCGAGCTGGCGAGTCGATTTGTTTCCAAAATTATTTTCACGAGTGCGACGCTATAATTTGAAGCTTATACTTTGAATTTAGGCACTTCGCATCTGCTGGTCTCTGGATGGAATGCGAACTTAAATCTCAAAGTCATTTGTGTAAACTTTATTTTGTCCCTTAATGGCGCTGATGGAATTTGGTGAAATTTGATTTAATCGAAGATTTTATGCTTTCTACCCTTTTAAAAAATAACTTGTTTAAAGCACAGGTGCATGATATCGATAAATGATATTTTGAAAGCAAGGCTTTAGGCATCAACGGATGGTCTAAAGCTATTGATCGCATTCGATTAGATACTCGATTATGATCCAATTTGATATATGAAGTAAAATAGCAATACCCTTGAGTTTTTGCAAATATTAGATCACTAATAGAATACATGTATATTGCTGCGGTTTTTAAGTAGCCTATTGCTGCGGATTTCACACCGCCGCAAATCAAGGCGCAACAATAGATTTTTAAACTCAAAAGACAAACATTTTGACTTATTGCTGCGGTTGTAGCCTAAAACAACAGCAATAGGTACGGTACAGTAAAAAAAAATTGGCACTTTGCCATTAAACTCAAAAGACAAAAATGCCTAGCAAGAAAATAAAACACTACAAACTGGAAGTAATGGTAAATAATCTCTAGATTTACTTATACATAAACATAAAAGATACAAAAAAAATCCAACATATACCAACAAAAAAAGAAGAGATATGAAAGAAAAATATACAAAACAACCAAAAAAACCCTAACATGATATTAATTCTAAAAAATAAAATTGAAAAAAAAAATCAGAAAAATAAAATATCCTCACACTAACATGAAATCTTGATAAATAAAAACAAAACTTAACTACAAAAGAAAAAAAAATGAAAATAAGGTCAATCACGCGAATAGCAATGGGTTCATCAGATCTTCACCATAATCACCAACGAACTTTTCTGCTGCTGGTAGCCGGTCTGCCGGTCAAGACCACCCTCCTCCAGTCTGTCGGTCTGCTGGTGCTCGCTTTAATTTTTGTCGCCCAAGATTTATGGAACAAAGCAACAGAGCAATGGGGAATTCATCAGATTTGCCGCGAAATTCCTTCAAATTGTGACGAGCGACAAGGCTGGGCTTCGTGCAGTCGAACGACGAGTGTTGAGCGCCGATCTTCGTGTGGTCGAGCGACGAGCGTCAACCGTTAATACTTGCTGGTAATTGGTGATGAGGAACATAATGATCGAGAAGGGGAGGCTGAGAGGATGAGAGAAGATGGGAGAGGCGAGAGAGGGTGAGGGGACTAGAGAGGACGAGAGAGAGGATAAGAGAAGATGAGGGAGGCGAGAGAGGCTGATCGAGGGGACTAGAGAGAGGATGAGAGAGGGGAGAGAAGCTTAGGGGACGAGAGAATATATATGAGAGAGGCATGGGAGTATAAGTGTTTGCGCAAACCCTAATTTTTTTAAATAATATTGTTGCGGTTCCTTCATAAACCGCAACAATAGATATCTATTGCTGCGTAAACTCTAGGAACCACAACAATATGATTTTTTACACGCTTTTTTTTTAAATTCCCTTGCATTCTATTGCTGCGTATGGGTGAAATTGCAGCAATATACAATTATTTTACTAGTGGATGAAGGAGGAGATGATTTTGATTTTTTGACTTTATTTTAAAACGAGTGATATGTTTGTTAAGCATAGGCTAGAGCTATTGATCGCATTGGATTAGATACTCGATTATGATTCTTCAGGACTTAAGCTTATTTCAATGAGATTAAAAGCATTTATTATCTATGTGTGTCTAGAAGATTTCCCATTTTCACAAGGATGGCTCCATGTCCTCGCTAAAGTTAATCGACCGCTCTTTAATTTTCTACTATCCTACATAGAAAAGACGAATATTATTTACCCATTTGAAACTCTTATAAAGATAAAACAAGAAAAATGGGCCAAACAAAAAAGGACGTAGAGAGTTTTATTCGATGCATATAATCTTAATGCCCACAATCTATATTCCAATATCATAAATTGATTGAATCGTCCCATATCAAATTTATAATTTAGATCCTCAAACTAACGATCCTTCCTCCCCCCCTCTTCTAACCAAATTAGGACGCTAGCTCTTTGAAATTTAATTAGCCCGTTTTTGGTTAACTTTTGGTCTTCTAAGTTGTTAATTTGAAAACCAAATAGCTAACTTGTCTAGCTTGTGAAGCATCGCATGCTTAAATGATAGAGCGGTATTATTAGTTACCCTCGTGTATATTCGAAAATTCCTTTTTTTACATTTTCGAAAACCTTGCTACAGAGAAGGGAAAAGGGTCGTAGAATGCTTAGCCAATGCAGGATTACTGAAACAGGAGTAGAGGCTTAAATGCTTAATATACGATGGAAAATGTTACATGATATTAATAATTATTCTAACATTTTTTAGCATAAATCATTAACATCAGTATGGAATTGTCTGGTACAACCGTTGCACCACGTGGCAATACAAGTCTCTCACAACCTCGGAAAATTAGGGGGATTTTTGGGAATTCATGAAATCTGATAATAACTTTTAATATATCTTGATTAGTTGAAAAGAATTTAGTCAATTTGTAATACCACCCAGAATTTAAATTAACTTTCTCTTAGAATCTTTGCTTTCTTATCTAGATGAATACACTTTCTGAAAGTAGCATATTTGGACACCACTCTCCAATTAAATTCCACATGGTGTAATTATTAAAAAATAATATCCCCTTGCCTATATAATTAAGCAAAGGAATGAGCCAAATATTATATAATTACGCAAGAATTCTTAACAAAATTAAATCAGTGTTTTGGATTGTGATTGATCAAAGGCAAAGATGGGGAAAGTGCCAGTGGTGAACGAAAACTATTGCAGGGTCATTGAGGCTGCTCGTAGAGACCTCCGTTCTGTCATCCAAAACAATAAGAACGCAGCTCCTATTCTCCTCCGCTTATCGTAATATTTCTCCCTCTTTGTCTTTAACAACAATTTTCTTCACTTCTCTCTAAAAATAAAATCTTCTTATCGTCCATCGACTCGAAAATTGTAACTATAATTTATAATCGGGTATAATATTTTCCAATTCATTTCCTGTCATGCATCATATGTCAATTCATTTAAATGAGAATCGGGAAGGAGAGGAGTTGTTGCCCCTATCAATTATCATCTTCTACTCGTGGCCTATGGCAAGGGATTGATTGGCATGGGGAACATGGAATAGGATGTTTATTAATGGACAAACTTGTTAACTTGTTATTGCCCAAGTCAACTCCGGCCTAAATTGCATCATGCATGTACGGGTTTATAATACTCCATCTGTTTTTTTAATAAATGTTCAATTTTGACTTTTGCACTATTCACATACTCTACTTTGACCATATCTTTCTACATATTTATAAAACACAATGTTAGCATACAAGATGTTGTTGAATTTGTCTGGCTGTATATTTTCAAGAGATAAATTTTTAAAACATTATAGTATTGGATAATTAGAGATCATAATGGTCAGAGTTGTGCATTGACAAGTGTGTAGGTCAAAATGAAGCATCTTTTTAAAAACAGATGGCGTATAAACTTACTTATGGTGTTTAATTTTTTTGGAGTGTTAGTTAGTGGTATTCAGTAATCAGTTGAGATTTATACTTGATGATAAGTGTGGTATTTTATTTTTTTGAGGGAAGTAGTATATTATTGTATTAAAAAGGCTAGAATAAGTGGTTTGTTTGTAAAATGAATATATCAAATAATCTTACCATGGTGTAGTTCAAATCATATGATATAGTGTGAACAGAATTATTTGCAAATTAAATAATGATCATAATAACATTTAGTAGCGTGGCGTGGGTATTGTAGATTTCATGATGCAGGAAACTACGATGCAAGAGCAAAGCGCGGGGGTGCAAATGGTTCAGTTAGATTTACTCAAGAGTTGAACCGTCCCGTCAACAAGGGCATGGAAAACGCTATTAAACTTTGTGGTGAGATTATCTAATTATCTATTTTGTTACACACATGCAAATTATTCGACGGGAGTTTTTGAGTAATTACGATAGTACGATACATGCAAAATTAATAATCATAGCAAGTGTATTCCGTTCTTTTTTCTTCTCCTTCCTCATTTGAAATCATGCAAATGAGCAAAATGTACTATATTAATAAGGAGAGTGTCAAATGAGCAAATGAGTATAAGTTAGTCTTAGGTGTATCATGCACATAATACATCTGGGTGTATGATGAATGAACTCTCTCTTTGTCTTTTTTGCAGAACCGGTAAAGCGCAGACACCCTGATATTACATATGCTGACCTTTATCAGGTAAATTCCAACATCAAGTCACTACTCATTAGTAATAGAAAAGGTTGCTGAATAGCTCAGTTGGGAGCTACCTCATCTTCCATGAACTAGGGATTTGAGATAAGATGTTTGGGACCCTAAGTAACGAATTTATCTTACCCATTTTTAATAAATAAAAGTTACTGTTAATACAAATTTAGAAAAATTCATTTTTTTTATAGCAATACAATCTAGTTTCCCCCTAAAAAAGCAATACAACTTTGTTTTCCAATCAAGGGCCTATTCTCTTCAACTAAAATGATGCGTTATGGTCTAATATCTATAAGATTTAGTCTTCTCAAGTTTGCTCTAGTTTGAATATTTTTCGTTTGGTTTCTGACATGATCTAATAATCTCGTCTTTTAGTAACAGTAATAAAAACATTGATAGTAGTGTTGCTGATGATAAGCTGTACTCCATATCCATCTTTTAGTAGTGTATCCATTTGCTAATTTTGAGTCAAAAGTTACTTTGACCATTTTTTATCACTAACATATAATATTAAACATATTAAAACATGGATCTTATTAGATTCTTATCAATGTATAAATTAAAGATATCAACATTTTATAATTTCTATAAATATGTGCTTTGAGATATTAATATTCAAATAAGTGAATAAACCCAGGGGTAAATCAAGAAAATACGAAAAGATTAACGTAGCATCTAGTCTGGTCCCAATATTTCTGGTTTTGTCTGACATTATATCACTACAATAAATTGTATCATTAACGATAGGAAATCCGCTAAAGGTCAATAGTGACGGGATTTCTAGTCTCGAACCCGTCATAAAAGGGGGCCGTCATTGATGCAAAATTTTGTCGTTGACCTGTCACAAAAGGCATCCGCGATGGGTGAATCCGTCGTTATTTGGTTATCATTAATGACTTGAGTTCTAGTATAGTCTGATATGTTATGTTCTCGTATGATTTAAACAAGTTTTCTTAATATATATAAGTACAACAAACTGAGCATAACACTTGGAACATTTAATATGTTTCCTTCAATATACATAACCATAAACTTCATATTTGGGACAATATATATTCCTTTCGTCAAAAATGACATTTTTTACAGGGAATATCAAGAATTACATTCTCAGTGACCCTTGAAAATAAAATTAATTAACACACTTTTATAATAAAATATAATTAAAAAATACTAATCTAGAAATGTATTCCAGCATGATAACATTTATGTCGTACTTATATATATATATATATATATATATATATATATATATATATATATATATATATATATATATATATATATATATATATATATATATATATATATATATATATTAGGAAAAATACTATGATCAAAGGGTTGCAATTATAAAAGAACGAAAGAAGTAATTTATAGTAGTTGTGTTGTTTATATCCTCTTTCCATTAGTACTAAGGACACATTGGAAAACCCAACCATAAGTAATTAATTATTGTTGTATAAAAGTGACAATATATCCTTAATTATATAATATACTTCCTCTGTTTTTTTTTTAATTGCACCATTTTATTTTTCACGTTTGCCGATCGCTTTTTTTAATATCAATATCTCTTATTGCGTATATGTAACATTATAAAATTTGATATTTGAAATCCTTGCATTGAGATGAATCTAACAAGATCCCCCTTGACTATTTTTTTTTTATATATAATTATGCGAGATAGCTTAACAAAGTTGGTTGATGAGTAGTTCCAAAAAAACGAAATAAGTATGTAATTACTCCTAAGTTAATAAGTTTTAGCCACAGTTTGTAGCTAGTTGTAATTTGTAACTCACATGATCAAGATAGTATAAATTCGGAGATCCAAATTTTCTTATTATCTCTTCCTCTCATCTTAAAATTAAAGACATATTACCTTTTATAAAAATAATTTTTTTTCATTATTTCTCGTAGCTTGCGGGAATTGTTGCAGTTGAGGTAACTGGAGGTCCGGCTATTGAATTTGTTCCAGGTCGAGCTGTAAGTATTACTAACTTTTTCATTGGCTTATTTATATGAATATGTACATCATCATTTAAGGTAACTAAAATGTTTCCCCAAACAAAGCTCTGTTTGGCAATATTAGTTGAAAACAAACTGAAACTGATAAGTTAATTGAAACTAATAAGATAAAATTGAAACAGATAAGGTGTTGGAACTGATAAGATAGATGTTTTAGCTTGACTGTTAGGCAAAACTAGTTGTTTAAGTTGATAGATTATTTTGGCAAAATTAATTGTTATCAAAATTTTAAAAAGGTATTCTAAATTTCAGTCACTTGATTTAAAAAAGTTCAAATTTTAACTTATCATTTAAGTCATGCTAAGCACCTAAAACTTTATTTTAGGTACTCCCAAACACTACTAATCATTTTAGCACCTAAAATATGTTAGCACCTTATCATTTAAGGTAACTAAAATACTTCCCCAACGAAGCCCACTGTCAAGAGAATGATCACCTAATTATTATTCGCGTACCTTATTGAGAAAGATCACCTATTTTTTTCTCTTAGCTTATAGAGAAACTAGTCTTATATGCGTGTGAAAGCATATAAAATTCTTCATATATAACAAAGATAGAGATATGGTGATCTTATTTTTTTTGTTTAATTAAAGTAGGTAGTTGCCATATATAATAGAGATTTGAATTGGTTTTGTAATATTTATTAGTAGTTGGAGGTATTTAGGTAATTAAGGGTGGACACCAAAAGGCTAGGAGTTCACATATAGAATAGAGATACAATGGTTATTGTTAACGATATTAGTAAAGGTAGATAACAAAAACAATAAGGGGAGGAGTAATAGGATATCAAATCGCATAACTGTTGTAGGATACTTGCTGTAACACAAAAAATATCTTGTAATGTATGTGTATATCAGGTTTAAATTAAATTCGTGTCATAATATTGTAGCTGTTCTTTTCTTGGGCATATTAATATTATACCTGATGGTTACCAATATCATCTTTGAAATAGGATATCGATTCACCAGATGCAGACGGCCTTCCGAACCCTAGAGGAGGTACAAACTATTTCGTTCTTTTTTTGAAAAAAATTATAGTCGTCGGACTTACACATATGACATGTTTAGGCTTACATAAGTTGTAAAGTAGTGTGAAAAAATGACATAGTTAGGCGCGAAGTATCATTATTGTGGTACCTTAACTCCGAAAGATAGCGTTAAGCGAGTTCAAAAAACGACACATTTGACTATACCAAAAAAGGAAGGCAACATAAAGAAGAATAAGAGAAGAATAGAGTCTTAGGCTCTTCTTTTGGACTGAATTAATGAAAATTCAGTTCAGTTCAGTTCAGACAAATTCAATTCAGTTCAGTTCAGGTTTATTCAGTTCAGTTCAGATCATTCGATTTTCTCTCTCACGTTTTCATTCACTTCGTCTTGTTCGCCTGAGTTTATTTAGTTCGGTTCGGTTCGAGACAAATTCGGTTCGGTTCGGTTCGGAATCGGTCAGTCCAAAAAGAACAGAGCCTTAGCAAAGTAATATTAATAGCTACTCATTTTGCTAGTTACATGTTGCAAAATATAAGTTCTATTTAATGATGGGTTTTAGGAGTGGATCATCTGAGAACAATATTCTACCGAATGGGCCTCAATGACAAAGATATCGTGGTACTTTCAGGGGCCCATGCACTGGTGAGGGATTCTGGCTAACTCTGCTTTCATTTCACTTTTTTTTTTTTTGACTCATGTGCTTTCCTTTCAGTGTCCATGTAATTTTGTATGTTATCTAAATCGTATTGAAAGATATTAATATGCTAAGTTAGGGACGTTACAAGCTAGTATATTTTTAAGAGAAAAAAAATCTTGATTTTTAATATTTTTGATTGGTTTTGAAACTTGAAGGGTGGAGCACATAAGGACAGATCAGGCTTTGATGGCAATTTCACCCGAAATCCTCTCAAGTTCGATAACTCCTACTTTGTGTAAGATCTTTGAATATCAATATTTGTTCGCATATTCAGCTATTTGATCTATACTGTTTGTGTATATATGTAATATGTATCACTACTACTGCTTTTTCTTTTTTAATTTAATGACTATTTATTAGTTACTAATTTATCCTTCTCACGATTATGTGAAAAAACAAAAATACTTCACAATATATGCTTGGCTTCATACCTCTCATCATCCGTTGAGTATGTGTTCTCTTCACCTTATGCATATTGAACTTATCTGAATTTATTAGAACTTAAGCAAATTTATCTCAACTTATTAGAACTTATTGAGATTATTTTATAAGGTGTTATAGAACTTGTGGGAACTTATCTGAACTTATTAAAACTAATTTGAAATTATTTAAGCTTATTTTGAACTTATTAAACGTGAAACATAAATTTTTAGGTGAAAAAAAGAGCCCTTAGTAGGCAAGATATAGCGCATTAATTGTAAAGAATTTACATGTAATTTCGTGAAGGTGTTAACCCACATGTGAGCTTGTCCCACATTGAAGAAAGAGAGAGAGGATGACTAACATATAAGCTTAATGGGCTACTCCTCCTATTGCCAATTGGTTTTAGGATGGAACCTCATCTGAGCTTGTGTGTGGTCACTCTCTCCTCCGGTGTGGGCCTGTGTGTGTAGGCCCAATTACGTATTTCTCATGGTATCAGAGCAGACGGTCTTGGCCCATTGTTGTTCCCAAGTAGGGAGGGCCCGGTAAGTTGAAAACTGTTTGGAGCATGTAGCCCAACAGTATTGTTTACCCCATGTAGGGGTGTAATTTAACAGTTTCACTCTCCTCCCGGTGTGGGCCTGTGTGTGTAGGACCAATTACGTATTTATCAAATTTTGCTATTATGAAAGCATCCATACTAATATCCACGGATCCCCCTACTCTCAAATGTTGACCTGTGTGTAACTGGGTTGGCTGACCTGCGAGAGGTGTTGGTCCAGTAGGGTCCTTCTTCTTACCAAAGGGTTCCTAGTGGGGGCCCCAAAAAAAAAAACTAATGTCCACGGTAATGGAACTTAATTTTCCAAGTGTATTGTATGTACTATCGAAAATTTTGATGAAAAAGAGACACAAACACCTAAGTATGAAACGACAATGAGGATCAAGATTGGCCTAATGCTTGCAAGGCCTTCCTTCCACCCTTGTGACAGCCTGACAGGGGTTTGATTATCACCCTTTGCAAGAAGGATCCCCAATTTCTCCCCTTCTTACAAGGGAATTCTCTTTACCTTAAAAAAAAGTATGAAACAGCAACTAATGTATTTGCAAAGTTACCTATAAATTAGTATTTCTTATTGCCATCTATAATCAGCCAGTGCAGAATTCGCAGAAGTTCTTCAGCACATCTATCAAAAGAAACTGCCTAAGCAATAATTTTTTCCAAGTAACAGTACTTAAATACGCTAGTGAGGTCAATTAGGTTGCATTGTGTACAATTGTACATCTATCTAAACATCTTAATGAAATATCATTATCTTCAATATATTCATCATCACTACTGTGATTGCTAATTAATGTCATGATATTTCTTTTTATTTTCATTTTTGGTGATCAGAGAGCTGCAAAGAGGTGATACTCCAGGATTGGTGAAACTACCCACGGATAAGGCTCTCTTGAATGATTCCGTCTTCCGTCGCTTTGTTGAACTCTACGCTAGGGTATGTCAAATTTCACCGTGTTAAGTTTAAAATACATAGATAAAGACTTTATTACGTGGGATCTTGTCAAAAAATTTTGATTTTATGTTACGATATTTTAATTATATGTTACGAAACAAAGAGATCTATTTTGGCTATAAATTCTGCCTTTGCTACTTCTGTTTTTGATTGAAATCAAATTTTGCGCTATAGTTAGTTCCAGATTGCTTTAAAGTAAATGTTGCGCGTATACTAGAAAACATAATAATATGTGTATAAAAATTATGACAGGATGAAAGAGCATTTTTCAGAGATTATGCAGAATCACACAAGAAGCTATCAGAGCTAGGGTTCAATCATCAAGAATCCGACTTATATGAAGATGACAGCTGCGACGAGTCGGTTGGCTGTGCTCAGTCCTACGCAGTTGAAGATGGCTGCTGTCCAGCACAGTTTGGGTATGCTCGACCCTATGCTGTTGGAAATGGTTGTCCAGCTAGCTATTACTAAAATGAGTCACTATATCTATAGACTATATATATGTGTGATTGTGTGAACTATAACAGTTTTTAGTGTGCTATGCTGTGCTGAATGCTGATATTACAATTTCTTGGGGTTAAATATAATTTCCCCAAGATATAATGTTTTACGTTATGTGTGGAATATGTAATAACAATAATAACTGGCCGGTAGAAATGGGGCATTTCTACTTGGCTGGACGCGCGGTTGCTTATATAATCAGCGTCTTGGCTTCCCTGCATGAATGCAATAAACGATGCAAAAACTTTAGTACTCTATATTTTTATTATCTGACAATTATAAATTAATAAAAAAATTTGTCAAACAAAATCTTTTAAAAGTTCAATTTTGCGAAAAGAAACCTTTTAAACCATTCTTTGCAAAAAAAAAAAAAACCACAAACTTAATTTTCTTTGCATCTCAAAAAATGGGTTTGTGATTTGTTTTTGCAAATAATGTTTTGAAAGGTTTTTTCCGCAAAAATTGAACTTTTAAAGGTTTTTTTTGACAAATTTTCCAAATTAATATTTGCTCATTGTTGATTATTTTGTTTCTCTTATTTATTATCTAGAATGAATTCTATTTTTGATTTTGACCATTGAGCATCATTAAGTATGGGGTAGAATGATTAGGATTATTATGATTTATGTAGGCCCGTTGATGTGGGTGTGCAAGATGACCCATTGCACAGGGCCCCCAAATCAGAGAATATAAAAGGGCCCCAAAAAAAAAATTCAAGTTGGCAGTGACAGCGTGCATTCACAGTTCTTCTTACTCCTCTTTGGACTTCCCCAAATTAAATCCCATAATATTCTCCCTCTTCAAATCTACCTTCCATCTTTATTAGTACTAATGTTTCCATCTTTTTCCATCAATTAACGTTAATATTTTAGCAACTTTTTGAAATCAATCAATTACCCAATTTTTATTGATTCTTCTCAATTCTCCTATTACCCATGGAAAAATTATATCACCTCTTTTTAATTGTCGAAATTCAACGGTAGAATTTTTTGTTTCCCAATTTACTTTGTTCTTTATCAACAATGGCAGTGAACAATTTTGATTTTCCCTAATTATTTGTTATCAAACTGCTAAAATTTATACATTTTTTATAATTTAAGAATCATAAAAACTCCAAGAGAGCCTCAGTACAACAGAGGGGGGGAGTTCGTAAAATGAAAAACCCCCAAAATCCAAATTACAACCAAGCCACAAGTCTACAGACTACAATTGATGATTTCGAATTTGGGTAAGCATGTTTTTTCATCAATGTCTATTTATTTCTATTTATTTTGTATAATCTCTTAAATCTAGAAGTAGTTGAATTGTTTTAAAAAATTTTTAGCAGATTTCAACTTTGTTAATTGTTAGGTGTTTAATTTGTAGTGCGAAAAAATTTAGCAGTTATTAGTATCAAGTATGGGAACTTGTGTCACTAAGAAAATAGATTAACGAGTTGAGGTTTGTATGATTATTAAAAAAAAGTAAGGTCCCAATTTCAATTCAAGAACAGGGCCCCTAAAATCTTCAAGACGGCCCTGGATTTATGCATGAACAAGAGCAAAAGAGGAAAAATATGTATGAGAAGATAATAGTGAAAATGAATTCATATAGAATTGTACCTTATTTTTCTAAACTAAACCTTATTGCATCAAGTTATCCAATATATATTACAGCGCGTCTTGCATACAACCGGCCACACGCGAAGTTATAGGTGTGGCCGCGCGTGCGACACCCTATCAGCCTGTCAGCTCATTTTCAAATGGTCATATCTCACTCGTTTCTCATCGGAATTGAGCTTTTGACCAGACGTTAGAAAGATATCGGGCCAAATTTTCATCTTCAACTTGAATCTTCCCAAAATATTAAGTGTGCTGTGAGATATGACCTTTTGAAGTTGACCCTTATGCACAAATCCTTATGAACAAATGGAGTTACTCTTATGAACAAATGGAGTTACTTGTATGAGTATGTGGTTACTTTTAACAAAAGGGTGTCTCTCCTATAAATAAACGTGGTTACTCTTATAAGCAAAATGGGATTACCTATGTGAACAAAATTGAGTTACTCATATGATTACATGAGTTTCCTAGTATGAATAAATGAGGGTACTCCTTATGAACGAATGAGGTTACTCGTATTAATAAGTGAGGGTTACTTGTATGAACAATTGAGGTTACTGATACGAATAAAATGGGGTTACTTATGTGAACAACATGAGGTTACTCATATGATTAAGTGGGGTTACTAGTATGAATAAATGGGGTTACTCCTTACGAACGAATGAGGTTACTCGTATTAACAAGTGGGGGTTACTTGTAATATGAATAATTGGGGTTACTGATACGAATAAAATGGGGTTACTTATGTGAACAAAATGAGGTTACTCATATGATTAAATGGGGATAATAGTATGAATAAATAGGGTTACTCCTTATAAACGAATGAGGTTACTCGTATTACACTAGTAGAATAATTGCTTATTGCTGCGGTGGTATTGCTGCGGTTTTACCCATACGCAGCAATATATCACGTAAAAAGAAAAGGTAAAGTATAAAATAAAGATATTGCTGCGGTTTCGGCCAAAAACCGCAGCAATATGGTTTCAACGGAAATTTTTTAAAAAAAATTGACTTTTTGACCAGATATATTGCTGCGGTTTCTGGCAAGAACCGCAGCAATGTATTAAAATAATATTTAAAAAATAATATTTTAATATATTGCTGCGGTTTTTGCAAGAAACCGCAGCAATATGTGTTTCAACGGAAAATTTTTGAAAAAAATTGACTTTTTGACCAGATATATTGCTGCGGTTTCTGGCAAGAACCGCAGCAATATATTAAAATAATATTAAAAAATTAATATTTTAATATATTGCTGCGGTTTTTGCTAGAAACCGCAGCAATATGTGTGGTTCGTTTTTTAAATTAATTAATTATAGGAGGCACCCACCCAGCTAGGGTTTCTTTTTAAACCCATTCCGCCGTTTTTTTATTTCGGTCTCTCTCCTTACTCCTTCAACAGTTCAACTCCTCTTTCTCCTCTGTCCTACTCTTCATCATCTTCGTTCTTCACTCATTTTCGCCTCCATCAATGTTCCTCTTAAATCCTCAGCATCATCTTCGTTTTTATCTCTCTCTCTTCTCAAATCTACTCTTCTCTCGTTTTTCTCGCTTCCTCAAGCTTTGTTCAATCTAATTAAATTCTTCGATCGATTCCGCGATTGTTTCTTATGCTTTGACGATTGATTCCTTTGTTCTCGATTTTCATCAACCTCTTTCTCTGGATTTCTGGCGATTTCTCTTGATTTTGCCAAAGATTAATTAAAAATCTTCTCAATTGAATCGGAAATTGAATTCATCGCTCATGTTTATCGGCCTTTTCTAGTGATTTCGGTTGATATTCCTGGAGATTCATTGAAGTTTCTTCTCGCGATGAATTTCCGGCGAGTTTCTTCTCACCTATTGCTGCTGTTTTTACCAACAACAGCAGCAATAAGTTACTTTCCATTTTTTTTTTTTTGATATTCACACTACCTATTGCTGCGGTTTTGGGTAAGAACCGCAGCAATAGGTTGCTATATTGCTGCGGTTTTTTGCTGCGCCTTTAATTGCTGCGCGGCCAAAACCGCAGCAATAGGCCACTTAATGACCGCAGCAATAAGCAATTATTCTACTAGTGTTAATAAATAGGGGGTTACTTGTGTGAACAATTGGGGTTGCTCGTATGATTAAATGAGGTTACTCGTATAAATAAATTGGGGTTACTCGTATGATTAAATGTGGTTACTCATAAGATTAAACAAGGTTACTCATAAGATTAAATGAGGTTACTCATAGTATTAAACGAGGTTACTCCAACATATAAAAGGGGTTACTCATATAATATTCTTAAAATTACAGAAAAATTAAAAATTCATTAATTAGTTTGAACAATCCTTTGCTTGATCTAGATTTTAGAGTTATTTTTAGTGAACAAAATACAAGGTTAACATACAGTATACACCACACCATTTTTTTAACCAACACCACAACAACGAGCCCAACCAAACCAAACACCACCACCACCACTCCAGCCCCCATTTTGTTCAAACGAATGGGGTTTACTAGTAACCCCACTCCTCAGCGCTCCCACACCACCCTTTACTTCCCTCCCTTCGACCGTCTCCTCAACACCGTACCACTCCCTTCCCTTCGGGCGTTCTCACTCTCTTTCTCACTCCTCGTCATCGACCACCATTAACAAATCTCGGCACCTCCTACACTCCTCTACAATCTCCGACTCGGCATCTTCTCTTCATCGTTCTTGAGATCTCCCTTGTTGGGGTTAGGCTGGGGCGCTGGGCCTTACTCGCGTTTGGGATTGCTTACTCTCTATACCTTCTTTTTCCCGCTTGGGCCTCATATATGGGCCGACCACACGCGAAATTATAGATGTGGCCGGCCGTGTATGAGAATTTGTGTATATATTATTAGGCTCATGAGCTCCAAATATAAGGGGAAATGAACACTTATGGATTTCTCAATTATAATTTTTAAATCAAGTTGCTTCTCTTTGGCTAGATACGAATACTATGGCTATTATAGATACATTGCCTACAATTAATATAATCAAAATGCACATGCACTCCTTGATCAACTTTTAATAAGGGGAGTTTCCCTTTTGCATTACATTATAAAGTGAACTCATTTCTCTTCTTTTATCAATGTGGAACACTCACATGTAAATTAATTGTCCTAATTGTGGGCCTGGCTTTGATACCATGTTAAATATGGGTCTGGACCGCACCCATCATAAGGAGAGAGAGTCCAATTCACAAGACATGGGAGGTTCCACCTAAAAACCATATGGTAATAAGGGGAGTCGCTCCTTTGCATTATAAAGTAAACTCATCTCTCTTCTTTTATCAATGTGGGACACTCACATGTGTTGTGCGCTATATATCATTGCTCCAACAATATTTTATGTTTTCATAAATTATTTAAGGGCCTAATAATATTTGAAATCTCTATTTTTAAGGACCTATAATTACTGTTATTAACAACATCAGCTAAATTGAGATCCTTAATTAAGACCTTAACCACAAGTTTTAAACCATTTAACAAGTCTTTCACAACAATAAAATCAATTTTTTTGTTCCCTATTGTATAGTTACTAGAGGTATCTATATATATATATATATATATATATAGGCCCGTTGATGTGGGTGTGCAAGATGACCCATTGCACAGGGCCCCCAAATCAGAGAATATAAAAGGGCCCCAAAAAAAAAATTCAAGTTGGCAGTGACAGCGTGCATTCACAGTTCTTCTTACTCCTCTTTGGACTTCCCCAAATTAAATCCCATAATATTCTCCCTCTTCAAATCTACCTTCCATCTTTATTAGTACTAATGTTTCCATCTTTTTCCATCAATTAACGTTAATATTTTAGCAACTTTTTGAAATCAATCAATTACCCAATTTTTATTGATTCTTCTCAATTCTCCTATTACCCATGGAAAAATTATATCACCTCTTTTTAATTGTCGAAATTCAACGGTAGAATTTTTTGTTTCCCAATTTACTTTGTTCTTTATCAACAATGGCAGTGAACAATTTTGATTTTCCCTAATTATTTGTTATCAAACTGCTAAAATTTATACATTTTTTATAATTTAAGAATCATAAAAACTCCAAGAGAGCCTCAGTACAACAGAGGGGGGGAGTTCGTAAAATGAAAAAACCCCAAAATCCAAATTACAACCAAGCCACAAGTCTACAGACTACAATTGATGATTTCGAATTTGGGTAAGCATGTTTTTTCATCAATGTCTATTTATTTCTATTTATTTTGTATAATCTCTTAAATCTAGAAGTAGTTGAATTGTTTTAAAAAATTTTTAGCAGATTTCAACTTTGTTAATTGTTAGGTGTTTAATTTGTAGTGCGAAAAAATTTAGCAGTTATTAGTATCAAGTATGGGAACTTGTGTCACTAAGAAAATAGATTAACGAGTTGAGGTTTGTATGATTATTAAAAAAAAGTAAGGTCCCAATTTCAATTCAAGAACAGGGCCCCTAAAATCTTCAAGACGGCCCTGTATATATATATATATATATATATATATATATATATATATATATATATATATATATATATATATATATATATATCTAAAACTCAAGGCAAAAACATGACATGCTGCCACATGTACTCCCCCTCCCCCATATAATTAAATGAGAAATATTAAACAATAAAAATGTGTGTTATAAGACTCGAACCCATGACCTCTCATTTGAGATACAAATGCACTAACCAACTACTCTATTATCTCATATTGGTCTTTATGGGAAAAAGAATATATTTAAAGACAATATACTTTTCTATTTTTAAGACAATTAAATACAAATGTATATATTAATACTCATTAAAACAATAAAAATGTGTGTTATAAGACTCGAACCCATGACCTCTCATTTGAGATACAAATGCACTAACCAACTACACTATTATCTCATATTGGTCTTTATGGGAAAAATAATATATTTAAAGACAAAATAATTTTCTACTTTTAAGACAATTAAATACAAATGTATATATTAATACTCATTAAGCTATTGTTAATAATAGCGTGTCCTACTTTTCAGCAATCTTATATTAAAAAAAAACTCTTCAATTTTTTATAACCACCGTAATTAACACTACTACACCATTTCATTGCATCGGTTGTATTCTTACATATTAACCTACATCTAAAAAAGATTGTATTATATTTTTTATAAGTAATTATATATTTATATATATGTACTCTCTTGAAGGCGAGGTTATATTGATGAATAATTCATATTATAATTTACTATGTAGAAAATTTAATAGGAACTGGAAGATCACTTCCTATGCACAATCCAATGCATATAACTCTTTTTTTCCACTTTTCTCAAGTGTTTGATTCAAGACTTCAAATTCACATTGATAAATTATTAGGGGCATCGCCCGAGCCAACAACTAGTTACTCTCCTAAAATATATTTGATCATATATAAAAAAATGTTCTAAAAGATGATAAAGTGTTTGATTGAAATAACTTTGCTATGAAATCTTATATCCACATAAATCTCATTCACCCATAAACCCCTGGTCCATATAGACATATAGGCTCATTTTAGTCAAATGGGGTTTGGTTAGTTCGGGTAGAATTGGGGAAATTAATTCTGGGTTGATTTGGTTCGGGTCACTTCTGGTATTGAGTCAATATTAGGTCATACTAATCTCGGGTTAGTTTCGTTTTGGTTCAGTTTATATTATTTCAGATTTCGGGTTGAGTTTCAGGCCGTTGTTGCCGGATTGAAGTTGAGCCTCGGTTTGAGTTATGCGATTCGAGTCTAAATGACCGAGTTAAAGGGGTCACTTTAGAAGTTAAATGAGTCACTTTTAGTCTATAGATATAATAGCTTATTCCGCACCTTAAATGAGACTAAAACTACTATAAATGACCCCTTTAAAATAACAAGTTATCTTCATCTACTATATAATATATTAAAGAAGTATTTTTTTATAAAATAGGTAAAAAGAAATTCTCTGGGTTGTCCTCGCACAGGGCCCTCATCCAGAGTCCCATCACAACCAGACACCCACAACAGCCCCTAAATCCCAAGCAATGCAAATGTTTGGGGTAGGATCAATTGAACCCTAGACTTCGTTTGGGAAAATGGAAAAGCTCACCACTTGAGCCAACTCCAATAATCTATATCTATACTAATATATTAAAAGGCGTTCCTAAACAAGGAACGGTGCCACGTGGCACTCTTCCTAAGGGTGTTTCATTCCATGTAATCCACATACAATAAAAAAAATAGAAACTGCATAGTATAGGGTTTGATCCCGTGACTTCAAGTTTATATACTAAAGTCTTAACCACTAGATCGTACCAAGCGAAATTTAGTGTTATCATTTTAAAGTATAATATTAACAAATGAAAATTTTCATTATCCGAAGCATAACCCGTGCCTAATAACTACTCCCTCCGTCCCATAATATAGTGCTCACATTCCTTTTTGGGTGTCCTAAAATGTTGTGCCTATTTTCTTTTTTATCAATTTATTTGGACTAAATTATCCTTCATTTCTATATAAAGTTTCCAAAATACCCCTATATTTCTTTTAAAATATGTGTCTTTATTTATTGTTTTACACCATTCTAATGAACATTTATTGCTTTTTTATTGTAATTTAAAGGAAAAAGAAAGTAAAGAGTTAGTTCCAAGACAAAGGTACTAAGAAAGTACTTACTCCTCCCATTTTCCTTAATTCTCGTGAAAAATGAGAAATGAGCACAATATTATGGGACGGAGGGAGTAGTTTCTAATATAATAAGGTGATCTTATATGAGATTTTATATACTCTCTACTGGATTGTTGAATTAAATTTGATTCTTTCATATTGGGTATTTCCAAGTAGCAATACAATAAAATGCGGACCCAAATCCCAATTCTTTTATAATTGGTCCAGAGAGCGTAAATGAACCGAAACTTCCCTTTCCTGAGAATCACTTTTTTTGAGGTAATTCCTAAGAATCACTTTTAGAAAAGCTTTTGGACAAAATTGAATTCGGTTCCCTAACAAGACTGAAGTTGGATGACATAATTTAATTCCTTTCGTCTTTGATTGTATGGATTTCCAAAGTAGTCTATTTCTTTTTATTTAAATAAGAAACACACTGTTTTATTACTCTCTCCATTTCTTTTTAATTTACATGATAAAACTTGGTTGATCCATTGGATAAATTAACCACTACTAAGAGAATTAATGTAAGGTGGGATCCAACTCAACATTAACAATTATTTTTTAATGATTTATTAGAAGTGTGTAGATCTACCGACTCCTAATGATCTATTAACGCACTGTTACACACAACTTTACAGTTTTAATTTTTTTAAAAATACAAGATACCTAAATAAAATATTAATTTTTCCTCTTTTCCCTTCCATAATCTTCTTCCTCTTCTCTCTTCCAATAAATAATTGTTACCTACTGTATTATTATGCAGCACTTTATATGATTTAGCACGCATCGTGTGCATATAAACTATAAAGTTAGTATATATTAACACAACATGGTTAGCTCTAGGCTCTAGCTATAACTTTAGCTTGACAACATTCTTATTATTACTTTGAATATTTGCGTATATAGTACACCCAAATAATTGTGGTGGATCGCATTATCACATAGTGTAAAAAACTATATCTATCATCTTTCAAAAGCTCAAGGTTCGAATTTTACTGATCTAATATTTTAGACCTTTAGCATTTGACTACCGCAAATCCGCAACAACCAAATGAATCTTATTCGTTCTAGTCCGTTCACACACAAGGGTGAGGACTAATAAGGACTAAGGACCAATTATTACCTACTCTATCTAGAATCGGACACTTTAATAGAAGTGCCGCGGTGCCGCCCATGAAAACAAAGCATATCTTGCAATTTGTAATTTATTATGGTTATACTACTAGTTTGCAGATTACAAAATTTAGCACATGACAACTTGTAATTAAAGTTTATGCCTTTTCTTATTTTATATGAAGCTTATATAAGTAGACCACGGATGAAGCCATATGTATAAGTTGTGTTCATTTTCTTCAGTTATACTTTCAATATAAATATAATGGCAGGAGCAAAGTCTATAGTAGATGCAGAATATCTGAAACAAATTGAGGGTGCTCGAAAAGAACTTCATAATCTTCTGAAGAACAAGCAATTTGCTCCCATCGTGCTTCGCTTAGCGTAATATTTCTTCTTCTCTAACTCTGTTTTGTAACTGTTGAAAATTATTATAGTTGAAGTATTTCTAATGTTACTACGGTACAGTGCATATGATGCTTTCTTACACTAATAGTATACTCTATTCGTGTAGATATTAACTCGTAATTAGTAAAGATATAAAAATGATACACAAAAGACCATAAATACAGAAGTTAAAATTTCTGGAAGGACAAAATATTTATTAACCTAATAAATCTAGGTTTTGTGAAGGAATGTAAGTGTACTTGCTACTAACTATAGTATTTTTCTTCTTCTTATACAAGATGAGGTAATCTTTGTAGGACTTTAAACTTTTCATACTCTATACTACGTTCCTAAATAATCAACAGTGAGTAGTTTCTTTGATTAAGAAAAGGGTGATGTTATAGCTTTAAATAGAAAAATCTAACGAGAATAATTACAAGTTTAGAGATTAGGCCATTAAAAAAATTAAAATTATTTGAAGATTCTTAAAACAATCTTAAATTTGATATGTTGTTACATGAGTTAATTACTACATATGAAGTTAAAGTTCTGTTATTTTTGCATCACATAAAAGATGAAATGCTAGCACACAGACCCCTTCGTTCCATTAGACAACTTTGGTGGTGGAGGCCGGACTGACAACATGTAGAAAACGAGTATTGATTTTAAGGGTTTCAAGTAATGAAGAAGTAACGGCAGATAACTTCTTTTATTTTACTGTTATTTTACCCATATACCCCGACAAATCAAGAAATTCACCATATACCCTCAATGTTCCAAAATTCACCATATACCCCTAAGTTTCCGAAAATGTTCACCAAACACCCTTTTTCTAACGGACGTTAGGTTACCGTTAATGTTATTTACAATATTGCCATCATTAACCCCTAATCCCTAATTCTAATCCTAATACTAACCCTAATTCTAACCCTACCCAAATCCTAACCCATCCTCCCCTCCCCCAAACCCTAACCCACACACCCACCACCACTCCCCTCCCCTCCACCCCCCACCCTCCCCCACCCCCACCCCCTCCACCGCCGCCGCCCATCCCCACGCCCCTCCCTCTTCCCCGTCGACTCCCCCCTCCCCCACCCCTTCCCCTTCCCTCAGCTGTTGCTCCCCTCCCCTCCTCCCCTCCGTCGGCGCTTCTCCCCCCCCCCACCCCCCACCCCTCCCTCGTCGATTTCCCCCTTCCCCGCCGGTCCGGTTAGAATTCGAAACCCACCCCCACCCCCTCCCGTAGAATTCGAAAACCCCTCCGCCCGAATGAATTAGGCTCGATTTCTAGGGTGGCTCGATTTTTAGGGTGGCTCGATTTCGAATGGTGGAGAGAGAGAGAGAGCACGTTCGAATGGTTCGAATTAGGCTCGAATTCTAGGTTGCTCGATTTCGGGCGTGGGTTGGTTCGAATGGTGGTCCTGGCCGGCGGGGGGGAGGGCGGGGCGGCGGGCGGAGGGGAGGGGAGGGATGGGGGCCGCGACGGGGAGGGGGTGGGGAGGGGATGGGGGCTGCGACGGGGGGAATGGTGGGGGGCCGCGACGGGGGAAGGGGGGGGGTGGGAGTGGGGAACTGGGGGGAGGGGGAAGGGGGGCGGTGGAGGGAGGGGGAGGGGAGGGGGTGGGGGGTGGGCTTAGGGTTTGGGGAAGGGGTTGGGCTTAGGGTTAAGGATTAGGGTTTAGATTTTAGGGTTAGGATTTAGATTAGGGTTAAAGTTAGGGTTGGGGGAAAATGGTGGCAAAATCGTAAATAAAACTAACGGCGAGTTAACATCCGTTAGCAAAAAGGGTACATGGTGCACATTTTCGGAAACTTAGGGGTATATGGTGAATTTTTGAAACATTGAGGGTATATGGTGAATTTCTTGATTTGTCGGGGGTATATGGTGAAAAAACCGTTTATTTTATTTTTTTGAGGGGAAACAAAAAGATAACCTCTTTTATTATTAGTTTACCCATGTGACATATAGCAAACTTAATATATTATTATAGTTTGTCAAAAAACTTGAGATCTAATTTATCTGTTCGTTAACCCAAATTTGGAATTATTTCTATCAGAATTTCATTTTAAAAATTTGCAAACATTATTAGTTCCACCAATTTGATTGTTTTTTTATGGAAAATTTAATATGTACAGTAGGGACAAAGCCAGACTTGGTTGTTGAGGGGGGACAGTCTAACAAAGAATTCTAAATATGATTGTGGAGGGGGGACAGTTTACCAATACAATAAGATACAACCATAAAGTACCATTGATTTTCTTCAAAGCTATGTTGGAGCCTGCAGTGGCCATAGCCCTCTTAGGCCCCAACATAGTCTCGCCACTGATGTGCAGCCCTAAAAGCTACATACAGTATATAATAAGAAGTTAAAAGTAGAAACATTAAACAATAATAATTAAGCAAGATTAACACCGTAGGGGTTAACGCATGCTTTTGTTACAAATGCCTTAACTAATTAATGCTTACCATATTAACAAATACATAGTACATTTTATACCTTATTAACTGTTAGAGATGCATGTACAAAAATTAGTATTTGTATTAATCTTCGAGGATAGTAGTCAATTTTCTTCTTGGGATAAGAAAATTTTATCATGAAAATTGTTGATTATAAATGAATATTTTCATGCCCCTGTTAAAATAAAATGAAAGTTCCAACATATATATAATTTCTCTCAAATGATCACCAAGGATGATATAGGACCCCTTTTGGATATGGTGTTGTAGGTTTCACGATGCAGGTACTTATGACGCTAAAGCAAAGACAGGGGGTCCAAATGGTTCAATTAGGAATGAGTTGAACAGCCCTGCCAACAATGGTATCAAAGTTGCTGTTGACTTTTGCGGTGAGCCAAACAAACAACTAATGTTTTTTTTTAATCTATACCGTTTGAAATTACAAATTTACAATATGTTAATACAAAACCTTTACTTTTTAATCTTTGCAATTATTAATAAGTAAAAATTTAGGGAAAAGTTGATGCTTTAATTTAGAGATACATAATCTAGCAATATTCTACTAGGCTGCTTATTTAATCTTCCTTTTTATCTCCCTTCTCCTTGTGTTCATTGTAGATTTTATGTGACAAAAGATGTGTGTGGATGAATAGGCAATTATCCTATATTCTGTACTGACTTTCTGACTTTATGCTGTTTCAGAGCAAGTGAAGACTAAATTCCCAAAGGTTACTTATGCTGATCTTTATCAGGTAAATGATTGCAATAAATTTAGCTTAAAATTTTATGTACACGGCTTTGTTCAAAATTACTTGTCATATATATATATATATATATATATATATATATATATATATATATATATATATATATATATATATATATATATATATATATATATACATATATAGGTTTAAGTTATATATGTAATGAACCAACAGTGAGAATCGTGAAAACCACTCATTTTTCCTCATTTTACGAAGATTTTGCTCATTTCACAACGTTTTTACTCATTTTATGTTTTTGCATTCTTATGCTCATTTTGCAACGTTATTGCTTATTTTATATTTTGCTCATTTTACGTTTTTTCTCATTTAGCTTTTTAATGCTCATTCTACGTTTTCCTCATTTTACATTTTTGCTCATTTTACATTTTTGCTCATTTAATGTTTTCTACTCATTTTATGCTTTTGCTCATTTTTACTCATTTTAAGTGGTTCTCACAGTTCTCACTATAAAAGGGTTCTCATTAGAAACAGTGTGTAGATTAAAAAGAAACAGACCAAAAAGGACAGTTGGAGAAACGAAGAGAGTATTAGTTAGGTTACAAACAAGGAAATTCAAATTCTTACAAGGTTATCGAAGACAAGTAGAGATTTGAATAGGGGTAGAATTGTCCGTCAAGGAATTTACGTACTCCTTTAGTCTCCTAATGTTTTTCCCCATGTCAATTTGGTTACTCTTTGTAAAAGTTTTGAATGGGTTAGTTTTGTAATTTTGTATATATGTAGGATAGGAAAAAAAGTAGAGAGAGATTGTCAAAACTTAAAACCATGTGACTAAGAGTGGAAATGGGACAATCTTTTAGAAACCATATAAAAAATGAGGTTATCTTGTAGAAACGAAGAGAATAATACTCTCAAATATATAAACAAAATTCAAGGCTTAATTACCTATGCGTGTGTAAATTTGACGGGAGTATTTTTTTCTTAAATGAATGCATCAAAGTTCCAAAAAATGTGTATTACTACATTTCTTTATATAGTATTAGACTGTCGCTTACTAAACCGTATATATAACGGTTGCACCTTCTCAGCATTCACTGTTTGTTTTTTCAGCTTGCTGGTATAATTGCAGTTGAAGTTACTGGGGGGCCTATTATCCCTTTTATCCCCGGTCGACCAGTAAGTGACCGGAATATGCAGCATCAACTTTGTTCGTAGTATATAGTTGCTTTCAATATAATTACTACGATTGCAGATTAAACTATATTGTGACTGTTTTAAATATATAGGATGCTCCAAAACAACAAGACGGTGGAGCTCTTCCAAATCCCAATGGAGGTACAAAAGAACATTATTTTATCACCTTTTTCTTATCTCCATTTCGTCAATAAGTGTTACACTTGTTTTTTGTATTTTTCTTTTCAATAATCGTTGATACACTTTTTTGGCCATTAATCCATTTAAGTACATAGTTTGATTTTTGTACTATTTGACATGTATTTTTTAAAAAATATTTATTTGTCTTTGGGAAAAAAAGGGTAAAGGAGGACTTAAAATAGATGATGCTGAATGATGGTTATTAGGAAAAAGAGCTATTAATCACGGTAATGTAACTATATGTCACTATATGGAGAAAAGAAGAGAGTTAAATTAGGTAATTAGTCCCTTCCTTGCATAACGACCAGTGTAAAGTTGTAATTATGATGTTATGTATTCCCTAGCCCACAACTCCACAAGTAGTTGTCTAACTTAGCATCATCTAATTGTAGCGGGTAGCCCCACAGGATACAATGTTCCTAACAAGTAACAATCCACGGCATCATATATATGAGAAAAATCTAAGTTTCACTTTTTACTGAACAGATCTCGTGCATTACATAAGATGCAATCCTAGCTACGTACCTCTATTTCATTTATTGTCCCTTATTGAGCAAAGAGTATAAATAAACAATATGGTGCATTTTTAATTGAGCCACGCATTCACTAAATGTCATATAGTAAGTGTATCTATCACAATTAACAGATGTATGGATTGCTTTGTGGTTTTAGATGCTCAACATCTGAAGGATGTATTTTATCGAATGGGCTTGAACGACAGGGATATTGTGGTTCTATCAGGGTCTCATTCACTGGTAGGTTAACTTCTTTATACTCCTTAAGTAGTATGCTAGCTATCCTCCATCTCGTAAAACATTACTTAAACATGAAACTACTCTTTATTAAACTTTTTCGATTCTTTCTACTATGTGTCATCAAATCTGGTGGTGTGCCCCCATTTACCTATACATTTTTCTATCTATTTGACTTAAGTGCAAAAAACACATACAATAATATCGTACAAGATTAAGGGAGCTAGCTAGTATAATTAAATTCATGGGATTAAGTACTGGTAATTTACAAATGTATACAAATATACAATACTTTACTTGCAGGGTCGAGCAAACAAGGATAGATCGGGCTTTGATGGTCCTTTCACCCAGGATCCTTTCAAATTTGACAATTCCTACTTTGTGTAAGACTATTATTTATGGAAGTTGTTTTATCAAATAGCTAGGTTCTTAGTCATGTTAATGGTCTTAAGTCTCAACTTAAGGTTTTTTTTGGCAACATCTTAACCAAGTTTTCTCAAATATCTAATTCCTCTGATTAGAGAGTTGAGGAAGGGTGACAATCCTGGACTGGTGAAATTCCCCACAGACAAAGTTCTCGCAGAGGATCCTTCTTTCCGTCAATATGTTCAACTATATGCTAAGGTACTCTATTCTTTATTTCAGTAATACTCGTAATGTATGTTTAAGGTTGCAAAACACTCTTTCCTAGTAATAATAAGTTTGTATATACAATGCTTAAGTTATGCTACCAAGGACCTTAACATAATTAATGATTATAAGTTCAAATAAGTTAAGTTCAAGAGCAATAAAATTGTCGAAATTCAATTCACATGTACTTTATAGATTAAGATACATATGTTCAGACTAATTATATTCGTGGAGAAATTATGCCTCACTCAAAGATTTCCAGATTATATAACCTTACCAGATTATATAACCTTACCAGATTTCCACAACGCTTAGTTAGCAAATTCTATGTTATGCCTAGATCTTCAAAGATTTGGTAAATTGTCAGATAATTCATGAAGAAATAATTCTCTTTTCAAAAATGGATGCAGGACGAAAAAGCATTCTTCGCACATTATGCGGAGTCACACAAGAAGATGTCGGAGCTCGGGTTCAACCCACCCAAGTTTCCAGTGAAAGCTTGATCGAAGATGCAACTATGCAAGGCAGCCTAGACCCATAAATAATTTAATAATTTAATTGGATACTCTTATTTCCGTGGTCTTATGCTTGATTATGCTAATGTTTAATTTGGGATTAGATATTCCCAGGAGTTGGACTTGTATTATGTACTATTTTATCAATGAACATCCGTTTTCTTTTGATTGTATAAATGATTTAGTATGTTTGTCAAATTTTGGACATTAATATTTCTAATTATGTATGAACAAACATTTAAAAAAGTATGACATTTTAACACTATATAACAAGATAAATCTTTCTTTTTTTTAACGGGAATAACAAGATAAATCTAATAAAATCTCCTACGACTACATGTTTTTCTTATATATAAATCATTGATTAAAGCGAAAGTACAATATATGAATAATACTATGAACACAATTATGGAGAGAGATATCTCTATTATATAAGGGAAGGGGGGAGTTGTGGTGTCCCCCTTATAAATTTACTTAATTGCCCATTATACAATTAGTAAATCATCTACTCTATCAAAAAAGGATAAAATAAAGTCAAACTCAAATATAGCATAAAAAAATTAATTAAAATGTTGGAGGCAATTAAGTAATAATAGAGCCACAAAAAAAACAATTGAGTATAAGACTTACTTAGTACATTCATGCTTAAAAAAAGTGAAAAATAAAATTATATCAATCAAATATTTGATCAATCAATACACAATCAAGTATTACATCAAAAAGGAAAATACAATCAATTAACACAAAATACTTTGTTGATAAGAATATAAGAAATCCTAAATAAATCTACGTAACAATCTTTCATCGCTCATCAGTTATAATTTTAAAAACCTTAAAGATATTATAAATAAAAAAATTAAAAGACGAGATAACTAGTCAAGTGATATAGGCTTAACCAACTAAATTTAGCTAGCCAAAAACAACTATGTCCAATGTTCAGATTTTACCTTTATTTATGCCCAAAAAAGCAAGAATTTATGTTTTAAAAAAAATGAGGCACGGATCGCGTGCATAAATTGCTAGTATATAAATATACAAAGGAAAATTCTGTATTTACTATTTCCTCTGTTTCTTTTTATGGTTACACTTTGAGTTTTGACACTATTCACAAATTTATGTTTGACTATCATTTGTGATTATTGGGTAAGGAAAAATATAGTCATATCAGATCTTGTTTGATTCGTCTCGATATGTACTTTTGAAATATCAACTTTTTATAATTTTAGTTTTGCTATTCGACGCCCTAAAATTTCTTACTAACGTCATAAATACGTATTGTATATTGTATAAAAAAAATACTCAACTATCAAACATTCAGACCTACTCATTTTCTCAACCCGTCACTCACAACAAACCATGAACCACTCCACCGCCTTAGCTGTCCTTACAACCCATACCTCCAAGCATCCCATTTCCCTTCCACCACCACTACTGGCACCGCCACCGCCTCCACCACCAGAATTTTCCCCTTACTTCCCCTTCCCCTTTTATATTAAATTGGATGATGTTTTTTTTTAAAGAAGGATAGGCTTATGCCATGAATGCCCCACCACCGGCTTCATGAGAGACGCGTCTACCTGTGGTGGAGCGTCTGTCATGGACGCCTACGCCAGTGGTGGGATGCCCATAGCGAGCCTTTGTCTTTTTTAAAAAAAAATCATCCAATCTGATGAGGCGGTTGTGATGATGGTGGTGAAGATGATGGTGGTGGTGGGGCGTGAAGGTGGAGGCGGCAGCTCTAGTGGGTGGGTGGTGGTTAATGTTTCATTTATGTGATTAATCCAGGTCTGACGATAGTTGGAATTGTGCTTGATAAGAATTTAAAGATGAATGTTAAAAAAATAGTCCAAATTCAGAAAATTGGATAAAAGCTTCAACTTTCAGGGGTCAAGTGCAGCAAAACTCATCTCTGAACCATCAGTCATTCACCGCTTTTAGTTCTCAGGAACGTTGATGTGGTAGTGGTGGGAGAAGAAGGGAATGAGGAAGGGGAAGTGAAGGAAGGAGAGAGAGATGGAAAAGAAATGGAAAGGTATATAAATTCCAATATAAAAATAGGTATATTTAATTAGGGTGTTAGAGCATCAACATTGGTGGGAATTTAGGTTTCCCATTTCTGAAAAATGGGTAAAATGAAACTATCCCACTATTATTGAATTGTTCTCCAAAAAAGTAGAACACCAATAAATGTAGACTCTTCCCATATCTCCAAGCAATCAGCCATTGTCAAGTGGAAAGGGAAAGTGGGAGAGAGAAAAGGTGGTGGGGTATGGAAAAGTAGAAGAGAGAAAGTAAATGAATGTAGGTAGGGCTGTGCAAAGACCAGGGTCGGACCGAAATCTGAAAAATTCAGAATTCGGGTCCGGTCCTCGGTCCACAGAATATCCCGATTCCAGGTTTCCGGTCCGGTCCAAACCGGTGGACCGAAATTTCTGTTTTTTTAAGTAAAAAAAAAGGTTTATATGTTAATAAAAGTTTAAAAGGTAGAAAGTTAAAAAATATTAAATGTTAATGTATCTAATTTATAAATATATTTAAATCAAATAAAAAATATTTTTTTAAAACTAAAAATATAGATTTCGGTCCAACAGGTCTAAAACCGGAACTGTCTGGAAATTTTCCGATCCTGGTCCAAAAAAATTCAAGATTCCGGTCCACCGGTCTAGCCGGTTCCTGTCCGGTGCGGTCCTGGATCGGGGAACACCCCTAAATGTAGTACTTCCTCCGTGTCAAATTAAATGCAACAAATCCCTTGACCCGAACTCCTAGGCAAAATTTTTTAAGGTGTGATTAATGCAAAAGTTTAGCATGTGGGTATGTTAATAAGGAGAGAGAAAGTGGGGCCAAAAAAAAAAAGGGAGGGTATTGGGTATTAGTTGAACATAACAAAAGTTTATTACTTTTAGTAAGGGTATTTGATTCATTTCACACTCATAATCTTTACCAAAAAAGGAAAGAAGGCAATTTTGCATTTAATTTGAAACAACCATTTTTAGAAACTGTTGCATTTAATTTGATACGGATGAAGTATGAAATTTGTGAAATAGGAAGGGACGAAGGGTAGATGATAAAGTTAGTGGAAAGTGATGTGGACTAATGAGGTGATGACAGAGAAAATAAGGGGAGGTTAACCAATGTAGATGCTCTTAGAAAGAAATTTTAGGGCGTCTAATAGCAAATTAGCAACCTAGATTTTACAGTGCAAATTTGGAAATATTAACGTTCAAATATTTACATTAACAAACGTGAAAAGGTAAAATATAACTACTACTCCCTCCGTCCCATATTATAGTGCCTGATTCTGTTTTTGCACGGGTATTAAGGTCAATAGAATCTAAGAGGAAAACAAAGAGTGTTTGTGTATTGAAAATAAATTTTATGGGGAAAAAGCTGATTTTAAGAGAGAGAATGACAATAAGTGGTGAAAAAGCATTAAATGCATGACTAATTTAACCCTTAGGTTGAATAAACAAAGCAAAAAACTATTTCCAATAAGCAAATACATAATGGTGGCACAATTTTTCTAGGTAAATCATGGAAAGGTGTAGAATCAAAAAAGGAAACAAGAATTACATTTTGGGACACTTCAAAAGGAAAGAAGCACTATAATATAGGACGGATGGAGTATTATAAAGAAACGAGAGGAATAGGATATTAGGAGAGAGAAGAGAAGACATTATACCAATTTAGGAAATTAATACTTCATCCGTTCTATTTTAAATAAAACGTTTGCTTTTTTACGCAACCCAACGCGCTTCTTTGATCATTAATATCTTTAGTTGTGCACACGTAAAAAATATAAAAAAGTTATAATTTGATAGTATGCATCGAGACGAATCTAACAAGATCCCACTTGACTATGTTTTTTCTTTATATAATGGCGATAAAATAGAGTCAAAATTGATCAATTAATAGTGTCATTTCACCCAATGTTTTATTTAAAAACGAACGAAGGAAGTATGCAATTTTCATCTTATGGAAATAATGAAGTATGAAAAAAGGGGAAGATTGATCCTGTAACAAACTTAATATTGCAGTAATCTAAATTACTCGCCTTTCTTCCAAAAAAAAAAAAGAAAAAAGGGGAAGATTGAGGAAAGTTGGTACAATCCTCACTTTTATGTACCTTCTTTTTTTTTGCCCTTTTTTCACATTGATCCATTTCGTTTTGTTTTAATCACATTAACTTCCTTCTTTTTTTCGGTAATGTTATAATCAAATTTCTGAGGTCTAAATCTCATAGAATTTAACACATTCAACTAAAAGCATAGTCACCTTGTCCACCCTGATGAGGCATAAACTTGCAATGTGGAAAACTAAATTCCTAACCAAAGCGGGTCGTCTCTGCCTAATTAAGTCCACCCTCTCTACCATCCCAGCCTATTATACGCAAGCCACTTTTTTTCCTGCGGCAACGCATAAGGATCTGGATAGGATCTGTAATAACTTCCTTTGGGGGGACTCCGGTGAGAGTAGGAAAATCCATTTAGTGGGGAAGGATAAATCCTTTTTACCCAAAGAGTGTGGAGGTCTGGGCATTCGGTCTCAAAATCTTATTAACCTTGCATACATGGTAAAACTAGGGTGGAAAGTTTCTCAGGGTCCCTCTAACCTAGCCCTGGAGTGTATTCGATCTAAGTATATTCACAAAGACCATGCAACCAAGTTTCAAAATGGCTCCCATGTGTGGAAAGGCATTGGGCGCGGGTGGGATCTATTTACAGAAAATAGCATATGGACATTAGGAAATGGGCGGAATATTAGTTTTTGGAAGGACAATTGGCTAGGCATTGGTCCTCTAAGAGAGGTCATCCAGGGACCATTGATGGAATGGGAGGAGAATATGAGGGTGAGTGAAGTAGTTGAGGGGGGTACTTGGGCCCTTGAGAGGTTATCTTACCATCTCCCCACTATAATTCAGGATAGAATCTATAGCATGCCCCCCCCGGAGGGAAGGCAAGAGGACCTCCTTGTCTCTAGTTTTGTCAACAACATCGGCTTCTCTCTTAGTCAAGCTTATAAAGCGCTTATCTTAACACCTGTTGTAGATATAGATTGGATTTGGAAGCACAAGATGGAACCTAAACTTAAGATCTTCTTTTGGCTCCTCTGGTGGGATAAAATCCCTCATAAGAGTCTCCTGTCAGTGCGTCACATTTCATCCGACTCCAGTTGTCCTAGATGTTCCCATCCTTATGAAAACTCTTCTCATGTGCTTAAAACCTGTCCGGACTCCTATAATGTCTGGAAAGAGGCTTGTCCTATTTTTCCTTTGATTGAAGATTTTCGTGAATGGCTTAGATATAACCTTCAGATTGACTACCATTACAAAGGGCTTCACTGGGGGGAGATCTTCCCTTACATCTGTTATGAACTGTGGAAAGACCGTAATAACTGTAGCTTTCACCTGGCCAAGCCTGCTAGCACCGCTCTTATCCTTCAAAGGGCTTCGAACCTTACTTTAGAGTGGCTCCGAATCTCGACCTCCCAAATTCAACCTATAGGCCCTAGGACCCTGTCCCCTCCTGTGTTTCCTCCGAGTATCCTTATCCATGTTGATGCATCATTTGTTCATAGGGCCCATCCCATTGGTTCGGGGGGGTGGTTAGAGATCAAAATGGGAGGTGGATTTTGGGTTTTGAAAAGCAATCCTTTGCATTAGACATCCTCATGTCGGAGATTATGGCTATATATGATGGGTTATGTGTTGCTTTAGAGTACAAGTTTACTAAGGCCATGTTGTATACAGATAGTAGAGGGGCGCTTGCATTGTTAAACTCTTGCGATGGGATTGCTAATATATATTCAAGCTTGTTGTCTAATTGCAGAAAGTTATGGAATCAGCTCCCGGAAGTAGGGCTGTTCAGAGAGGTGGGTCGGACCGGAATTTGGACCGGACCGGACCGGAATTTGGACCGGACCGGACCGGACCGGAGATTCCGGTCCGGTTCCCGGTCCGTGAAAAATGATGATTCCGGGTTTCCGGTCCGGTCCGGTCCAAACCCGGAAAATTCCGGTCCGGACCGGAAACCCGGAATTATCATTTTTTTTAAAAAAAATATATGTCAGCGCTGGCCTTACCCTTTACTAACTCACCAAAATTTTTCATTCTCCCTCCCTGTCAAAAAAAAGAAACCCTAATTCATCTCAATTTTCACTCACTGTTTCTCTCACCATCTCACGCCGACCAAAACCGCAGGTCCGCAGCCTCCAGCTCCACCACTCACGCAACGACGCGCCTCCTCACTTGTTGTTATCGGAGTTTTAACCTGACTGTTGTAGAGTTGTGGTTTTCCCTATCTCATATGATTCTCTTCTTCTATGTATTTTGATTTTAAAGTCATGGGTTTTACCTTGTGAAAGTGAAGAACCCAGGTCCGCAGCTATCATTCTTTGTTTTTGCTATCTCATATGATTCTCTTCTTTTATGTATTGTGGATCTTAGTTTCCTTTCTCTTTTGGTGCCAAAGTTTTGTTCTTTATTAATTCTTGTGAATTGGGTATAAAACCAAAACCCATCTAACTTATCTGCCCAATTTTATTTGATGATTACATAATATTCTCTTCTACTTAATACCTACAAAACCCCCAAAAATTTATTTTTTTTCCCGGTAGAATGTTCTTATATTGCCTTGGAATTTGAAAATACTCTACAATTATGAATTTGATATACTGAACTTTGCATATGGAAAGTGAAAGTATTGGTTAATTAGTTGGAGCATTACAATCTTTGTTATTTCTTATTTGGCATGAGTTTGGAGTTTGGACTTGTGATCTGATTTATAAAAGTTTTACTTTTTCTGTTTGATTTTGTAGTCCCTGTACAACAGTTTGTTCAAATCAAAAGTACTTATAATTTAGACTTTGAGTTTTGTATTTAGAAGCCCAAAAAAAAATTCGCAAATCAGGTCCAAACAGGTCCAGACCGGGGACCGGACCTGATTTTTCCGGTCCAGACCTGGACCGGACCGGAAAAATCAGGTCCGGTCCCCGGTCCAAAGAATCCCACAAATCCGGTCCACCGGTCCAGCCGGGTCCGGTCCGGTCCGGTCCGGTCCTGGACCGGTGAACAGCCCTACCCGGAAGTGAAGATTGACTACTGCAATCGGGTGTACAACTGTACGGCAGATATGCTTGCCAAGCATAGTAGGCGGATGGATTGTAATAGCAATGTAACTAGGACTTTTCCCTCCCCCTAGTTACTGTAAGGATTTTTATATTTCGGATTGTATGAACCTTTTTAATATGGTAATTTGATTTGGTTGCGTTGATCACCAAAAAAAAACTAAAAGCATAGTCATTCAGAAAAAAAAAATGCAACAAACACAAATCCACACAAAAAATTCAACCAAAACACAACACTGTATTCCAGATTTCCAATTACATCCAAGATCCAACATTCTACCTTCCCAAAATTACAACACCGAAATTCCAGAATTCAAACTAAAAATTAAGCTCGTTCTCCTCGAATCCGCCTAGCAAGTTGAATATCTTTAGGCATAATCGTAACTCTCTTAGCATGAATCGCACACAAATTAGTATCCTCAAACAATCCAACAAGATAAGCTTCAGCAGCTTCTTGAAGAGCAGCAACAGCAGAGCTCTGAAATCGAAGATCAGTTTTAAAATCTTGCGCAATTTCTCTCACTAACCTCTGAAATGGAAGCTTTCTGATAAGAAGCTCAGTACTCTTCTGATACTTGCGAATCTCTCGCAATGCCACAGTTCCTGGCCGGAATCTATGAGGTTTCTTCACTCCTCCGGTCGCCGGAGCTGATTTTCGAGCAGCTTTTGTTGCTAATTGCTTTCTCGGCGCTTTTCCTCCGGTTGATTTTCGCGCTGTTTGCTTTGTTCTCGCCATTGTTGTAAATTTTAAGCTTTTTTTCTGAGTTTCGGAGTTTTTTCTCTGTTATTTGTGTTTTGAGTGAGTGAGGGTTTGGTGGGAGTATTTAAAGGAATGAGCGGGAATTTCAAGGAAAAGAAAGAGTTTGGGGAGATGAAATGAGAGGCGTTGGATTGAAAGTGTGTTTTTTGATCAATGGTTATGAGGTTGTTTTGTGTTGGGTGATAGTGATACGGATAGTAATCCGTGTTTTTACATATTGGCCAATGGGATTAAAGCGTCTTTGTTTTTGTTTTTTTTTTGGTAATGGCCAAGTGGCTATGATAAGTCATTAGAGGAATTGATTATTGGAATTTGGAATTAACAAGATTTCCAAGACTCATAATACCAATGACTGAAGGAAAGGCTTGCTTTTTCTTTCGTTGGATTTGTTTTCCCTCTTCTGCATCCAAAAAAAAAACTGAAGGAAAGGCTAAATTTCGCAATTAAGGTTGAATTATAGGTCGAGTTTGTGTCGATAATAAATGAGTTAAGAATTTTTAGATCCAAACGTAATCTATTTAGTATATAAGTTGGAAAATTTAGTTACAATTAGGAGTGTTCAAAAATATCTGATCCGATAAAATAAATATTTGATCCACTTCTTTTGTGTTCGGATATTTCAGATCGTGTATGGATCGAAAATTTACATTTTCGGATATACGAAACATGCGAATATTTATCAGATTTCATAACAGGATCTCCAAAAATATTCGAGTTCATGACCGGATATCCGAAAATTATCTGGTTATTCTGTCTGAAACTTTTTTTCGAGCTTTTCATAAAAAAGTTCAAATTTTCTAGTTATCGGACATCCGTTCCCAAATTTTTAGATCCGATTTGTATCGCACTTTCTCCGATCAGAAATTTTCGGATATCTGAAATTGCGGATCAGTTCGGATAATCCGAAACGAACACCCTAGTTATAGTTTGACTACTTATTAAACTGATATATTGCAACATGATATAAGAATTTAAGATAGGAGAAAGATAATAAAGGACACCATATGCTAGTAGAGGGAACGAAATAATATATTGTCTAAAAAGTCAATGTCGTAAGTAACATTCAACTTACTAAGTACTCTTTTGGTTCGATGTAGAAAGTAGGATTTTAGTTTTCCTTCGAAGTTCCATTTCATAGTAAGGGGCAAAAGTTGTTTGGTTGATTATGGGAAGTTCTAATTACCTTGGTCACTTAGGCCCTAGGTAAATAACTTCTTTCATTTTGTAGAAAATAGAACTTCCTAGCAAAAATACTTTCTACATTTTTGTTAACCAAACAACATTACCTTATGATTCTTAGGAAGTTCCACTTCCCATATATTTTTATGTCAACGAAACAAGCTCAAAAATAGAAAATTTTGCAAGTAATATGCAACTTACTAAAATAGGAAAATTGCAATTCAACTACAACAATTAAAAGAATAGGCGGTCTAATTTTAACATAAAATTAGACAAACTCAAGCCTACATTCTCTTAACAAGTCTATTCCATCTCACTTTAACCCAGCAATATCCTTATACATCTCACACCAACCAAGTCGTCTCTTCCCTTCTCCATCCTTTATTTCCCATTAAATTTCGAACCACAACAGATAGTTTCTAAAAGTAACTCCACAGTCTTGCCGAATGGAATTAAGCTAGTCATTAAATTAATTAAACTAATCATTAAATGGATTAAAGGATGCGAAAACTGAATGGATTAAACTAGTCGCTAAATAGATTAAACTGATTATTAAATAGATCAAACTAGCTAGGCACTATATTCAGAGTGGTAGCCCGTTCTCTTCTTAATATTGGGTTTGAGTTGTTGCCTATTGTTAAAATAAATGTAGGGGGACTCTTATAAGACCAACTGATTAAGTACTGAAAACGAAAGAATTATTATTACTTTAATTTTTTATTAATTCTTAAATAGAAAATAATTGAATAAGATCATGAAAAATATGTATGTTTTGAAAATCCTAAGATGGTTATAATATTTTAAGATAGTTTGACCATATTCAAGATTTATCAAATTACTCCCTACATCTCTAAATGCTTGCTTTACATGCATCTTTATGAGTACAAGAAGTCAGGCAGTGGCGGAGCCACAGTGTAACAAGGGGTAGCACTTGCTACCCCTGTTTTTTCTGGGAAAAAAATGAATTCGCGGGCCGCCATTGTTGAGCACAGCCAGAAGAGAAAGGAGAACGAAGTTAGAAGAAGAGATTGAAAACTAAAATGAAATACTTTTCCTTTTTTAAAATCTGGTAAGAGTGATGGGCATAGTACTTGATACAGCTGTATACTACATACCACTCTTCAACATGGTAAAAATTCCTCTGCTCCTATCCACGTGATCGAGAAAGTTAAAAAGTAAACCTTCGAAAACCAATGATACAGTTGTATACTAGTACATTACTTTTTATTACCTTTTTACTGCCGAAAACCAATGATACACTCTTCAACAAATCTTTCTTTTTTTATTACCTTTTTACTGCCTCTTCTAATTTGTTTAATATACAACATAATTCACGTGTTTACATCGTACCCGATTCACTCAAGGATAGCGTTCCGCATATCCGTTTTCATATCCCGTTTCTTTTGGGGGTCTTGTTCATCTCATTGTGTACATCAGGAGAATCAAACTTTTATAATTTTCACTAATATGGAATTAAATATATTAACGATACAAAACGTGCATTAGAAATGAGAAATATATTGGAGGACGGAGGGAGAATATTTTTGTGAATTGTTAGTAAATGAATTTTTAGTCCATTGTAATGGTGTCAATTATTAATTGAATGAATTGTTAGTGAGCTATAATTTGTGTGAATAATTGTCATTCGTTACTTGTTAGTGAACTATAATTTGTGCCAATTTTTAGTGACTTATCTTGAGAAAGATTTGTTTTCGAATGTAAAAGTTGATCCGATTGTAAATCGATCCAAATTATCCAATTTTTTTGGTATTTGATCATTTTCGTAAAATTACGCTACCCCTCAGATGGAATCCTGGATCCGCCACTGAAGTCAGGTGATCTTTGAATAGGGAGTTAATAGATAGAAAAATGAAAAAATGATGGAAAATATGGGTATTCTAACGTGGGTTATGATTACCAAAGAAGGGAATGCAACAAGTATAAAAGGATAAGTTAATTTATGCAAATTGTATTTATATGTAAAAAGAGACAGATGTGATATTAAATTGGGATTTGTAGAAAAATACGGAAGTCAAAACATGTTAGTTTTGGGTTGGAAATGTCAATCCTAACATAACCCTTATTCAACTAATTAAACGAGTAAATCGTTAAAACATAATAATTAAATGATACAAAACATGACCCGATGATACCAATAAGTTAGGTTTTATATGTGTAGGGTAAAATGTTATTACTTATCAGTCGGCCTCCGAATCAACCCATGCAATTTGGGTTGACAAGATATCAAACCATTGCAGTTTAGTTGATTTTGTAGGAGAATGTAATCCCTTGAGTTGTATTGATGGTTAGGAATGAATATATACAACCTATTATTAACATAATCTAAGGCTAAAGTATAGGAACTAATTATGCTATACAAAATAAGAAGATTATGTAGATTACAATGACTAGACTATTTCCTAATATATACATAGTCTATCACACCCCCGCAGTCGAAGCGGGAGGTTGTCGTACGCTTAGACTGTCCCTGAAATCATCAAAAAGTACGCACGGAAGACCTTTAGTGAAGATGTCGGCAATCTGGTAGCGGGACGGAACGTGAAGAACTCAAACTTCTCCACGTGCAACTTTTTCACGTACGAAATGGATGTCCATCTCAATATGTTTAGTGCGCTAATGATGAACAAGGGATTACCAGAGAGGTATATGGCACTAACATTATCACAATAAACCAATGTAGCTTTGCGGATGGGACAACGAAGCTCTAGAAGAATATTTCGGAGCCAACAAGACTCAGAAACAACATTAGCAACCCCACGGTATTCAGCCTCGGCACTAGATTTAGACAAAGTGGGTTGACATTTAGAGGTCCAAGAGAGCAGATTATCACCAGGAAAAATACAATAGCCGGATGTGGAGCGGCGAGTGTCCAGGACATCCACCCCAATCGGCAATTCGTATAAGAAGTAAGAGATACAAGAGAAGACTTGTAGAGATGGAGACCATAATGGATAGTACCCTGAATGTAGCGCACAATGCACTTGAGAGCATTCATATGCTCAACTTTCAGATCATGCATGTGTAAACACACTTGTTGGACGGCATATGATATGTCGGGTCCGATGAAAGTAAGTCTTATCGTAAGGCACCGACAAGTTGCCTATAGAGAGTAGGATCCGAGAAAGGAGTGCCAACAAAGGCACTAAGCTTCGCCTTGGTGTCAACAGGGAGTGTGGCTAGGCTTGCAGGACGCCATGCCTGCACGCTCTATAATGTCGATGGCATAATTTTTCTGAGAGAGAAACATGCCTGCAGTGGTGCGAGTGACAGCCACACCTAAGAAATAGCTCAAAGGACCGAGATCCTTCATGGCAAATTCTGCACTGAGAAGAGACATGATAGATTGTCTGAGAGCATCAGATGAAGCTGTGAGAATAATGTCATCAACATAGAGCAAAATATAAGCAATGTCAGAACCACGACAATAAATAAACAGTGAATGGTCAGAGCGGCTATGAGAGAAGCCGATGGTAGAGACGTAGTCTGCAAACCGTTGGTACCATGCACGAGGGCCCGCTGAGCCCATATAAGGATTTCTTCAAGAGACATACATAATCGGATGAGTAGGATCTCGGAACCCCATAGGCTGATGCATATAAACTGTCTCATTGAGATTGCCATGGAGAAAAGCGTTCTTGACATCCAACTAATGAATGGACCAAGAACGAGAGAGAGCAATGCTCAATACAGTCCGAATAGTTGTCGGTTTGACAACAGGATAAAAAGTCTCGTCACAATCAACTCCAACCTGTTGAGACCTGCCATCACCTACAAGACGGGCTTTATACCGCTCAAAAGAACCATCAGAATTCTTTTTATGACGAAAAATCCACATAGAACGAATAAGATTCACATTGTCAGGACGAGGAACCATGTAACACCCGACCCATACGGAGTCGAGTATATCGTCACCAATGCGCATCCAGGGCCAACAACTGTCCTCAATAACCAACACAAGTTCTTCCGCCGCATTTTGTCCTCACTCATGCGCATCCTGAGAAACTTCCCAGGAGGTTACCCATCCCTGGACTACAACCAGCCAAGCACGCTTAGCTGTGGAGTAACTAAGGAAATAAGCTCCCTAAAAGAATATGCATCTTGTTGAAATGAGTAGCCTGCTAAATCCCTTTAAAGCAATCATGAGGGGTATTACATACACCCCCACTTGAGAACAGCAACGCCCTCGTTGCGCCTGAGGACTCCACATATTCGGCATACGGCCTGTGGGTCGCCCCAGTCTGAAGACTGATCACCGGAGACTCCAGATATTCGGTCTGACGACCTCTGGGTCGCTCCTTATGACAATGCAGCCCCAAAATCCTCCCCCACTAGGCGCCTGAGGACTCCTAATATTCGGCCTGACAACCTTAGGGTCGCCCCAACACGCGGTCGCAGGGTTGCTCTGATACCATTTGTAACACCCGACCCATACGGAGTCGAGTATATCGTCACCAATGCGCATCCAGGGCCAACAACTGTCCTCAATAACCAACACAAGTTCTTCCGCCGCATTTTGTCCTCACTCATGCGCACCCTGAGAAACTTCCCAGGAGGTTACCCATCCCTGGACTACAACCAGTCAAACACGCTTAACTGTGGAGTAACTAAGGAAATAAGCTCCCTAAAAGAATATGCATCTTGTTGAAATGAGTAGCCTGCTAAATCCCTTTAAAGCAATCATGAGGGGTATTACAAACCAACTCCCACGTCTTATTTTTAATTAGAGCATCATATTCGTCAATCATGGCAACTTTCCAATTCGGGTCATTTAAAGCACTTACGGGATTTTTGGGAATAGGAGATATGGAAGTGGTGGTGGAAGTGCTTAAGTTAAAGACTCGCTTGGGTTTAAAAATACCATGTTGGCTCCTTGTAGCCATCCTGCTGGGCTGGAGGGTAGAAGGGGCAGTAGTGGAGTTTGGGCCAAAGAGAGGTGGGCTGGCAGATGGATGAGTAAGGGAGAGAGGACTGGGCGAGGGATTTAGCGAAAGGCTGGGTTGGGTTGGCAGATCCAGCGAAGGAAAGGAGGGATGGGGCGCATGAATGGGCCCTGGGTTGGGAGCGGGGCCTGGCGCGGGAGAGGGCTGGACGGGTCGTTCCAGCGTGAGGCGCGAGATAAAAGAGCCGGCTGGGGAGTAGTATGGGCCGTGGGCTGCTCAGGATGTAAGGGGGAGTTTGGGTGATGTATGTGGGCTCGTGTTTGGGGCGTGGAATGCAAAAATTGCACAACATAGGGAGATAAAACATGATCTAAGAAGTCATAAGCTGTAGGGGATGGTTGATGCAAGGTAGAAAAAGGAAAAATGAGTTTCATCAAAAATGACATGCCTTGAAGTTATGATTTTCTTGCTTGATAAGTCATAACATTTATACCCCCTATGGATTGGACGGATAACCCAAGAAAACACAAGGTGTTGAACGAGCTTGTAATTTGTTGATGGTAGTGGAGGGGAAGAGAGGATAGCATAGACACCCAAAAACCCGAAAATGAGAGTAAGTTGGCGTTCGTTGGAAAAGAATTTGAGTGGGAGATTTGTACTTCAATATCTTGGAGGGAAGAATATTTAAGAGATATGTAGCCATTTGTAAAGCATGATGCCAAAAAGAGGGGGGGCATGGAAGAGTGAGCAAGAAGGGTGCGCACAATATTATTAATGGATTTGATTTTTCGTTCGGCCTTACCATTTTGAGGAGAGGTATGAGGGCAAGAAAAACAAAATTGGATACCATTGGTCGTACAAAAGAATTGAAAGGGGCCATTGTCAAATTCCCGCCCATTGTCACACTGAATATTTTTGATATCTCGCTCAAATTGAGTTCGGATTAATGCCTTAAATGATAAAAAAATAGAATAGACTTGTGAATTGTTTGCTATGGGAAATGTCCACAAGTAATTACTATAATCATCAAGGAAGAAGACATAATAACGATGCCCAGTAGAACTCAAAACAGGAGAGGTCCATAAATCACTATGAACAATATCAAAAGGCATAGTAGTAGCAGTCATAGAATCACAAAATGGCAATTTAATATGTTTCCCCAAGGGACAAGAAGTACAAAAAGATGAACTGGCCTTATTACATTGTATCAAATCATGACTACGAAGAGAACTAAGAAATAGTATGGCCCGGATGCCCTAAGCGAGAGTGCCACAAATCTAAAGATGCAGCAAGGAAAGTAGATGGTGAGGTGATGCTAGGCATGATGGTGAGAGGATACAAATCCCCGGTGTTCTCACATCTCATTAGGCGGCTGCCCGTTCGAAGATCCTTCACAGAAAACCCAAGAGGATCAAACTCAACAGAAACATTGTTATCATTAGTGAATTTGCGAACGGAAATAAGGTTTTTGATAAGTTTGGGAGCATGAAGTACATTTTTGAGTTGTAAAGATGGGTTTGAAGGGGTAAGGGAAGTGTGTCCATAACCACAAATTGGAATAGTGCTACCATTACCAACAACAATACTAGAATTTTTGCTCAAATTAAAATAAGAAGTGAGAGTACCTGGATTAGTAGTCATGTGAGAAGTAGCGCCCGTGTCCATGTACCAGTTATCATCTGGTTGATGAAGTGTGAAAGTATGCAGGGCAGCATCTATATCAGTTGGAGCGTAACCAGATGAAGGAGGAGCTCGCATGGGATATCCATAATGGGCCTGCTGCATATTGTAGGCTTGCTGGGGTCGTGGGCCTAAAACGCCATGAGGCTTGGATGGACGCTGCTGCTGCCAGGAGGATGTGGGATACGGACATGGCGGGAGGACCCAGGCAGGCCAGGCCAGGATGGGTAGGGCCACGGCGGGCCTGACTGGGCAGCCACCGAGGGTTGGGCCGGGTGGTGCGGTGGTTTCGCCGCGGTTATTTTTGCCGCGATTGTTGTGGTAATGATTGTTTCGGCCACGGTTTTTGTTATTATTATTATTACGGTGACGATTGTCACGTGAGGAATTCCGGCTAGAGGAGGGATTAGAGTTACCTCCTTGAGTGAGTGGTTGAGAAGGAAAATCATCATCAACAATAAGAGCAGTGGAGCCTGCGTCACGAGCTCGTTCGTTGGCGGTGGTTTCTTCAAGTTTAAGACGTGAACATACATCGGAAAAGGATGGCAGTGTATATTTTTGTTGTATGTTAGTAACAAAGGTAGAATAGGTTGAAGGCAACCCGGCAAGGAGACACATAACTAACCTTTGATCGGAAACCGGCGACCCAACATTGGCAAGTTGGGTGGCGAGGGACTGCAGCCGTCTATAGTAGGCCACCACGGAGGAAAAATCAGCAAGCTTGGTGGTGGTGAACTCCGTTTCAAGATACGCAGCCCTCGAGTTTTTGTTATCTTGAAACATTTGAGCAACGCGGTGCCACGTGTTTTCAGCTACATCATCCACAACAAAGATGGAAGTGGGGATGTCAGGAGATACGGTAGCGTAAATCCATTGGAGAACGACGACGTCAAGTCGTTTCCATAGAGATAAATCAGCCTCCTTCGAAGCTTTATATGTAGCAGCTTCTTTTTCATCGGTAGGAGGAATGATGTGGTCGAGAATCCCGTGCACACGAGCCTGTACTTTGAATAGCGTGGACCATTCATGGTAGTGGCCGGTTTCCAAGTCCAATGTTACAGGGATAAGGGACTTGACGTTGGTGACGGCGAGGGCCGAATGGAAGGCAGGTTTCTCGGCCATGAAAGGAGATGAAGATGAGATGAAGAAGAGAGATAGTGGGCGACGGCTAGGTTAAGGAAAGCCTTAATCTGATACCATGTAGGAGAATGTAATCCCTTGAGTTGTATTGATGGTTAGGAATGAATATATACAACCTATTATTGAGAGGAAGAAAAAAAAAAAAAAAAAAAAAAAAAAAAAAAAAAAACATAATATAAGGCTAAAGTATCGGAACTAATTATGCTATACAAAATAAGAAGATTATGTAGATTACAATGACTAGACTATTTCCTAATATCTACATAGTCTATCAGATTTGAGTCATATCTTAAATCTTATAAAATCGGACAGCGAACATACTTATCAGAACTAAATGTCAAAGTCAAATAAGGAGGTTGCTATTTTTAGTGGAACTCAGATTCCTAAACGTGAAACAATAATTTGTTCTTTATTTCTAGTTTGTACATATATAAGTATATAACTATACAAGGGTGCATTGGGGATGAACTTCCTACTTTTTATAGAATTGGATGCTTAAAGAGGCCATGAAAATGAGACTTATCCTACAAATTTATATTCTTTAAATTAATGGGGAATAAATTTCGACGCATTTATTCTTCCTACTTTAAAGCTTACATAAGTATACCACTTATGAAGGCATACTTCATAGTTATATAAGAGGTAAATCATTCTACTTCAATTTACTACCTTATTAAGTTCTTATTAAGCTTCTCAATATACAATGGCAAACGCACAGTTGCACATTGTGGATTGTGAATATCTGAAACAAATTGAGGGAGCCCGTCGAGATCTTCATGATCTGCTGCTGAACAACAAGCAATTTGCTCCCATCGTGCTTCGCTTAGCGTAATCTTTCTTCTTCGATTCACCCTATACCTCTGAAATTTTCCGTGATTTTGAAATTATATATTTTGTGATTGAAAAGTTTCTGTATTACCATAGTACAATAAGACAAATAGTGTTTGATTCGTTTTGTTATTGAATTTTCACACTGCTTGATAGAGAATTCAATAACCCTGTAAACATTTATGTCCTAATAAAACATTTATTTTATTGTTAAAATTTCATAGTTTATTCATTACCACTTGAGAGTTGAGAAGGTAGTATTGAGTGACAATGAAAATCTATAAAGAAAAATACATGCTTTGAGATGAAATTGATCCTTTCTTTTTTTGACATCAGAGATGAAATTCATTACTATGAAATTGATATAAAATTTTCTTAAAAAATTACGCTAAAATTCATTATGATTGTGACCATTGATTACCACTTACTAAATGAGCCGTTAATATTTATTTCTTCTATCTTTTTCTTTGGATTGAAAAACAATAGAAGTATGGTATATTATATATAAGCTTTATGCTCCTAATAATTAATAAATCCTTTGTTGGGTAAATAAAATGTCTTTCTAATTGATCGATCAACATAATTAGGCCCTGTCCTTTTTGGTTTTGGTGTTGTAGATTTCACGATGCAGGTACTTATGACGCCAACGCGAAGACAGGGGGTCCAAACGGTTCCATTAGAAATGAGTTGAGCAACCCTCCTAACAATGGTATAAAAAATGCTGTTGATTTTTGCGGTGAGCCTAACAATTTAATTATTCTACTAGCGTTCTGCATACCTTTCCTTTCTCTTTTTTGTTTGTGCAGTTGTGCTTGTTTGTGGAGGTGTTGACCTTAAATTTCTTTAACGGCTTGTGGCTTTCTGTTGTCTAGAGCAAGTGAAGACTAAACACCCCAAGGTTACTTATGCGGACCTTTATCAGGTGAAATTTCTTAATGACTATACTTAGAGTCTTAGATGATGAATTTCACTCAACTTTTTACTCCATCTTTCGTCTAATCAAGTAGTAGTTGTTGTCATATTGTCCTAATTTCTCAAAAATAAACTTGACTTGTTCTATGAGAAGAGTCATTATAACAGCTGAACTATTATGTATGTCCTCATCTAAGTAATAACTAGTATATCGGCCCGGGTGATGCCTCAGGTCAATTACAATAAACAAATATGTTATTATTCATGAATTTCATAATTCATTTATGTTACTTTTCGTATCTTTTGTCTAGTGATAAATTGAAAAATTGACATGATAAGTAAAAAAAACTTAAAGGTTTGAGTTTGAAAATAATAGCTTAAAAGGAATTGGGGTAAGAGTAGTAGTCTCTTATTAGTACCGTAATAAGAGTGTTAGAGATGTAAATACTTGTTTATATCTTTTGAGTTAAGTATAATTATTATAAGACTTTATCATATTTATTTGAATCAGTAGACAATAAAGTTATAGTGTATTGATAGCTAATCTCGCACTTTTCATTTCAAAGGTCACATGTTCGATACTTTTATAGTTACACAATGTTTATATTTTTCTAAGTGTCACGTGACATATAAGCTTCCTTAAGAACGCTTTTTCATATATTTGTATAGATTTATTGTCAAACATAATCATAAACTTTTTTCAGACATCTTCATATATAATATATATTATTGTTACTTAAACATTTGTTGTTGTTGCAGCTTGGGGGTGTAGTTGCAGTTCAAGTTACCGGAGGCCCTTTTATCCCCTTTATCCCGGGTCGACCAGTAAGTGGAGCATATATGCAATATCAACTAATTATAATGGATGCTCATATAGTAGACCTTATTCCTGTATAACTTTGACCAATATATGATATATTATTGTGACTGCTCTAAATTAGGATGCCCCGGATCAACAAGACAGTGGAGCTCTTCCAAACCCCAATGGAGGTACATAACATCACTATCCATCACCTTTATACTAGCTAGTGATAGTAATTCATACACGTACCATATATGAACTATTCACTTGACAAGACTAGCTAGGGGTGTTAATGAGTCAAGCCTGCTTATGAACTATTCGAGCCCGGCTTGGTCAAAGCCACTCGAGGGGGCTTGAGTCGAGTTTGAGTTCGGCTCGATATTCTAACGAGCCAAACTCGATCTAGCCTTGGCTCGGCTCGAAAGTTTGTGAACAAAAACATTTTTTTTGTCTATAAAATTTTACTACCCTAGTTATACTTATTGTTTGATCTTGTCTCACATTAGTTTGGAAATCAAAAGTTTTAGCCTATGTTCTTTATAAAAGGAACAAAGAATATTTTATGAGTATTCTCATTGGTTGGGAATAAATAAATTATAAAACCTTTTGTTTTTTATAATATTAAAGGCTATTTCATAAAGTCTCACATTGGTTGGAAAATGAAACATAAAATTTTTATTCTCTATAAAGGACTACTCCAAATACCTAACTAAAGGTATATTAATCGGCTCGAGTTCGAGTCGAGCATCAAGTCGAGCCAAGCTCGTATTCGGCGATCTCGAACTCAAGTCGATCGAGCCGAGCACATATTTAGTTTTCTTGAGCTCGGGCCGATCCGACATTTTCAAGTTCGATGAGTTTCGAGCCGAGCACATATTTACTTTATCCAACATCTTTATAAATAGACTATTGCATTAGCTGACTAAAACAACCATAAGAGAAAACTAATGAGCTAATATTACAAGATAGTCAAACAGATCAAGTGACTAGTCTTGTCTAACAGTAACTGTTGATTGCTTATTTTCCCAATATAAAGTTTATCTATCAGAATTGCTACATGTTTAGTGTATATGTTTATTTAGATCGCCAGCATCTCAGAGATATATTTTATCGAATGGGCTTGAACGATAAGGATATCGTGGCTCTATCAGGGGCTCACACACTGGTAGGCTACTTTCTATTTACTCCAATGTAGTCTAATATAAGGTTTTTCATTTTTCATGGAAAGAAATGAGTATGACCATTGGAATTTTATATTTACCTTAAACCTTTATTCTGTACCCAACTTTCAGGGTCGAGCACACCAAGATAGAACACCTGGCTTTGATGGCCCTTTCACTGAAGATCCGTTGAAATTTGACAATTCCTATTTTGTGTGAGATTATATTTTTTTTTTTTGATCATCAGATTACTGAGTTTAGTAATGTACATATGTTTTTTCTTTTCTATAAGTCAAAGGGGTCCTAAGGAAAAGATGAAGAAAATCATTGAAATGAGTTCTATGAGATTTAAACCCTAAATTATAGATAATAGTGTTTTAAGGGGGAAAAAATCTCATTACTTTACCACCTCAACCTCTCTACAATATTTCTATTTTTTTTAGTATGAAGAAACCTTGACAAGTTGAGGGAGCAAAGAGGATCCCAACTTATCAAGGGTGAGGATTGATCCCAACACCTTTTGAAATCGGAAGAAATGCTCTATGTATATTTATCTATGTATTGATTGTTTCATTGTTTTAAATAAATTTACGCCAGACGCGAAACAAAATAGAAAAAATACTATCCTTTTCTGTAATTCATTCAAAAACATTTACACTATCAATGTGAAAAACTCAGAAATAGCTAATTCATCAATGGAGTCAGTTTGCATGGTGTTCTCATATTGTAACAAATATCGAGATTGAACTCCTTTATTATTACTTTTTTTTTATCAGAGAGCTGATGAAGGGCGATACTCCTGGACTGGTAAAGTTCCCTACAGACAAAGTTCTTTTGGAGGACCCTGCTTTCCGTCAATTTGTTGAACTGTATGCCAAGGTAAAAAAATTCTTCGATTTCCTATACTTTTAACATGTTAAAGTGGGCACATTTTCTCGTAAACAAAAAGTTGTATATCTAATTTGTAAAATTCTTCCACCTCCTTTACTTTTAACAAGTTAAATGTTTTAGCAAAACCCCCCATGGTACTCCCACAAGCACCTATATGCACATTTTATATTGGCACTTTTTTACATTTTGCTCATTGAAACAAATTAAAATATGTTACAAATGTGCTAAAAAAATATGCTTTGGAGCACATAATTAGATCTACATGCTCCCTAAAGCATCTAAGAATATGCAATGTTCTAAACTTCTAGTATATGTATTAATAACCAGGTAAGATTGTGAATACTACTAGCTAGACTAGTGGTTCTTGTAGAAGTCCTACTAGTCTAGTGGTACTTGTAGAAGTTCTACATTAATTAGTGACTTCAAGGTCACATATTATTATTCTATCTGTGTGGCCTTCAAATCTTGGTTGAGTTGACTCATGACGAATTCGATTGAGTTGGGTCCTTTTTCTCACTATCGTCGAACAAAAGTGAGGGACATGGTGCCTCATAAGGAAAGGAAGCATGTTTTATAAATTCTTGAACCTTAATTATCAAAGTTCCTTCAAAGCTAAATATTACTTGTACTTAAAAGTTATTTGCTCCAATAACACCTTGCAGAAATTGTAATATCTCAATGATTCTCTTATTAAAATGGCAGGATGAAAAGGTGTTCTTCGCAGATTATGCACAATCACAAAAGAAGCTATCAGAGCTCGGGTTTAACCCACCACGTTGAACTATCAACGGTTGAAGTGCATGCATCATGCATGGCAACCAGACTGATATGTATTGTGTACAATGCATATTCTGGAGCTGGTACTATGTATACTTAATTATCTTGAAGTTATATTTGGGATTAAACTATATAAATTCCGGAGTTGTAATAGTGTTATGTACTATCTAGAAGTGCTAATAATGGGGATTTGTGTGCCTGAGACGATTCACTTAATGGACGTAAGTGCAATCCCCACCTTAATGTACCGATGTATGCATAGATGAACCTATTAAGCTATGAGCCTATGACAATACAACACTTACTCATTGACTAAAGAATACTACAAATTGATTGCAACGCTTGGCCTCCTCCACTATTTATATACTAACTTTTGGAAAATTTTACAATAGCCTTCCTAAGAAAAAGGCTACCATAACACTTTAATATGAGCCACCCATTGGCCATTTGTACACATCATCAGTATGTTATTTATGGTTATATACTATAGATAAAGTCAAATTCGGTATATATTCATATTGTGTACTTGTATTTAGAGCAATTTTGACTTTTCAAAAGTAATTATATATAATTTCCTAAATTATACTCTATAAATTCTGAAATTAATGATTTTTTATTAAATTTGATATGATATACGAAAATATCAATTATAATTTTGAAATAAAACTTTATAATATAATAAATTAGTTTATAATCGATGAAAAATATGACAATTTACTTCAACAATATTACCATTCTATGCAAAAAAAATAATAATTAAAAATTTATTTCAACTCTTTTATGGCCATCTTCTTCAACAATATTATCAACCTATGCCAAAAAAATTATTTCACGAAAATAATAATTAAGAGTTAAAATAATTTTTTTCCAAACATTACTTTTTTTGCATGTTTTGATTTTATCTTTGAAGTAACTGTAATATTTATTTTCTGTATCTATATATGTATTTTTTATATTGATCGTATATCGTCCGTATTAATACAATATTTTTTTCTCTTTTTTCCCTTCTCTTCACCTTTTCCTCCATAGCCACCACCACCTAGCCACCGCCCCACCCCTACTTCACCCCCCAACCCACCCCCACACCCACACCCACCCCCCCCACCCCCACCCCCGCAACCCGATCCCACCCTAGAGTAAGCTCACACCCAGCCCCCACCCGATCCCACCCCCGTAGGCGGGCGCCACTCGCCGGGCAGCCACCCCCACCCCCAGCCCTTCGTCTCATCCCACCCCAGCCTTCGTCTCATCCCACCCCCGCCACCCCTTCCCCCTTCTCACCTGTCCCCATCGCCCCCCCCCCCTTCGCCCCTCCCCGTCGGTCGTCGTCCCTCCCCCCCTCTCCTCTCACTTCGTCGCCGCCCACCCCCACCGCCCCTTCCCCTTACCCCCTTCGCTCCCGCCCCGTCGCCCCTCCCCCGCACTCCTCTCCCTTCGTCTCTGTCTACCCCGTCGCCCCTCCCCTGTGCATCCCCTACCCCTTCTTCCTCCTCCTCTTTCTCCCTTCTTCCTCTTTCTCCCTGCTCTGGAATTTCAAAAAAAAAAAACTGTTCATTTTAAACCTATAAAAAATCGTATGAAAATACAAAAATTCTAAAATTTTTGAGGTAAAATAAAATCTGAATTTTTAATATTTTTGAAAAATAAAAAATTACTTTAAATACATATTCGTATATTAGGAATATAGAGTATTGAGTATGTCCATAGTAATTACTAATTAGTCATAAATGTAATCCGCTGACGTGGACAAATTCATGGCTCACATTAATTTCTTACGGTAGCCTTTTTTTCAATAAGGCTATTATAAAAACATCCCTAACTTTTGATAGGAAGATCAAAGTTTGACTGGAGGAGTAGGTAAGATGTTGGATTTATGACATTGTATCTTTTGAAAATATTAACTTTATGTAATTTTCACTAATAGATTGTTGAAGACATTAATGATCAAATCTAAATTGTGTCATCGTTGAGCAAACGTAAAAGTCAAAATATTGCAGAGAATATTGAGTTGGGTCCTTTTCTTACTATCGTCGAACAAAAGTGAGGGACATGGTGCCTCATAAGGAAAGGAAGCATGTTTATTAATTCTTGAACCTTAATTATCAAAGTTCCTTCAAAGCTAAATATTACTTGTACTTAAAAGTTATTTGCTCCAATAACACCTTGAAGAAATTGTAATATCTCAATGATTATCTTACTAAAATGGCAGGATGAAAATGTGTTCTTCGCAGATTATGCACAGTCACAAAAGAAGCTATCAGAGCTCGGGTTTAACCCACCACGTTGAACTATCAACGGTTGAAGTGCATGCATCATGCATGGCAACCAGACTGATATGTATTGTGTACAATGCATATTCTGGAGCTGGCACTATGTATACTTAATTATCTTGAAGTTATATTTGGGATTAAACAATATAAATTCTGGAGCTGTAATAGTGCTATGTACTATCTAGAAGTGCTAATAATGGGGATTTGTGTGCCTGAGACAATTCACTTAATGGACATTAGTGCAATCCCCACCTTAATGTACCGATGTATGCATAGATGAACCTATTAAGCTGTGAGCCTGTGACAATACAGCACGTACTCATTGACTAAAGAATACTACAAATTGATTACAACGCTTGGCCTCCTCCACCATTTATATACTAACTTTTGATAGGAATTTTTTACTATAATATATAAAGTAAAAGAAAGTTTGACTAGAGGAGTAGGTAAGATGTTGGATTTATGACATTGTATCTTTTCAAAATATTAACTTTATGTAATTTTCACTAATAGATTTTGAAGACATTAATGGTCAAATCTAAATTGTGTCGTCGTTGAGCAAATGTAAAAGTCAAAACATTGCAACTAAAGAAGTTAAATAACATTCAAAAGGTATACTATTTCACTTGAATTTGAATATTCTACTACCATATATATTCCACTCTAGTGCCTGAGACATATCTTAATTTTCATTGTAACAACCTACGATATATTTTGTTGTAATGAAAGCAGATAAACAACAAAGAAATAAAAAACAATCGACACACATATTTAACGTGGTTCACTTACAATGTGTTAATTAGCTACATCCATAGGCACGGGAGGAAATGATGTTATTATCATTGAGGAGAGAGATAGTACATAATACAAAATATAGGGGCAGAAAATTAATTAGAAGGTTTATATAGTACCCTTCTAACTAACCTAAATGAAATAGGCTAAAGTAGGGCCGAAAACAGTATACCCCATATATTGTAAGTTTTAGGGGCATTGTCCCCAAACCCCCAAACCAGGGCGCTTCACCCCTGGATCACAATTCACTAGTTGGGCAGCATGCACAAATCCCCCATGCTAGGTTGTAATCGATGGGGGTGGTTTTTGAAGTTAAGTGTGAAGATTAAAGGTTTATGGTATTCAGTTTTTATCCCGGCGTTAAGTAGTGCCAATCCTTGGAGGAAGTTTGTCCATGCTTTTTTACATGTTGCTTAAGAGAAATCGAAGGTTGTTGCTATTGATGGTGACTGCCATAATGCTTGTTTGGATTCTTTTTCTATTCTTCGGGAAGGTAATTCGCCTCTCTCTCACGATAGTGAGCTCAAGTTAGAAGTTGATGCTTTACTCAAGTTAGAAGTTGATGCTTTATCACGAGGGCAAGGAAACCCACTTTCTCTTAAAAGCTCTCTAACTTTCCTTCAGCTCCGCTGTTGCCATGGCGGGAAAGAAGGGGGGCCAAAAGAGAGGTTTTGCATCGAAAAATGACGGGAAATCACCGGTGAACGTGGCTAATAAACCGAGGGGTCCTTCAGACTCTCAGGCAAAGAAGACACGCTCAATCGAGGAGGTTATGGGAGTGGAAGCTCTGGAGTTTGGCAATTTTGAGTTGGGAGAAATTCTTACTCCTCAGGAATCGATTGTTCAATTGAAGCAACAATCAGAATTGAATCGTACTTTTTCGGCATGGATGAATTCAATTAATCATCCAGTGAATAAGTCCACTGATGGTGGTACTGAACCAGGTACTGCTTTGCCTATTTTACAGCAATTTGATGAGGTAGCTGATGATTTAGACAAGTTAGATGAGGATGATGATGTTGAATTGGTGAAACCTAAAATCCAAATTGATTTAGATGATATTCAGGTGGAAGTGGATTATTGGAATTCTGCTATTATATGTTATGTCTTAGGTGCGAATCCACCTAGTATGGTAATGGAAGGTTTTGTGAGAAGGATCTGGAGGAATTTAGATGTTGATAAGGTTGCGATGGTGGAAAAGGGCATATTCATTGTGCGTTTTAGATCAATGGAAAATCGGGATAAGGTTGTGAATGGTGGATATCCCTTCTTTGATGGGAAGCCAGTTATGATCAAAGCGTGGACTCCAGATATTGATTTTAAAAGGGATGAAGTTAGGAGGGTACCTATTTGGGTTCAGCTGAATTTAGATTTTAAATACTGGGGGCAGGGATGCTTGACTAAGATTGTAAGTGGTGTTGGAAAGTTTTTGAAAGTTGATTCGGCCACTTTGAAACGGGAGAAATTGCAATTTGCGAGGGTCTTGATTGAAGTTGAGGTCTCACAAGACTTCCCAGATGAGATTGTGTTTGAAAATGAAAAAGGGGAGGATACTTGTGTGAAGGTGCAATATGATTGGAAACCTTTGTTCTGTAAGGTTTGTAAGTCATTTGGGCATGATGAACACAACTGTAGGAAGCAGAGAGCACAAGTTTGGGTGCCTAAAAATGTTGAGGTGAATAATAAATCAGATGATCAGGTGGCTCAATCCAGGGTCCAGGTGGATAGTGATGGATTCCAATCAGTCAGTAGAGCTGTTAGAAATCCCACTAGGCCAATAGCTAGCACTGTGGTCAGAAACTCATTTGAGGCTTTGGAGCAGGTAAATAAAGAGGTTGAGCCTGGTGTAGGGGAACTGAATGATAATCATGTGAATGGAGAGAGGAATCTCTCCTCTCTTAATGGATAAATTGTGTTTTTGGAATGTCCGGGGTCTTAACAGTCCTAGGAAGCAGAGGGTGGTGAAGGAGTTCATCAACCAACACTCTATAGGGCTGGTAGGACTTCTGGAAACTAAGGTGAAGACTGCGGGAATGGGCAGCCTTTATCAGATGATGTTTCAGAATTGGTGTTTTACCTCAAACTCTGCTTTTCATTTGGGTGGTCGAGTTATTATGGCTTGGAATCCAGGTATGTTTACTGTTGACATAAAAGGAGGTGCCAGTCAATGGATTCACTGTCATGTGACTCCTAAAACTGGTACAAGAAGTTTTGATTGTGTTTTTGTATATGCCTTTAATGAGAGAAATAGAAGAGAGGAGTTGTGGAAAGGCTTGAGGGAGATTGCTGCAAAAGTTGAGGGCCCTTGGATAGTGGGGGGAGATTTTAATTGTGTGTTACATAGTGATGAAAGGATTAGAGCTCAGGTGAGTAGCTGGGACATTGATCCTATTAGACTTTGTTTGTCTGACTGTGGTTTATATGATATGCACTGCTCTGGTAATATACTTACCTGGAACAACAAACAGGAAGGTAATGCAAGGGTGTTTGCTAAATTGGATAGAGTGTTAGTTAATACTCAATGGGAAGAGGTATATCCAAATGTAGGGGCTGCTTTTTTAAATGAGGGTGAGTTTGATCACTCCCCTGCTCTTGTTTCGGTTAATGAGAGTAATGAGCAGATTAAAAAGCCTTTTAAATATTTTACAATGTGGAAGAATTCTCCTAAATTTGATGATTTAGTGAGAAACTGCTGGCAGGAGGTGGTTGCAGGTAATAAAATGTTTGTTGTTACTCAGAAGCTCAAAAAAGTGAAGAAAGAGCTTAAAGAGCTTAATAAGACTGGTTTCTTGGAGATTCATGCTGATGTAATTAAGGCAGCTGCTGCTATGGAGGAGATTCAGAAAAGACTGCATGAAGATCCTAGCAACATTGTTTTAGCTGATGAGGAGATTCAGGTGGTTAATGACTATAAAAGTAAGCATATTGCTTACTTGTCTTTCTTGAAACAGAAGGCAAAGGTGGCTTGGCTTAAAGATGGTGATGATAATTCTGCGATTTTCCACCAGAGTATTAGGCAAAGAAGAGTTAAAAATTCTGTTTATGGCATATATAATATGTCTGGAGAATGGATGGATTCTAATGATGCTGTGAAAGGGGCTTTCCTGGAATATTATCACTCCTTACTTGGTGAAACTGATGCTCAAGTTACCCCTGTTAACAGGGAGGTGGTCACAGCAGGTAACATTTTAACTCATGCTCATAAAGATTTGTTATTAAGGCCTTTTACTTCTGATGAGGTTAAGAATGTAATGTTTTCCATGGATGGTAATAGAGCCCCTGGCCCTGATGGGTTTGGGAGCTTCTATTTTAAAGATGCTTGGCATATTATGGGAGAGGAAATAACTGATGCTGTTTTAGATTTTTTTCAACATGGAAAAATACTAAAAGCCTTAAACACTACCCTTATTACTCTTATCCCTAAAACAGCTTGTCCTAAGAATGTTAGTGAGTTTAGACTAATTTCTTGTTGCAATACTTTATATAAATGTATTACAAAGATGATTTGTAATAGACTGAGATTGGTGCTTCCTCATGTGATTGAGGATACTCAGGGAGCTTTTGTGCATAGTAGGAATATTGTGCATAATATAATGATAGTGCAAGACTTGGTCAGACACTATAATAGGAAAGCTGCTAGTCCTAGTTGCATTATCAAGTTGGATATGCAAAAGGCCTATGATACTGTGAATTGGAGTTTTTTAAAGGAAATGTTGTTAGCCCTTGATTTTCCTGATAGATTTGTGGAGTTGGTGATGGAATGTGTGTGTACACCCAAGTTCTCCCTGATGATTAATGGTGAAATGCATGGTTTTTTCTCCTCTAAGAGAGGTTTAAGACAAGGTGATCCTCTCTCACCTTTGTTGTTTGTCATATGTATGGAATACCTTGCTCGAATTTTGGTGAAGATGAGTTCCCTTGATCAGTTTCATTATCACCCAAGATGTAATCACATGAAGCTCACACATCTTAGTTTTGCTGATGATTTAATCTTATGCTCAAAGGGTGATTTTGCCTCTGTTTATTTGATGCTTAGAGCCTTTAGATTGTTCTCAGACTCTTCTGGGCTGAAGATAAATGTGCAAAAATCCTCCTTTTATTGTTGTGGGATGAATGAGATTTTGAGGGTTCAAAATGTCTCTGGTATCAGTAGAGATTATTTACCCTTTAGATATTTGGGGGTTCCCATCTACTCTAAACGTATTTCTGCTGCTCAATGTGATAGCCTTGTTGATAAAATGACAGCTAAAATCCGGGTGTGGAGTACAAAAAACATTTCATACTCTGGGAGGGTTCAATTGGTGAATTCTGTTCTTATGAGCATCCATGGCTACTGGGCACAAGTTTTCATTTTGCCTAGTAGTGTTATTAAGAGCATTGAAAGTGTGTGTAGAGCTTTCCTTTGGTCTGAATTTTTTTTTTCTTCTAAAGGTGGTTATGTGGCCTGGAATGAGTTGTGTAATAGCAAGAGTACTGGTGGTCTTAGCTTTAGAGATATCAAGAATTGGAATAAGGCAAGTCTAGGGAAGCATGTGTGGGCGGTGGCCACAAAGAAGGATAGTGTTTGGGTGAGATGGGTTCATTCTGTATATATAAAGGATGCTGATTGGTGGGATTATACTCCTACTAGTGGTTGTAGTTGGTATTGGAAACGTGTTTGCGAGGTGAAAAATCAAATGAAACAATACTACAGTAGACAGGAAATTCAACAGATTCAGAGGTACTCTATTCAAGATGTGGTGGACAAATTGGCTGTTGTAAGGCAGCATGTGCATTGGGATCATTACGTCTGGAATAGGCTCAGTGTGAATAAATACAAATTCATAAACTGGTTGGCCATGAGAAGGAAGTTGCATACTGCAGAGAAGGTGGCAATATATGATGCTTCTGCAGCTACTGATTGCTGGATATGTGGTGAGGCTACTTAAACTCAGGAACACCTTCTGTTCTCTTGTTGTTATAGCAGGAAACTTTTAACAGGAATTAAAAGATGGATGGATATGGATTCCCCTTTGGAAGACCTGCACAGGCTTGTGAGATGGATTTCTAATTGCAGAAAATCTAAATTTCAAAGAACTTCTTATAGTGCTGCCATTGCAGGTGTGGTGTATGGAGTGTGGAAAGCTAGGAATGAAAGCAAATGGAATCAGGTGGTGCCTAGTATTCTGAGCATGGACAGATGGATAAAGGATAATGTTCGAAAAAGGATTTTTCTTGTTTTGCCTAAAAAGGTGTCTAGGAATGATTTAAACTGGTTTTATTTTCTTTGAGTTTGGTTGAGTTTCTGATTGTATAGTTTCTGTTTGCCTTGCTAGGGAGGTGGGGTCCAACCTAGTTGGTTTGTTCCTCCCTAGTTTTGGGTTTTAGGTTGTAATTGTTTTGGTGTTAATATGATTCTTAATTACTTAGCAAAAGAAAAAAAGAAGTTGATGCTTTGCTCAACTTAGAAAATTTGCAGATTGGTGATGAGTGAGATTTATCTCACTCCTAGGGTAGTATTAAGGCTATTTTACTTGATTTATTTTCTATTTTAGTTTCTTTTTCTCTTAATTTCGCCTCTTTTTCTATCTAACTCTCTCTTAGCACGTGTGTACATGTATTTGCATCCCCCTCCCCTACTCTTCTATTTGATCTTTGATGTGTAGGAACTCAAATTTCTACAAGCTTAGAGGGGAGCAAAAAGGGAAGCAAGAAGAGTAAAAAGCCCAAGGACCGCTCGAGCTGTCAGCAGCCCGCCCGGGCCAGGGAGCCCGCCCGAGCAAACAAGCAGCCCGCCCGGGCCAGTGAGCCCACCTGAGCAAACAAGCAGCCCGCTAGAGCGCTACATCAGGCAAACTTACTGCCTCCTGTCTGGGAATTTAATGCACGCCCGGGGTACCAGACCGGGCCCATTCACCCTACACCGCCCGGGCCACCCAGGGAGCCCGTCCGGGACCGTTTTAGCCCGCTCGGGCCTCTGTTCGCTGGGCCTTTTTTCGGGTTTCTTTTCTTTTACGACTTGTGTAATTAGAGGGGTATAAATACTCCTCTACCCTATTTTGGAAAGCATCCTAGATTTTTAGAACCCTAATATTGCTTACTAGTGTAGGAGAGAGAAAACTTGGCTCAAGAGGTGTAATTTGGAGATTGAAAATCAATGAAAAAGTGACAATTTCTTTGAAGTTTCTTGTTTCCTTATTAATCCTCTCAATCCTTTCTTTCTTTCTCATTGTTTTTATGCATTCCTACTTTGTTAGTTTCATGTTTTCATTGTTTAATCTTCATGCTTAGTAGTTAATCTAGATTAAAGTTTTCATCTTTACTTAGATTCTTCTTGTTTGCTCACTAGATTTGGTTTTGTTTTTACTCTAAAGTATTAATTTTTGGTTTTTGCTATTTTTAGATCGGTGATTTAATAGCTAGATTTCCATGTTTAGGATGTTTGGTAGTATAATGGCTAGTGAGTAGTTCATTAACTAGGATTGGGAGTAGCCCAATCATTGTTTGCATCCTATTTAATTACATGAGTAGAGTTTATTGGGTTGGTTATGTTTGGGATTTGTGCAATTTCAATCTTTGATGTCGATTGGTGACTTAGTTGATGTGAGCTCCATCATCTTTTGATCCTTTGTTGCCCATTTAATGGTTACTTTTATGTGGTTGACCTTCATGATTGATTGATTAGTTGTTACACATCACTTGTTGGTTGGTATTAACTTGGGTTTGATTTCAATTCTTAACTTGGCCTAGTTAGGTGATAACGCCTCGAAATATAGGTTTTGTTGTCATAATTAGGACTCTAAACTCCCTAACAACGATTTTAGAGGTGTTTAGGTTTGTTTATTCCCTTTGCATATCCCCAATGCTTGTCAACCCCCTTATCTCTACTTGGTTGTTGGATGTGAACTATGATTGTGGTGATTTTCCATTCCTAGTGCTTTTCCTAATTTGATTCCAATAGTTTTAATCATTTAGTTCAACCAAAACTTGACCATTTCTTCGATTTAGCTTACTCTTAGCGATTCTATCTTAGTGAGACACCCGATCTTTGTGGTTCGACCCTTGCTTACCACTTGACTAGTTTAGGTGGATACTTAGGTTTTTATTTGACATTAGGGGAGTTAGTGATACGCTCAAGTTATACGTAGTATTTACGTTACTTTGGGTGCACTTTGCTAAGGGCTCCTAGGCAAAATGAGAGATTAAGAGAGAATTTTGTACTTTGAAAACTCATTTGCCGGAGATGGTGTCATAAGGTGGAAAGCGTTTTCGGGTTGGGTTAGTTATTTCATCCTTGATTTTGTGAAGATTTATTTTGGCTTTCACATTCTTTTGGTCAATTGTTTGTTTTTGGGAGTAAGTATGGAATTTATCCCTTTTTGTCTTTGTTCCATGGCTTGCTATTCTAAGTTAGTTGTAGTAGTAGTAGTTTTAGATCATCTTTTGGAGGTTTGGGAGAGCTGGTAGTTCAGTGTGTCGTGAGCTGGCATTTTGATTCTTGTTGGTGTTGTTGGTTAAACTTGTTGGCGTTGCTGGTTATTATTGTTGTCGCGTCTTTGTATATTTCAGGTGAGCTTGAATCTAAGTGTGGGGGAATCATCATCCCTTACGTTTAGGTTTTGAGCGTATTTTGTTAAGATGTGATAATGATGGTGTAGTTGATGGGGAGTGTAGGTTGGTGTCGTTAGCTTGGGTGATGATTTATTTGGTGATCCTCATTTTGAGTTTACTCGAGGTCGAGTAAAGTTCAAGTGTGGGGGTATTTGATACGCTCAAGTTATACGTAGTATTTACGTTACTTTGGGTGCACTTTGCTAAGGGTTTGATTGTAATTGTTGACATTCGTGTTTTATTTAACCCTTAGCGGAAGTTCGGAGTTTTGCGAGATAAGTTGTGTTAATGTCATGTATTCCGAGCTTCCAAGGTGAAATGCATTGAGCCAAGCATCACCGCAAGCTAAGCATCACCACAAGCTCGCCAAGCAAAGCATCAAACTCCACCGCAAGCCCAAGCCTCGCCCATCACAAGAAGCACCAAGCATAGCAAGCAAGACCCAAGCCAAGCCAAGCATCGCCCATGCGCGCGCCCAAAGAAGACCCGCACCCGGCGCGCGCCCATCGCAGCAAGCACTACCGCAAGCCTTGCGCGCGCCAAAGGCATGCTCGCCCAGCCGATCCCGCATCGCCCGGCCCAGTGCGCGCTCGAGCCTAAGCCGCCAAGACAAGAGCTCGCACCTCGCGAGCATGGTCGCACCTCGCGACCTGCCTTGCTCGCACCTCGCGAGATCCCTCGCACGGTGCAACCTCTTGGCTTGGCCCAGTTCTTCAGCTCGTGTTGGAAGGCAGAGTACTCTTCGCACGGTGCGACCAGACTCGCACCTCGCGACCCCTAGGTCGGTGTAATTGTCGGCTGATTTTTATGCTTTAGTATAAATACCAAGCTTGATTTTGGACCTAGGGGGGCAGCAGCCACAAGGAGAGGGAGTCTCCAAAACTCCACTCCTCTCTTGTTGTCTTCTCTTTTTAGTTTTTAATTTCTAGTTTAGTTTTTGTAGATTTCAATTATGGGATTGGCTTATGCTATGCCGATTGTAGCTTGAACCGTTCTTGAACGAGATTAATATGGAGCTTCAAGCATTATTGTGAGATCTTTCCTCTCTATTTAGTTTCTTTGATTATGGTTTAATTTCTATGCTTGCTTTCTATGATTTTTGCATGATTATGCTAGGAACGTTACTAGTTTGATTGTGTAATTAATCTAATGCTAGATTTAAGAATAGAATCGGATTGTTTTATTCTTTTATCAATTGGTAGCAAACTAGGGAGTAACTTAGATGCAGATCGTCTTGGTTATTTCTTAGGGAAATTGAATCAACTGTTGAATGTTTATCGCTTGTATGACGTTAGCAGGTCCGTTGGTTCTCTGTGTTTATTGCTGCTATTGGATTGAACTTAGACGCGATCGGACTAGGTTATCCTTTAGTTAGGGTTTTATAGTCACGCTGATCGTGCTATTCAACTAGGAATAAGGAGAATGCGAGATTAATTCTCAACAATAGATAATCATGGAAATAATTAGAGTTGAGGTTCAAGGATCGATAATGAATTGAAGTGGATGTTAATCGGATTCAAGATCTTTCCATAATTGATTTCTCATCTTGTTTATATGCTAGTTAGTTGTAGTTTAGTTATAATCTACTTGAAACCCCCCCTTTGTTATTATTATTAGGTTTCTCGGCCCTTAGCTTAATCTAGGTTTTGAATCACGCTAAGTATTAAACTCGTCCCTGTTTCCCTGTGGATACGACCCCTACTTCCATTATACTAGCTTAGTGTAAAAGAGAGTAGGAGAAATTTTATCTTTGGCCGGGTGCGGTGCACAACGACACATCCGCTCCCGCCAAATTTTGGCGCCGTTGCCGGGGAAACGGTGTTACTTGTTTGTATTTAGCGTGATTTTTGGATGGTATTGCTTGTGCTCTTTGTTTTTGATTGGCCACTCTCTTGGGAATGGTTGATTGAAGCTTTTGACGGTTTATTGCTTGGTTATTGTCTAGCTTTAAATATTTATATTAATGGTCATGACTTGGATTAGCTAGGAGTACTACTAGTTGATGTTTGTTGTTGACTTAATGCTAGGTTTTGGATATAATCTGATGTTATATGCTCAACCATGTTGTAGTAAGCTAGGTATTAACGATGCATTGCAAGAGTTTCTCTCAATCAATTTTGCAGGTACTTGAAGTGGAGATTGACATGGAACCACCATTGTCACACATGGAGCACAATCCCAATGATTGAGCCTAAGGTACTAAGTCGAGCTAACGACTTTAAACAACAGCGCTTCTCGGGAGGCAACCCGAGACCCTTTTTATTTTCTTTCTTTTTCTTTATTTCTCATCAAATTTCCACCACCACAACAAATTTTCTTTCACCCACCGCCCACCCACTAAAAAGATCCACAACCAATCTTAATCCACTTGGAACCAAAATCCACAAAAGAAAACCCGTTGGGAGGACTTCAATAGCTAGGAGTTGGTAACACTAGAGGATTGAGATTGTTAATGTATCTTTTCGATCTCTTGAGCTAGGTGAAAATCTCACAAATTCAAAACTTTTGAACTTGTCATTTGTTTGAGTGATTCGAGGGAGAGGGTTGTGAGTTGAGTTATGAGATTTGAGTTGGTGTTGTTAAGAAATTTGAGTTGACGGATTGTTTGTCATGAGTTTTGAGCATTCGATCTTCGATTTACCCGATTTTCGATTCTTTCCCCCCATTTTCCGTTTACTTTTTCTTCTAATTGTCGACACATTGAGGGCAATGTGTAGTTTAAGTAGGGGGGAGGGTATTCTCATTCTCATGTATCTATGTTGTATTTATTACTTTCAATTTGAAAAAATGAAAAAAAATTGAGAAAAACAAAAAAAAATATAAAAAAAAAAAGTGATGAAATGAAACCCGCTGAGTTGAAAACCCACAAGGGTGGGCGACTCGGGTAAAAATGGGGGCCCGGATAGGTTGAAAACCCGAAAGGGCAACCTATGCAAAAAAGTGGCTTATATTGAGCGGGTAAGATGATGAGATGCAACCAAAAAGAAATGTGTGAAGCTAGGATGAAAACCCGAAAGGGCTCCTAGGCAAAATGAGAGATTAAGAGAGAATTTTGTACTTTGAAAACTCATTTGCCGGAGATGGTGTCATAAGGTGGAAAGCGTTTTCGGGTTGGGTTAGTTATTTCATCCTTGATTTTGTGAAGATTTATTTTGGCTTTCACATTCTTTTGGTCAATTGTTTGTTTTTGGGAGTAAGTATGGAATTTATCCCTTTTTGTCTTTGTTCCATGGCTTGCTATTCTAAGTTAGTTGTAGTAGTAGTAGTTTTAGATCATCTTTTGGAGGTTTGGGAGAGCTGGTAGTTCAGTGTGTCGTGAGCTGGCATTTTGATTCTTGTTGGTGTTGTTGGTTAAACTTGTTGGCGTTGCTGGTTATTATTGTTGTCGCGTCTTTGTATATTTCAGGTGAGCTTGAATCTAAGTGTGGGGGAATCATCATCCCTTACGTTTAGGTTTTGAGCGTATTTTGTTAAGATGTGATAATGATGGTGTAGTTGATGGGGAGTGTAGGTTGGTGTCGTTAGCTTGGGTGATGATTTATTTGGTGATCCTCATTTTGAGTTTACTCGAGGTCGAGTAAAGTTCAAGTGTGGGGGTATTTGATACGCTCAAGTTATACGTAGTATTTACGTTACTTTGGGTGCACTTTGCTAAGGGTTTGATTGTAATTGTTGACATTCATGTTTTATTTAACCCTTAGCGGAAGTTCGGAGTTTTGCGAGATAAGTTGTGTTAATGTCATGTATTCCGAGCTTCCAAGGTGAAATGCATTGAGCCAAGCATCACCGCAAGCTAAGCATCACCACAAGCTCGCCAAGCAAAGCATCAAACTCCACCGCAAGCCCAAGCCTCGCCCATCACAGACGACACCAAGCATAGCAAGCGGCACCCAAGCCCGGACAAGCATCGCCCATGCGCGCGCCCCAGAACACCCGGCCCAGCGCGCCCATCGCAAAGAAGCACTACCGCAAGCCTTGCGCGCGCCAAGAAGATGCTCGCCCGGCGATCCCGCATCGCCCTGGCCCGGCGCGCGCTCGAGCCAAGCGCCCAAAGACAAGAGCTCGCACCTCGCTAGCATGGTCGCACCTCGCGACCTGCCTTGCTCGCACCTCGCGAGATCCCTCGCACGGTGCAACCTCTTGGCTTGGCCCAGTTCTTCAGCTCGTGTTGGAAGGCAGAGTACTCTTCGCACGGTGCGACCAGACTCGCACCTCGCGACCCCTAGGTCGGTGTAATTGTCGGCTGATTTTTATGCTTTAGTATAAATACCAAGCTTGATTTTGGACCTAGGGGGGAAGCAGCCACAAGGAGAGGGAGTCTCCAAAACTCCACTCCTCTCTTGTTGTCTTCTCTTTTTAGTTTTTATTTTCTAGTTTAGTTTTTGTAGATTTCAATTATGGGATTGGCTTATGCTATGCCGATTGTAGCTTGAACCGTTCTTGAACGAGATTAATATGGAGCTTCAAGCATTATTGTGAGATCTTTCCTCTCTATTTAGTTTCTTTGATTATGGTTTAATTTCTATGCTTGCTTTCTATGATTTTTGCATGATTATGCTAGGAACGTTACTAGTTTGATTGTGTAATTAATCTAATGCTAGATTTAAGAATAGAATTGGATTGTTTTATTCTTTTATCAATTGGTAGCAAACTAGGGAGTAACTTAGATGCAGATCGTCTTGGTTATTTCTTAGGGAAATTGAATCAACTGTTGAATGTTTATCGCTTGTATAACGTTAGCAGGTCCGTTGGTTCTCTGTGTTTATTGCTGCTATTGGATTGAACTTAGACGCGATCGGACTAGGTTATCCTTTAGTTAGGGTTTTATAGTCACGCTGATCGTGCTATTCAACTAGGAATAAGGAGAATGCGAGATTAATTCTCAACAATAGATAATCATGGAAATAATTAGAGTTGAGGTTCAAGGATCGATAATGAATTAAAGTGGATGTTAATCGGATTCAAGATCTTTCCATAATTGATTTCTCATCTTGTTTATATGCTAGTTAGTTGTAGTTTAGTTATAATCTACTTGAAACCCCCCTTTGTTATTATTATTAGGTTTCTCGGCCCTTAGCTTAATCTAGGTTTTGAATCATGCTAAGTATTAAACTCGTCCCTGTTTCCCTGTGGATACGACCCCTACTTCCATTATACTAGCTTAGTGTAAAAGAGAGTAGGAGAAATTTTATCTTTGGCCGGGTGCGGTGCACAACGACACATCCGCTCCCGCTAGTTAGTCACGACCTAGTTTTCCCATTGTTCAATTGGCTCTAGTCATCCTAATTTAGAGAGCAAGGATCATCTTGTTAAGGAACTTAGTATGTTGAACAGTGACCCTTTCAAAAACGCTGGTGTTATCAAGAAGAAGATGTCGGCAAATCCAGAGAGGTTATTCGGAAGTGTTGGTTTGAGTGGAAATGCAAGTGTCCTTTCATTTGCAAATGAGTTGTTGTTGAGCCACTATGGGTTTTGATGATGACAAACTAAAGTAATAACTAACAAGGTTTATAAGTTTTATGTGTGCAAGGTTCATGAATTAATAATGGTGCTTTATAAAGATAATAAGTGAAGTTCCTGAGTTGGAACTCCAAGAGAAGAACGAAGTTCTTGAATTGGAACTATGGAATTGTTCCTTAGAATAGTGGAACTGTTCCTTTGAATAAATTCTTTTGAATAAAGGAATTGTTCCTAATGGAACTATGTTAGTGGAACTGATATAGGAAACAAGTTGTCTAAACGAGTTCTAGAGGTGGAATAACGGATAGCATGGAGCAAATGTTCAAGGCAAATCAATACACCCTCAACAACAGTTCCTAAGAGATGATTCATGATTATAGTTCCTGATCACAGTTCCTCAAGGAACTGTCTGCTGTTCCCGAGCTGGGACGCATGGATCTTCAGAGTCGAAGATTTAAAGAGATGATATAAAGACTAAGTTCAAGAGTCTGTACTTAGGATTTATGTAAGTATTTTATATTGCTTAGTTTTAGGGAACTAGATGGAACTTTTTAAATGCAACAAGTGGTTTTAAAAAATATTTAATTGAGAGTTTTTAGAAAATATTGTAAATAAATAAAACAGTTTTTATTTTCTAAATAAAAATCTTTTTTAATTACTGAACAAGTAAAAATGAATTTCCTAAGTTTTCTCCTTGTATTTCTCAACCACTAAACCACTTACTGTTAGTGGGTATGAAAATGTCTTTGCTTGTTCCTCAAGAAGTGTGAACATGGGAAAATAATTCTACGTGGGTTACTGCTTCACACTTAGTGGAGGAATAAGTGAAACTAACATGAGAAGACTTCATTATAAAAGGAGAAGTCTTTCTCATTACAAACCACCAATTGAAAACATATTTCTATTGCTAAATCTTAAGTGTTTTCTAAAAGGTCTGTTGCATTATTAAGTGAGTTCCTAAGTTCCTTAAATATCTAAGTTCAATATATATACAAGTGTGTTTCTCAAATTGAGTTGTAATTTGGGGTTCAAGGGTTGAGTGACTCTTGTAAGACTTAGAGCTAAGTCAGTGAGTGTAGGCTTCGGAGTAGAAGCAAGAGAGAGAAGAGTTCCAGTAATCAAAGGGGATTACTGTGGGGAATTTGAGTTCGAGAGGAATTCAAGTTAGAAAGAGTAGAGTTACATTAGTCGAAGGGGACTACTATGAGGAACTCAAGTTGTAGAGAGTGATTGTAATAGAGTTGTTGTAATAATATAATTTTTTGAGGTTTTCCCTTCTTGATAAGGTTCAAGAAGTTTCCTCAATTTTATATTTCCCTGTCTCTCTGATTATTGTTCCTTTATTGTTTTAAAATTCCGCAAGAAACTTTGCTAAAAGTTCCAAGTACAATTCACCCCCCTTCTTGTACGTGTTCCTATTGAAGTATCAGTTGTGTATCAAAGGAAGTTCAATTTGTGTTGATGGAGATGAGGATTCTACTTGTGCTAAAGGATCGGAATTGGCTCAAAATCAGATTCAGTTGGGGTTGTTAGTGAGGGTTCAGTTTTGTCACCTAATTCAATTATGAGCAATGTTGTGCCAAGCTCTACTTTTCAAAGGCCAACAAAGAACAATCCTTGTCAATTGCTTAATAATCTTGGTTTCAATCATAATATGGAGAAGAAAAATGGGGTTCAAGTTTCAAAGAGAGGTGTAGTGAGGGTTAACCCAATGGTTAATATGGTGTCATTGCTTCAAAATCGTCTCAAGGAGTTCATGAGTTCTATTGTTGTTTTGTTTGATGTTGTCTTAGTTTGCTGTTTTTTCAGTCGGTAAGCTTGGGTGTTTCTCGGTTCTTTGATGTGGTAGTTGTGTTTGTTTCTAGCTAGCTCTCGTTCTAGTGGTGATATTGTTGAGGGGTTCTTGTTGTGTTTTGGAGCGTTTTTTTGTATTTGTCTTTGTGTTCAAGGTGTTGTAGTCTTGGCATTTCGATGTACGCCTTTAACTCCTTTAAGAGTTTTAATGAAACGAACTAAATTATCAAAAAAAAAATGAACACATACAATTTAACGTGGGAAAAAAATCCTCAAAAGAGGTAAACAAGCCACAAACGACGAGCACTAGTTATCCAATATATGAAAAAGGGTATGAGAGTACAACCCCGAAGGGTGAAAGGATAATGGTATGACTCTCTAAATTATATTGGATGTAATTCTCAAATAGAGCTAGCAAACAAACTCACTAAGGAGCTAGAAATGGTATTCTCTCTATGAGCTTATATTAGTGTAGTAATATGTTTTATGTGTCTTGTGTGTATGATAAACAAGGGGAGTATAATGGGTATTTATAATACACTATAAGTAGTCATAAACCTTGGCTTTGGAGACCAAGTATTATCATAATCCTTGGAGGCCAAGGATCTTCACAAGCCTTGGAGACCAAGGGTCTTCAAAGAGCTTGAAGGACAAAGAACTAACTTGTAGTAGCTAGGATTTGTGACATGCACGCAACACCAAAGATAGAATTAATGCAAATCTTAGGGTAAAACAATGAAATTACTAAACTATAAAACACCAAAATGAAAGCAAAATTAAACCCTATGGCAATAAACTATAATTGTGTCAAACCTTCAGGTACCAAAATAAAAAGTTTTCTTACATCTTCAATACCCTTACTTTCTTTGTCAAACCTCTATTTTACAAAGTCAAATAAGGCAATCGCTATATCTAGTGGAACTGATTTTCGCAAAAGAGAACAAATTATTTGTTCTTTCTAGATTTTCGAACAATATAATTATATAAAGGGTGAGGATGAACTTAGCTTCCTACTTTTTATAGAATTGGATGCTTTTAAAAATTAAAGAGCCCATGAAATGAGACTTATCTCAAAAATAATTTATTCTTTGAAATAATGATGGGGAATAAGTTTCTATGCCTTTATGATCTTCCTATTTTGAAGCGTACATAAGTAGAACACCAAATACCAATGAAGCCATAGTTTTATACGGAGTCAATAGTTCCACATAAGTCTTATTTTACTAGTTCTTAATCATTTCAATATATAATGGCACACGCACAGTTACACATTGTGGATGCTGAATATTTGAAACAAATTGAAGGGGCTCGTAAAGAGCTTCGCAATCTGCTACAGAACAACAAGCAATTCGCTCCCATCGTGCTTCGCTTAGCGTAATCTTTCTTTTTCTTTTTCTCCTTTCCCTAAAAGTTTCTGTGTTTATTCTTTTGATAAGTATCTTTCATTAATCCCCTAAAAAAAGTATCTTTCATTAATGCTATGTATTTTGAATATTTGATAAGCCGAATATCTTTATACGTGTTTCACAATACTAATCATTTGACAATCCTACACGATTATAAGTTGGAAAGGTTAGTTTTCAGTCTTCAGGAGGAAAGGAAGTATTAATTTCTTCGGTATAAGGTTGGGTGTTTGTGTGGTACATGGTATTAAAATTTTGTTAGTCAAGGATTCAGAGATATGAGATATATATGTAGCCTTTAGGCCTCAGCGCTATATGCCTATATATTAAGGTTTGTATACAAGCCTACAAGGTTGTTAGTTCAAAATTCTACTTGGAATTGATGAGAGGGCTGGCTGGATAGGATTGGATATATTGTTAGAATCGAATTGTAGGATCGACCATATTTACTAAGTATAAGTTTGAAATATGATAAAGATATTGCTATGTACTAATGATTTTTCACTATTGAAGTTATAATAGTAAAATAAGTGACCTTCCATATTCCATGTTATGAAAAGGCAAATGAACAACAATCAATTTCAAATTATGAATTAACAAAAATATACAAATTAGTTGATTTTTGGTCGTACTAATCAAATTTCTTGAACCATATATATGTGTGTATAATGTATATGGAGGTAAATAATCAAAATTACATATAAGGATCATTGGTCATCTCTCAAAATTACCATTGTAGGATCGGAATATTGGATCTTAATTAGGATCGTAGAACATAACATATCGTACTAAGATCCTAACATTCGGATTTTCAATCCAATTAAAATTTTAAGATCCTACGAATGTTAAGATTCTAGTTAAGATCCGGATCAGTCACATGTTTTTGGATCGCTGAACCATAGGATCGTAAGATTTGAATCAAGATTTGAACAGCCACCACTGCATATAAGAAGTTAAAAGTAAAAATAATTAAGCAATGACAAAGCATCAAACAAAACTGATCGACGTGTGATCTTCTCACAAATTTCTCATTAATACCTATCAAAATAGAATATTTAAAATGTAACTTTTATAAAATATTTTCACTTAAGTAATAATTTTAATAAATTAATGGCAAAAGAATATGATTTGGGACTTTTACTACTCTCTATAATTTTTTAAGATCCCTATTTATTAATCACAAAATTAAAACTTGTACACAATGGGTGTATTATATACAATAGTTATCCCGAAGTGTACACAAATCACTTTTGTATGAAGTTGAATTTTATGTAATCTATAGAGATTTAGTTTGACATATACTATAGTCATATATACACATGAGGTACACAAGATTTAAAGTTTATTGATTACATATAATGTTATGAGAATATACAACCTCCATCCTTATATAATAGTCTTGATTGACTTTTATTATTCTAAATGCACTTCTTTGACCATAAATATAATATCTTGATTTGCATACAAGTTAAAATTATGATACTTTAATATATCGAAAGTGTACATATTTGAGATGAATCCAGTAATTAGGTGCTAAGTCAGGCTATTTTTATATTTATATTAGTAAGAATCTATGGTTAATGATTTATAAGTTTAGCCTAAAAACTCAAATATGACAATTATTTGAAGGTGGTAAGAGTATAAAATTAGTATAATCATATAATTTCCATATCATATTAGATTCAAATTATGTTAACAATACCATTTCATATACGAGGATTCCTTGAAAGCATAGGGACACTTGACTTTATATAGGGAAGAGATAATGTCAAGTGTCGAGCTTGGGTGAATTTATTTGACTTTAATAATATACTAGTAAAAATTAAAAAAATTGATATTATTCTTAGTGTGCTCATTGAAACGAATCAAAGAAAACATCACTATTTCACTTATATATTTGAAATTAATTTTTTTTTATGAACTTTTTAATAGTGTAAACATTCCTTCTAAACAGAATAAAAAGGAAAGAAGGAAATACTTAATTAATTGAATTTTACCTATCAAAATTGTTTTATTTCTTGAGATCGATCAACCATTCAATATGATTAACAATATAAGGGCATTTTTGGTTTTGGTGTTGTAGATTTCATGATGCAGGCACTTATGATGCCAAAGCCAAGACTGGAGGTCCAAATGGTTCCATCAGGAATGAGTTGAACAACCCTGCCAACAATGGTATCAAAACCGCTATTGATTTTTGCGGTGAGCCTAGCAAGTTACTAACCATGGTGCTACTATTCCTTTATTTAATTTGTGTGCGCTATGTGCATGTGTGTGGAGGTATTTAATTAACTTATTTTTTTTTAAACTATTTGGTGCTTTCTTTTGTCTCAGAGCAAGTGAAGGCTAAATATCCTAAGGTTACTTATGCTGACCTTTATCAGGTGAAATTTCTTAATGGTTACGGCCACCCTCTTCCGTTTGAAGTTAGTTGCCATAATATTCTCCTAATTATTTCTCATTGATAAAAATTTAACATTAAAGACTTGTTGCAACCTAATGCTGCAATTTTTTTGGGAAAAGCCACAACAATATATTGTTTTCACGCGGTTTCTTTTTTCTCACGCAGTATATTACTGCGTATGGTTAAAATCACAACGATAAAGTAATTTTTTACTAGTTTACAATATCCTTTTTAATCAGTCATATATTTTAGGTTATACACTTTTAAATTTGGCAAGGATCCACTAAAATTAAATACCTTTTCTCTTTCTGATGCTCTCTCTATAGATGATATGAACTGAAATTCGCTACACCTATTCCATTAGTGATTATTTCGTTGGTACCAAATTAGGTGTAGCATCAATTAACACGTTTTTTAAGAGAAGTGAAAAGGCAGAGAGAATATTTATGGTCGATCTTTAGAATAAAAAAAGATATTACATAGATAAAGTTTAAAAAAATTGTTGCAACTAAACTTAGACATTATAAAAATTGTGACAACTAATATGAAATGGAGGACGTACTTGTCAAATTGATACTATATTTCGAACTAGTTATGTGATGACTAAACTCATGCCACATAGTAAATTACACATATATAGTCATGATTGCTAATTAAACTACATGTAATATGGCCTCACTCTTCAACATGTGTTGACAATGTTGTTGTAGCTTGCTGGTGTAGTTGCAGTTCAAGTTACCGGAGGCCCTATTATCCCCTTTGTTGCGGGACGACCAGTAAGGCTCTGTTCTTTTGGACTGAATAAGTACGAACCGAACCGCGAAATGAATAAGTCCGAATCGAGCGAACCGAAATGAATAAGTCCCGAAATAGGCGAACCGGTCCGAGGCGACCGATTCGATCGGCGAACCGACCGAACCGATATGAATTGAGTATTATTAATAATTACATGTAGAGTAATATTTTTATCATCATTGATAATGATAATAATTAATAATATTAATGATAATGATAATGATAATAATAATAATAATATTAATACTAATACTAATAATATGCATAATAATAATATTCTTATGAATTGAGTAATATTAATAATAACAAGTAGAATAATAATGATATGAAGTAATAATATTATTAATATAATATTTTCCTCCAAGATTGCTATTCGCAAGTCAATATATACAAAACCAATAGCATGTTTCACGTCTAATACTGTAGAATAGTAACAATAGCATGCATGACTCCTAATTCTAAGCAACAGAATATTGACTTGCCTAATTTACAAAATACAAAACTATATTTACATACATTTGACTACTCCTATATTTACAAAACTATATTTGACATATATTTTAAAAAAAATACAAAACTATATTTGACAATAATAATAAAAATAATAATAATAATGATAATATAATAAAAATAATAATAGTAATAATAATAATAGTAATAATAATAATAATAATAATAATAATAATAATAATAATAATAATAATAATAATAATAATAATAATAATAATAATAATAAGAAGAATATAATAATAATAATAGTAATAATAATAATAACAATAATAATAATAATAAGAAGAAGAATATAATAATAATAATAGTAATAATAATAATACTATTAATAATAATAATCATAATGATGATGATAATAATAATAATAATAATAATAATAATAATAATAATAATAATAAAATTAATAAGTTGTAGTCGAACGATCGATCGAACCGAACCGAATAAGTCGATTCGAAGCCGAATCGATCGATCGATCCGGCCCAATCGAATCGATTCAACCGAATCGAAGCGAACCGATCGATTCGATCTCGAAGCGAATCGATCGATTCGGAACCGAATTTCCATTTATTCGGACCCAAAAGCAGGCTAAGTGGAACATATATCCAACTTCATTCCAATCATAAAATAGATTCACCTGTAGTAATTCTTTTTCCTACTATCAAATTTACCTACGGTTACATTATGACTGTACTAAATAGGATGCCCCGGATCAACAAGACAGTGGAGCTCTACCAAATCCCAATGGAGGTACATAGATATACACTAATTCAACGTCACCTTGATAAATATTCTAATTATGAATCATATTCCTTACTAATTAAACAGTTAAATGGACTTTTTTGCTGTTGGTTTTTTCATGACTTTTTTTTTCGAGGGGAGTGGTTTTTTCATAACCTAATTGATCGCACAGGCGCACATCTAAATGTATACGCATATACTCTGATTATATATCTGGTAAATTGTGCTAATTTGTCCTTGCAAGCTCTTATCTCCTGCAAATATTTCCCCCTTCACGTCCACCCCTCGTTCATCAAATGATTATCACTATAAGTATCGAATACATAATATCTTGGATGAAAATTTTTATTTTATTCATTTCAAAGAAAAATTAAAACTAAAAATTATCTTTATTTTGTTTACTTATCACAATAATTTTCCTGTACATAAAATACGTAACAATTCAAGGCATTGCTGGATGTTTTTTTTTAAGTAAAGGCATTGCTGGATGTTGCAATAAGAAGCTAAGGAAGAAAGGGAGAAATAGCATTATGGGAAATTCCACTTGGTACCACTAGGGCTGAGCACCGGTCCAGAACCGGACCGGACCGGATCGGACCGGACCGGAACCGGCTGGACCGGTGGACCGGAATTGAGCAGTTTTTTGGACCTGGACCGGACCTGTTTCGATTCAGGTCCAGACCGGACCGGACCTGATTTTTCAGGTCCGGTCCGGTTTTGGACCTGTTGGACCTGTTTTTTAATTTTTTTTCAAATTTAAAAAAAAAAACAATTTCACTGTATTTTCTGGTTTCTGCCATGGTTATGAAATTATGAAATTAAAACAAAAAGAGAAAAAAAAAACACAACAACAATTAAAAGATGATAAACAAAATTGAGCAAAAAACGAAAAAAAAAATTACACAAAAATGGAACTCATCTTCTACAGCAACTAAAACGAAAAGGAAATTGTGTTTCACGAAGATGGATGGCAAGTGCATCTGAGTCACGAAGAAGCAGCAAACCCAACAACACAACCGCGAACCAGAGGAAAGAGAAAAATAGAACAAAGAGGCAAACTTTGTCACTTTGGTGGCTCGCACCAACGACAGCAACAAAACAACAACAACAGCTACAACCAGGGGCAGCAGCCGCAAGACCGGCAAGAAACGAAAGCTCCGGCGAGCTGGGAAACGCCGGCGAAGGCAGGGTGGTGGCCGGAACAGCAGCAAAGGCAAGAGGAAGAGATAGGAGTCACCGAAGAGGAAAGAGAAAATAAGGGTTTGGGGAAAATGAAACCCGAGAGAGAGAGATAAATGAAAGCTGGGTCAAGCCACAAGGGTTTCAAACAAAGCGCCGGCGGCCCTCTTTTTTACTTTTCTCATTTAAGTCAAATTTTTTTTTTAAATTAAAACCGGGTTTCCGGTCCGGACCGGTGGATTCCGGTTTTTGCCCGGACCGGACCGGAAACCCGGAATCAACATTTTCTTTGGACCGAGGACCGGACCGGAATCTCCGGTCCGGTCCGGTCCGGTCCAGATTCCGGTCCAAATTCCGGTCTGGACCGGTATGTTGCTCAGCCCTAGGTACCACTGTACTTTGGGCTTTTTCATTTGGTACCCAAATTTTTTTTGGATTTTATATGGTGCCACTGTAGTTTGGACTTATTCTCTACCGTAACATTATGTTAAACAAAACGTCAGTTTGGGGGTTAAATAGGGTTAGGGGTTTGTCTAATTTTGCGTAATTAAGGTTTTAGGAGTCATTTTTGTCCTTAACAACCAAATTTAAGGTCCAATTTGGTAAAAAAAAACAAGTAGGCATTTCCTAACACGTAAAACGAGGTTCTAGTCGTTTTTCTCCAATTTCGACTTCAATTTTGTCCCATAAGAGCCAACATGACTCCCAAACCTTAACTGAACAATTCTCGATGCACAAGGCACGTAAACGAGGCAAACTACTAACCCTATTTAACCCAAAAATAATGTTTTATTTAACGGAATGTTACGGTAGAGAATAAATCCAAACTATAGTGGTACCATGTAGAATCCAAAAAACAATTTGGTACCAAATGGAAAAGCCCAAAGTACGATGGTACCAAATGGAATTTCCCTAGCATTATTAAGAGGAGAAGTCAAACACTCAAATTACTTCAATTCTCATTAAACAACCAGAACATAGCAAACTAATTTAATTAGGCAAGCTAACTAAAAATGGGCTAAAATCAGGGGAAGCATGATCCTTACGCCAAAAATAGTTTTTTTTGGTGCTAGAGAGCCACTAGGGCGGGTGATGAGAATCAATCCCAAGATCTCCTAGAATCGGGAGGAAAGTCCTAACCAACTGAGCTATCCCTTACTCTCACCTAAAATAGTGCATATACTAAACCCACTAATTCCATTTAACTTCTAACTTCGTGCCACTAATATAATAAGAATTCTGAGTAATTAATTAATTAATTAATCAACACATGTTAATTATCCAAAACAACTCACTTGGGTCGCATGATTATTCTATGGCTACAATAGTATGGTAGTCACTATAACTATTGAAATTTTAGCCTTTTATTTTTGTAGACTAATCTTACCCGACCCATTAATTTAATGGAAACTGGAAACATAGAAAAATGAGGAAAAGACTAATTTCAATATTAAAAAAATGAAAACAAACTATTGTTAAATGTTAGTTGCTTAGTCATCTTCTTCCTTTGGAGTATTATTCCATTCTTTCTTTAAATATTTTGTTATCACAATTAACAAAGATTTGTGAAATATAAAGCTAATTAATGTATAGAAATTTTAATATACAAGTTTTTTAATGTGTAAAATTTAATTACAGTTTAATTATAAAGTCAACTTATTAAATTAAATGATGTGAATTTAATATTATAAATAAATGGTTCAAATTACACTATAATTTTATTGTAGCTATCGTAAAATTGTCCCACTTGGGCCTCTTCAGTATCATTGTCAGTTTCCATTTTTTGTTTATGAATATAAAAGTCATATAATATAAGGGTGTATAACAAACTTAAAACTAGTCATACTTATACTAAACATGTCAATTTTGAAAACTGGTCGCAGAATACTAGTATATTTTTGTGTTTTTAAAAAAAAAAAACTAAAAACTGGAAATAAGAAGCGATAACAAACAAGCCCTTACCTATTGCTAGAGATTAGGAACTAACCCAAATAATTTTTGGAGCACACCACTCATAACTTTGCATTAAAAAAACCATATTGTTTATAGCAATTAACAACCAATCATAGATTTTAGTAAAGATACTTACATCAGCTAACAAGAGCAACCATCATAAGAAATTAATGTGTTAAACTTACAAGATAGTCATACAAATCAAATGAACTACTCCTATCTAACTGTTGATGGCATATTTTTCCAATGTAATGTTAATCCATCAAGCTTGCTATTTATATATGGATTATTGTATCTTAATCTAGATCTCAAGCATGTGAGAGACGTATTCTATCGAATGGGCTTGAACGATAGGGATATCGTAGTTTTATCAGGGGCTCACACACTGGTACGGAAAAAATTGTAGATTAACTAACTCTTATAAATAAGGTTTTTCATTTTTTATGAAGAGAATAGATAACTATTTTATGCATGAGATTCTATATTCATGTAATCTTAAACCTTGTTTGGTACTAACTTTTAGGGTCGAGCACACAAGGATAGATCAGGATTTGATGGTCCTCTCAGCAAAGATCCATTAAAGTTTGACAATTCCTACTTTGTGTAAGATTATAATTTTATGGAATTTATTAGATAATCTAGGTTCAGCAATGTACATATATGTGGTATCCCTTTTTTCTTTTCTGACATGTTTAAAAGATTCTGAGTAGCAAGTGATAACCTAGTGATATTGACATCATCTTCGATTTCAAAAATCTTGGAATCGAGTCTCATCCTTTGCAAGAGGGATATTTTATTTCCCCCTCCCCCTTTCCCTCCTTTAAGAGACTTCAACTTACCTACCTTAAAACGAAATGTTCAAAGGATCCCCACCTCAAGGAAAATATAAGGTACTCATATATATGCATCATGCATGAGTCCGATGAAATTTATACCCTGTCATGTATTGATTGTCTTGACTAATTAAGCTTATGGCAAGATACATAACATAATAAAAGTACACTCAGGATTGAGATTAAACTCATTTTTTTTAATCAGCGAATTGAGGATGGGTGATACTCCTGGACTGGTGAAATTCCCAACAGACAAAGTGCTTTTGGAGGACCCTATTTTGCGTCGCTATGTTCAGATTTATGCCAAGGTAAAAATATTTCGTCAAAAGATTAGTGATTTCATGTTGCTCGAGTAAACAAATTTGTATATCTAATCTGCATTGTCTTCCTCTTAACATACTTCCTCCATTTCTAAATACATGCAATATTTTTTGCTTACACGCTATCTAACGCACTATTTTAATTTGTTCCTTAATATCTTTAGTTATATATAAGCAAAAATTATAAAAAGTTGATATTATGAAAGTACTATGCATTAAGACAAATCAAATCAGACCACACTTGACTATAGTTTTTCTTATATATTGTGGGAGAATATTGGATAAAGTTGGTAGATGAATAATGGTTACAATGCAAATGTTGCATGTATTTAGAAACGGAGGAAGAAGTTTTTAGTACTTACTACCTCTGTTCCCTTTTAATCTACACTTTCTTTTTGGTCATCTTCTTTTTAATCTAACATTGTTGTTTTTTCTATATTTGTAGCATGTCCTATTTACTTTCCCCTCTTTTTACACTCATATGATCCATTTTAAATTTAATAGCCCAACTTAAAATTTCTCTCTCCACCTTTTTAGGGTTTGTTCTCTTCAACTTATTTTTACAAAACTTACTTTATATTTGCTGAACTTAACTTATTTTTGGCGAACTTTTCTTGTTTTTGCTTGATTAAACTTTTTTTTGCTGAACTTAACTTATTTTTTGCTTTACTGTAACTTTTTTTTTGCTAAATTATATTTGCTGAACTTAACTTATTTTTGCTAAATCTTATTTTAATAAGTTGACGAGGACATACCATCGGTTTCTCTCTCACACTTTTTGCATTTCTCTCTCCATCTTTATAGGTTATCTCAGTCACTACTTTTGTACTTCCTCTTTTTTTTTTTTCAATTGCATCTTTTGGGATTTCACTGCCAAACAACTTTAATTTGATCACTTATATCTCTAGTTATCTATTAGTAATACTTTTTACTAAGGTGTTAGCCCACAAGTGAGCTTGTCCTATATTGAAGAAAAAGAGAGAGAGTGACAAACCTATAAGCTTAATGTGCTACTCCTCCTATTGTTAATTGATTTTAGGATGAAACCTCATCTGGGCTTGTGTGTGGTCACTCTCTCCTCCGGCATAGGCCAGTGTGTGCAGGCCTAATGGTGTATTTGTCATGGTATCAGAGCAGACGGTCCTGACCCACTGTTGTTCCCATGTAGGGAGGGCCAGTAAGTTGAAAATTGTTTGGAGCATGTAGCCCAACAGTAGTGTTTGCCCCATGTAGGGGTGTTATTTCAGATGGGCTCACATGTGAGAGGGAGTGTTAAGGTGTTAACCCACATGTGAGTTTGTCCCACATTGAAGGAAAAGAGAGAAAATGACTAACATACTACCTCTGTTTTTTTTTAGTTGCAACATTTGCTTTTTGACACTATTCATCAACCAACTTTGTTAAGTAATCTCACACCATTATATAAGACAAAACATAGTCAAGTGGGGTCTTGTTAGATTCGTCTCAATGCGATGATTCCAAATATCAACTTTTTATAATATTTACTTACACCCAATATGAGATATTAACGTTCAAATAAGTGTCTCGGTAAATGTGAAAAGGCAAATGTTGCAACTAAAAAAAACAGAGGAAGTATAAGTTTAATGGACTACTCCTCCTATTGCCAATTGGTTTTAGGATGAAACCTCATCCGAGCTTATGTGTGGTCACTCTCTCCTCCGGTATGGGCCTATGTGTACAGGCCCAATGATGTATTTGTCACTTTTAAAAAATTGATATTTTGAAGGTATATGTTGAGATGGATCTAACATACTTCCTCCATAACAAAATAGATGTTACACTTCAAAAATTGCACTATTCACCTACTATATTTGACCATGCATTTTTTAGTTTTAGATAAAATCAACCGTTACTATATGATATGTTGTTGGATTCATCTCAATGTATATTTCCATACTATTAACTTCTTATAATTTTTACTAATACACAATTAAAGTTATTATTGGTCAAAGTATTGCATCGACAAGCGTGAAAGTCAAAGTGTAACATCTATTTTGTTACGGAGGAAGTATAAATTACTATATTTGTTTTTGTATATTAGTCAAAAAATTCCGATAAGAGCTATTAGATGAATAGTGTAAAAGTTAAAATAATCTAATAGGAAAAAAATGTTGTAATTTTCTAGTGGTACTGATAGGTCTTCTACATTGTGCCTTCAAGGTAAGACTTAAGAGGTCTAAATTCTATCCCTAAAGTCGGGCACATGGAGCAATATATCCTTTGCCCCTTTTTGTGTATTATGAGGGTCTGAACTGCAAAGCATGGTTAAATTGACTCATAAAGGATTGACTCGTGCCATCCAAAAAGAAAGGGAGCATGTATTATATGTTACCCCAACGCTGTAAATTTATCGTAATTGTAACTTCTTTGCTTTGGCTTTTGTAGAATCGATCGATTATTTGTAGAATGAGCTTGATGAAGTGTGATTGTCTTTTTAAAATGGCAGGATGAAAAGGTATTTTTCGCACATTATGCTCAATCACACAAGAAGATGTCTGAGCTCGGGTTTCACCCACCTCGTTGTCCTAAGAACGCTTGAAGTGCATGCATGTATGCGCGCATGGCGGCTTAGACTGAAATGTTCACGATGCATATTCCTGTGGACCAGTACTACATATACTACTTAATTGTCTTGAAGCTTATTTGAGATCAAACTATATATAGACAATCTCGAGAACTTGTAATAACATTATGAACTATCCATAACTGCTAAATAATGGCTACTGGGAAAAGCTATGCACGGAATTCATGTAAACAGAAATGGTCACCTTTATGTACTGACGAACCTATGAGGTTGTGATATTACAATGCATGCATACTCAATGACTTAAAAAAGTGTTTAATCAAACAAGATTTGAAAGGTTAGTACTACATATTTCACTTAAAAAAACGAATTTGAAATAAACCTACAATTAAAAGCTTATTGCCACATGTATTGGATTACGTGTGGATGCGTGCCATATAGACATAAACAGGTTACATATATACTACATGTACTACATGTTCTAGGATCTCAAAGCTGCTCTTAGCTATAAAGGGCCTTTCCTTGCTACAATATCATAAGATGACAAACTTTTATTTCAAATTATAAAACACAGTATAGTCAGCGGTCAGGGACGGATGTACATTGTGCTTAATGGGGCCAGTTGACCCTGATAGATTATAAAACAATTCTTGGGATTCCAACCATCAACTTACACTTTTGGTTGAGTTGTTCTTTTATTTTGGTATCAGAGCCCAAGTTGTTGCTCCTTTCATATTGGGCATTTTGTCAAGCAACTGAATAAGAGCCTCTATTGGATGTTCATTTCCAATGAGTACCTTACCAGTGTGCTCTAATTCTAAGGATACTCACAAGAATAGTTTTACACTCTATCACGTCCCCTCACATGATACCCTATTGGGTTTGAAGTGTGGATGCAGCACAGACTTCCTTCATAGAAAGGAGGGGGAGTTCGGTGCACATACAAGCCCAAAGAAGATTCCATACTAATACTTGGCAATAATTATAGGAGTAACTCTTTTAGCTTATAATGTGGTACTTTCTCTCATCTAAGAATCCGATGATTTCGACTGGGCCGTCTCAGTCATAGGCTTAACTAAGACAGTCTCAGTCAGGACTTTTTAATTAGCTTACATTAATCTTTTCCTTTTGGAGCGGAGTACGTAGAAAGGTCTAGATTCATGCTTTTCCTCATGCATCAAAGGCCTTTCATTCTAAAAGCATCTTATAAATAATCAAATATAATAGCCCTCGCTCTTAGCAAATAATTTCAGAAAAAAACCATGAAATTAACAAATTAATTAATTAGTAGTTTGCTTGGGAATAAACTCATTGCATCTATCTTGTATTATTCCCTCCTATAGAAGCAAGCTATCCATTACTTGGACAATTCTAGTAACTAATCCATTTCCTCTCCTTTACTTAATCCCGGCATTTTATTATTCCTATTCAAATTCAAAGTTCACTATTATAGGCTGGTCAATAAAACTTCTACAAAGACTACACTTCCAATATCTCAAAGGTTGAGAAACACAAAGGCAAGCTAAGCCTCCTATAACAGAGAGATGGTGAATGCAGGATACTTGAAGGAAATAGAGAGAGCTCGTAGAGACCTTCGTGCTCTCATCTCTGCCAAGCAATGTGCTCCTATCATGCTTCGCTTAGCGTAATAATCCTCAAATTCATCTTTGCTTAATTAACCAACCATTGTAACTTGATGCAACAATTTATGATCCTTCAATGAGTTCAATTCAATCCCGTTTGTTTTTTAATTTCCTGGCATCGCAGATGGCACGATGCAGGTACGTATGATGCAAAGACGAATTCAGGGGGTCCGAATGGCTCGATTAGGAACGAGCACGAGTTGAGGCACAATGCCAACAGTGGCCTCAAAATCGCGGTTGATCTTTGTGGTGAGTTATAAAACCATATACTCCTAAGCTAAGACGATTTTCCTCTGCAAAAGAATTTATGGCAACAAAACTAAACTTCCTCTAACAAGTTTTTTCTGGTTTTCTCATCTCAGAAGAAGTTAAGGCTAAGCACCCTAAGATTACTTATGCAGACCTTTATCAGGTGACTATCTTAGTTATATGAACAAGAATTCATAATACAATTTGAGCTGAAAATGAGTTTTTTTTTTTGTCTTGGAAGAAAGGAATTTCTGTAAGTTTTCTTTCCTTTACAATCAAGTTAATAGATTTTGATGCTATCTTTAGTACACATTCATAAATATACTCTACTTGTTTGTACCAAAATAAAACCTTATTAGATCCGTACAAAATCTTGTATGAGACGGTCTTACCATAGCCCATAAAGGTGACTTATGGGGCTAATTTATGTCCTTTTGACATGTGACGGTATATTAGAGCTTGTAGGGCTGTTTCACCGCAAAACTTTCCATGTATTATTAGATGCTCAACGTACAATATGCTGCATTTCTGGCTAATGTGTAAGATATTTATGATCTAATTTAATTCTGCCCCCTTTAACCAAAAAAAAAAAACGTACAATATGCTGCATTTCTTCAACCAAATCAATAGAAGCACTGCAATCCAATGTTCTGGCTTAAAACTTAGACATCCCTTGTTTATTTCAGCTAGCCGGAGTTGTTGCTGTTGAAGTCACAGGCGGGCCAACGATTAACTTCGTTCCAGGTCGAGTGGTATGTGCTTCATATGCATGCATGAATGTCATAAGAACTCTCTAATTATGTGTTTCTTCTTAGTTATTGTATAACGATAATGCCTCATTATCAATGTTAATCAGGATTCCCCAGTTTCTCCGGATGAAGGACGTCTTCCTGATGCAAATCAAGGTAATATATGTACTATCTCATCAAGTATATGAGTAACCTATGGATCATATGTTAGTGATTGTTACTTAAGAGATTCAATTGTTTACAGGGGCTAGGCATTTGCGAGAAATATTTCACAGAATGGGGCTCTCTGACAAGGATATTGTGGCACTTTCAGGAGGCCACACACTGGTACACTACTAGACCTTACACAAGACTACTCTTACACTAATGACCTGTTTGGTAGGTGGTTATGGTAATGAGTTCGTATGCAATTTTAATAGAAAACGTAATTACTAGGTCCACGGCAATACAACTCTTACTCCAAGTATGTATACATGACTTTCCTTACAATCTATATACAAACTCATTTCCATGACTTTAATTTTATTATTGCATAGTAAAGGGACTGTTAAGAAACATTCGAGCTATATATTCTCAAAGTGTAATTGTATCATGGCTAAGCATCCTCCATAGCAGTATTCATACTAGTAAATATGCTTAAATTGATAATCTGGACTCATAATATGTTAAGCTATCTTACACTATGAATTTACGCCTTTGTATTTTGTATCCTCTGGTACATAAAGGGTAAAGCGCATAAGGACAGATCAGGTTTTGAAGGCCCTTGGACCAGCAACCCATTGAAGTTCGACAATTCGTATTTTGTGTAAGTTCAATTATAAAATTTCAGATCTAGTCTTTTCAGCAAGATTTGTGCATTTCATGTAATAGATAACTAGAGTATATTGTTGTAATGTTACCAGAGAGTTGCTGAAAGGTGAACAACGGGGGTTATTGAAACTTCCCACTGATAAGGTTCTTACAGAGGATCCTCACTTTCGTCCATATGTTGATCTCTATGCTAAGGTACTCTATTATATTCTTCAACATGATGTTTAACCTTCGTAGTTGTCGATTAGCTGTCGAACTAATTGATGAAAATCATCTTACTAAATTTCAGGATGAAGACGCGTTCTTCAAAGATTATGCAGAATCGCACAAGAAGCTATCAGAATTGGGGCTTACTCGATCCTCTTCTTTGAAGATGACTAAGGCTACTATTGGAGTTCTTGTCACTCTTACTGTAATTATCTTAAGCTACTTTTATGAATTAAATAAACAACCGTAATAAAATGGAAACAAATTCCTACTTAAATTGATTTACAATTCCTCATTGTATGCAATAAATAAAACAAAGCTGAGTATGTCTTGCTTTAATGATTTTAAATGATTTTGGTGTATGGAGCCACACATATAGCACAACAACAATGTTTGATTTTGGGTACGAATAATACACAAAACTTTACCAAATATGCTAGATTTCATGAGCTACGAGTTTAGCTTTATACTTCGAGTTCAAATTTGACCATGAAGCCGCTTCAAATGGAGACAAATTGATCATTAATAAATGTAAATAATACTCCATAGTAGTAGAACTTTTATTATCCTCATGTGACAAATGAATGAATCCTTAGTTAAATCAAACACAATTAAGACTACTACTACTACCTCTCAATCCCCAAGCTACTGCCAATTACAGTAGGAAAAGAGACTGGAAACAATTACTGTCCCTCAGATACAAGGGACAGAAAATTTAGGAAGGAGAACAAGTGCATCTCCTATAACTCTAAATTAATAAATTAAATTAGCATAGTAAGTTAAATAAATAAAATTAGATCAGGACTAATCTTTATTAAGCCCTGGGACTCAAGGACAGTGTTATATCCTGAAAAACTTTCAACCTTTTGTCAGTTGCAGAAGACTTCTTTAGTTCAAACTTGTGAGAAATCTTCTTAACTTCTTCTGCAGTAGAATTTTCTGCATCAATTGAATTCAGAACTGCAGATAAGATTGCATCTTCAAAGTCCTTCTCATCAGGCAGAAAATCAAGCAGTTTATTCATTGGTTCCTCAAATGATCTCCTCATCATCTTATTTTCCCTCTCCTGATCAGCAATCTTGTTATTCATCTTCATAGTCTCCACTGCTTGATTAATCTCCCTTCCGAAACTCGCAGCAGTCCCCGACCGCGTCCTCTTAAGGGTTTCATTTAATTGATTTCCCCCCAATGGCTCCTTCAATGACTTGGCATAAAATGGGGGAGCATCAATGTTCAAAGAATTTGCAAGTGGGAAAAACCCAATTGGTTTTGGTGGGAAATTTTGATTATTGCTGCAATTAATATTGGAATTAGTGTTTTCATCAGGAAATTCATCTGGGATTTTAGTGGTAGTTGGACAGGTATATGTTTCTCTGCAAGGTTGAGGCTGCCAAAGTGAGGAAGAGCCCAAAAAAGTATTAAAAAGCCTGCTCTGTTCTGAAACAGAGTCCCCTGCTTTCTTCATTAGCTCTGATTCCAAATCTGCTAACATTTGTTGGGCTCTTTCATAAGCTTTGAGATGAGAATCCATCCCTCTTGGCCCATCAGAAACTGCCGGTTTCACTCGCCGGAGAGTTTGTTTCGCCTCGACGATTCTCCCTTGTTTCATTAGGCAAATGCCCAAATTGCACATCTTATTGTTATCAGGTGCAATTGATAGTGCTCTCCTGTATGCATCCTCTGCTTCTACATAGTTGTTTTGCTGCATTAATGCCCATCCTAAATTACCCTGAAATATATTTTTTCAAAACCCTTATTATAATTTGTTTTATAAAATATACCAATACAACAACTGAATAACATTTGATTCAAATTTGGTACCAGTAAACGAGTTGCTTCTTGCTCCACTGAGACCTGAAATTTCTTGCCTTGAGATCGCGCTGTTTTTGTTCGTTTCCCATTAAATGCTAGCCCTTGTTGAATCAAATACAATTTGTGCTTCAAAAGAGCTATTTGATCATCTAATCTTCCACATCTCTGCAACAATAAAAGAACATAATTGGGTAAATTTACCAGATTTTGTTGTAACAGAAAACAAGAAATTGAGAAGTTAGTTAACTAAATTACCTTATAGAGATCTAAAAGGATGTTGTCAAGAGACTCTTGAGCCTGCTCGGAACACCGGCTTCGTAACGATTTAATAGCTTCAATTGCCTCGTCTGCCCGGTTTTGCTGCTTCATTACAATAGCCATATCTTTAAGAGCACTATCAACTCTATCTCCAGCATTAATGGCTGCCCAAAATAGAGGAATTGCCTTCTCTGGATCTTTATCAACCAACTGATCACATACCCACAAACCAAAAACCAAAATTAATAAAGTGATTAATTAATAATTAGTCAAAATTGCATCTTTAATTGGATGATTATTTTACTCTTGATATAGTGAGCAAACCTGGACATGTTTGGCTCTAACATAAGGAGTGTCACCAATGGGAACCTTGTGGGTGATATGAAAGGACTCGGAACGGGTACGCGACATCGCAACCGGCTTTGCTGGTGAGCAGGGAGCAGAAGAAGACTTTGAAGCCCTGAATCCAGGAGGAGCATTCCACATATCTTGCATCTTTTTTTTTTTTGTTGCTTTTTTTGGTTTTTTAATAAAATTTATAGTGTTACAGTAAAAATGATATAACAGAGGTACTTGATAAGTTCTCAAGTGAGAATGAAACCTCTTTAAAATGGAGGCAGAGAGGAGAGAGAGAGAGAGAGAGAAATTGAGGAGGAGGGAGAAGACAAGAAGAGGGAGCGGGGATGAAGAAAGGAAAGGCATGGTAGATATTTGGTTTGAAATTCTACCGTTGGCCAACGGTCTAATAACATTTGTTTTATTTTATGTTTTCTTTAATCATAGATTCATATCTTATAACAAGTAGCCGTTACATTTACATAGTTGGGCGTATTTAGATGGGAATGGTAGTGTCGGGCCTATGTCAAACCAAGAAAGAAAAATAAATTGGGCCGATATTTATGGGTTATCAATTATCATGTAATGATTTCTCTCTGAGATTAATTTTATAAATTCTCCACCCACTAGTTGAAAACTGTAATCCTCTTTTTATCATATACTGCATCCAATGCTGTTAATAGTTACAACTAGTATATAAACTTATATTTCTTCTAATTAATAAGTAAAAATAAAGGTATAAATAAAAAAAAAAAAAAAAAAAAAGCCTTTTAAAATCAAAAAAAAAAAAAAAAGCATTGGTTGTGTTTTTTTTTTTTTTTTTTTTTTTTTATTTTAAAAGTTAAAAAAAAAAAAAAATTTTTTTTATAAGTAGTTTTTATTATTAATATTTTACTTTAAAACAATACCACCAAATATCATTTGGTTAAGTAGTTTAGACTTTATCTATAATATATATGAGAATTATTGAGTACTTTGGTGTCCACCCTTTTTGACTAATATATCCCTAATTAGAAAAGAAAACTGCAACACTTACCTTGTGGGGGTATCTGCTTTTAATCAGATGTGATCATGAGCCGAGCCGGGTTTTGGCCAAAAAAAGTGGCCCATTTCAGGCCAAGGCTTTGGGCTGGTCTGGGCCAAGCCTCAGGCCAAAATTTCCGCACCAAAACCCAATATTTCGGGCCGGGCCAAACGCGCTTTTTGGGCCGGGCCAAATTGTCTATGATTTTCCATATTTAGGCTGTCAGTGGCCCGATTTTTTCGCCCAAAAATCGGATCGGGCCGGTCACGAAGTACAGGCCAAAAAATCGTGTCCAAAACCCGCCTATATTCGAGCCGGGCCCATGTTGATCACCCTCTACTTTTAATGGGTTCAACATGTTATTGTAGGTAACCTGTCCACGTGTCTAGTTTTTATTGGTTTAACTTTTCAATTTTAATTATAAATATTAATTAAATTTTAAAAAAAAAAAACTAAAAACAAAAGCCCATCTACCCTTCCCACTCTATCAAATAACACACAACACAAACAAAGAAAAATAGGTTTAAAAGAAAGTTACTTTCCTTGCAACCAAACAAAGGAAAATCAATCTAGAATTGACTTTCCCTCCGGCGGTTGGAAATGTTTTTCATCCAACCAAACACACGAAGATAAAATATAGTCTCTTATAACGGGTATGGCTTTATCTTAAGTCCTTGCTCCTAAATCAGATGAAAATATATGAAATTGGCCACAACACTCGGAATCTCAGATGTAAGCATGAAAAAAAGAACTACATTATGAAAATTCATTGAGAAAACTTTTGTTATAGAACTTAACTATACAGGCTTTTGTACTCAATGTCCAAGAGATCAGAATCATATCAGATGTCCGCCTCCAGCCTATGGCCCAAAATATTGAACACGGTCACCACTTTTCACCTAAGAGCAACAAAACAAACCAAAACGGTAGCAGGTTTCCGTGACCAGTCGTGGCAGTCGATAGTGCAGTCATCAATTCCACAACTTCCAGCCCAGGGTTTATAGTGCGCGAAAGCTATCTGTTTTATCGAGTCTGGCTGTACCAAAGCTTGATGATTCTCCCATTGCATCTGGAGAAGCTGCAACTGGAAATGACTCTCGCTTCAGGGTTGTTGGTATTCCAGATATCTCCTGGAAAACAGAAGCACAAAACAACTTACTTGATAAGATACATCTACTAGTATTTTATACTGTCCATTAGTCCAAGATTAGTTAGTGCCCACAACATAGTGTAGACACCTACATTGACATCTGATGGAATCTCAAGAAATTTTGCACTGAATTGATGGTGTGATTGCTTGCTTATGAACCCTAAGAAACAGCTAATTCAGGTACGGAATCATCACCAACTTCTCCATGTCAAAAAAATCTAGCTAACATATTTCCTTCTCACCAAAATCACTATGCAGTAAGTGTAGAACATCATAAAACTTTAATCTACTTCAGAAGATGGTACTCAATTTAACGGCATTGAAATTCATAATATCCCCATGTTTATGTATAGTTACATCAAGACAATAAAGCAGCTAATTGTATTTTGATCCAAATTCTATGTTAATTGAACTTCTCATATCACCTCAAATACTTGAGTCAAAAACTCAAAACTCCAACACTACATAAGGTTAACACTTCTTTTTGGATGATTAACACGCAAGATTTACATAAAGCAGGCCTAGGATGCATAGTAACCAAATTCGATTAACCACGAAAGATTCATGCCTTTAGCAGGAACTGGTCACGTCATCATTACGAGAACGACACATGTTTTTTGTTTGGAATCAATCTAATGGCATAGCAAAGAACTCCCTTAATATCTATAGAAGTAAATCAGAACAAGAACAAATCACTTTCTCAAATTTAAAGAAATTACATCCTTATATATTGAAGTAACCTTCTCTCCCACTGATTACTTTAACAGTTAGGGTCAGTTTGGTTTGATGGAAAATGGTTTTCCATGAAAAGTATTTTCCGGTGGAAAATGCAAATGAATATTAGTTTTCCTTTGTTTGGTTTGATGGAAAACTATTAAGCTAAGAAAGGAAAAATGGAGATGTTGGGAATGAGAGAGTGGAGGAAAATGGTTTTCCTTCAAATTTTGGAGGAAAATGTATACAAAGTGATGGAAAACTCTTTTCCACCTTAGTTTTCCTTTTTAAATCCCTTGTCCAACCAAACAACGGAAAATCGGGAAAATCGTTTCTTTTCCTCCAAAACAAACGGAGCCTTAATAGTTAATACCTAACTTTAATTCTCCCTCCGATTGTTTACAAATTTGTATATAAAAAAAATTACGACGTCGGACCTTGTTAGATTCGTTCTACCATGTAACTTAAGAATATCAAGTTCTCATAATTTCTTAGTTCACAAATCACTTCAATAGCTTAGGCAAAATCATGACCACACTAGTCACTACCAAATTAAATCAATTGGATATTATATTTCAACACATAATCATACAAACATAAAAAAACGAATATATAGCTTGTTAATCTGATAATATTGAGATGATATTTAGTAAAATAAAAAAAAATAAAAAAAGAAAACAAGAAATAACCTTCATAAGATGCATTCTCAAATCACAAGGACGAACACGATTTCCAATACAGGCCGCGACAAATTTGGAGTAATTGAATAAAACATCTGCTGCAGCTTGCTTTCTCTCTTCAGTCTGCAAATCAATCCAAAATGAGAAATTCGAGTGGCAAAAATAAAATTGAATTGAGAGTACAATATAGGAAGAGAATTAGGGTTTTGATTTCTGGAGAAAATCGCAAGGGAATTAAATTGGAAGAACAAAGCATAAAATTTAGGGGAAAGTTAAAGATTGCAATAGTAGACCTCGTAATCTTCTTTCATGCTTAAATTTTTCTCTCAGAAAATAATAACTCCTGATTAGAAATATTGACTTCAATATACTAGCGGGTGTAAAATATGATGTAAAGCGAAGATCAATAAGATAGTTCAGATATATTTAATATGTTTTTCCGGAGTTGTATAGCCAACAAGGCCTATTAGCTCAGCTGGTTAGAGCGTCGTGCTAATAACGCGAAGGTCGCAGGTTCGAGACCTGCATGGGCCATTTTTTTAAAGCTAATATCGTAGCAAAAATTGGCATCATCTAACTTATATGAGAATATTTTTAAGTTAGATTAGTTCCACTAGAAAATAAAAAGTAAACGAAACAATGGTGCTTAGTTAGCGGCATGGGCATTGTGCACTAAAAATGTAACTCTAAGATTAGAGTACAATATACAAATTGAAAAACGCAAGAGAATATCATAAAATAACCTAAAAAAAACTCTCTTGATTGATCATAGTCTTGTTTGACTAATTCTTCTCCCACATTCTCTAAAAAGTAAACTAAAAATCGTACTTAGTTTGCGCTAAAGCGGTAAAAATTAAATTAATTGCTAATTACATGTAATAACTGAGGGATTTTTGAATTTTTAATCAGTTTATCCACTAAATCAGGGATATTTAAATTTTTTTTTTTGAAAAAATTTAGTTGAGAGAGAAATAACTTAATGTATTGTAAATATTCATTGTCTTATTTTTGTAGTGCCTTTTTTTATTTAATTTTAATTAATTAGGTAGTTCCCTTTTTTATTTGTTTATTTTTATATATTTTTTAATTAAAGTAGGTAGTTACCTTTTTTTTAAAAAAATTCACAATATTAATCCCAACTATGACCACTCTTCCTATATTAATCCTAACTAAGGGTTATTCTAGTATAATCCAAATTTTAGGAGGTATCTTCCCAAAATGATTTGATTACCTATTAAAACCTCTTTAGCAGGTTACTTCACCACGTGGCACATTATGATTAGTTTTATTTTATTCTTTTATTTCTTCCCATTTCTATTTTTAATCTACAGCCACCAGCACACCACCATCTCCTCATCACTCACTGCCCCTCACTCTCCTCCATTACACCAGCAAAGGCAGCAATTACCCTCTTACTTCCCCAAACCAGCACCACCGTTCCCACTTAACAACAATCACCACCACCACCACCACCTTTGTTCTCATTCTCAACACAATCTTAACATGCATTTCATCGATCAAAACATCGACATTATATTAATAATCAAGACAAAGACATTGAACATTATGCCGACATTGAACATCGGCAACAACGATAATAATTCAACTTCGCGAAAATCGTGCTCTTGAGCCATTGCCGCCAATTGATTACGACGATTGATTTTTTTCCCAACAAATTCTCATGATTTTTGGGGGACTCTTGATGAGATAGAAAAAATTAAAGACCTAAATTGCAAGGTTATGAAGACATTGAAGCTTAATTGAAATTCAATAATGTGAAGAATGTGAGATTCCAGGAGTAAAAAATTGGATTTTGCAAGGTTACCCATTGTCATTCTCTCTCCTCCACCACTACATACACCATTGTCCCACCTTCACCTCATTTCATGTTCATTTTAGCCTTTGTTGAAGCTCTCTTGCTGTTCTTTATTTTTGTGTGTATTAAAGGTTAATTCTGGTGGTTGGGTGGGTGGTGATGAAATTGAAATTTTGGCACTTTTGTGGTTGTGAGGGTAGTTGTGGCAGCGAAGGGAGATTTGGTGGTCGGTCGAATAGTTGGTGGATGGGGCGGAGATGCGGCTAAAGGGAGATGCAACTACAGGGTGTAGGCGGTGGTGAGGGGGGCGTAGGGGCTGAATTGTAGGCGGTGGTGAGGGGTGTAGATGTTGGCTTGGTTAGGTAGGGGGAGGAAGAGAGTGAAAAAATTTAACCGGTTGAATAGGTCCTAGTCACTGAGATCATTTTGGGAAGGTGTCACCTATAATCTGGATTATACTAGAATAACTCATGGTTGGGATTAATATGGGAAGACTGGTCATAGTTGGGATTATTGTTGTGATTTTTTTCCTTTTTTTCTATTTTTTGGAGTCCTACCCCTTTTGACATATATAATAGAGATAGTCTCATTTGACTAACTCGTTCATTACGATTTAGATCTTTATAGGTGTCAACTAGTTACTTGAAATCGTGAAGAGATTGTATCCCAAAATGCAGATTGATTTTGTCTAGACTCTAGATCAATGAGCTTTGCCACACCAAAAAAAACAAGATTTGTTCCACAGGAGGTCAAGTGCAACTATTGGCAAATTGTAAGAATACTTTGCTTTCTCCACACCCGTTTGAACTTTGAAAGTGACAATGTGAGTTGATACCAAAATATTTCATATATTGATGTGATAATTTGAACCCTTTTTTCCTTAGTTTGTTATCAGGGGTACTTTTGAATAGAAAATTATCTTCTAATAGAGTAGAAATGGTATCATTCCATGGGTGGCTATGCAAATAATGTTTCAAAAAGGGGACCTAGTTTTCTTCAGTAGCCTCAAAGGCACAAATAAATCATTTGGTAAATAATATTCACTAATGAATTAATTTCTTGTCCAAATTGACTGATCAGTAATTTAATCTTTCCATAAGTAGACTCAGAAATCATTAGCTTATAATTATCATCGATGTTAATTTTCCTACATGAATTCATCAACCATTGTCCAACTTGAGTACCACGTTCATCTAATATGTTTCCAAGTATTTGCCATCAAGAAAAAGGCAAATAACAAATGCAACAATTAAGAGTTAGATATCAATATGGCAACAATTAAGAGTTAGATATAAAACATTGGAGCCCTTCTTTTCTCCCTTCAATTGTTGCCATATCACATCGTGTGGTTGCCTAAGCAAACAATAAAGCCAATATGTAAGAAGTGAATGTCCCTGTTAAACTTGGCAAAACTCATCTTAGAATGTAAAGTTAAGTGTCAGACCAACAGCAGCAAGAACATACTCTTACCAATCTCATAATGAAGCAAAATCAGCCAATCGCCCACTGATTAGTAGCTACTTCAATGGTATCGCATATATTAGACGTCTACTAACAACACAAATGAAATCCAAGTCTGATTTGCAACACTTCAATGTTTAGAGCTAAACAAAGCGGGAATTGGAAAGCATTAAGACGTTAAGTGAACAGCCTAGAACAAAAGCCTGCAAGTTAAGATGAACTAGCAGGAGCTTTCTTTGCGGCCTCAGCTGCTGCCTTCTCTGCTTCAATCTCTGCAACAATGGCATCAATCTCAGATTCCTCAAGCTGACGCAGACCTTCTTTCGTCATCACAGCAACTTCTAAGTTCTTTCCTCCACTTTCAACCACCTGTAAAATTTGCACAAAAATCAGTCACTAACTTGGCACAAAGAACTCCACAAACTCAAAAGGAAATACCAATACATCTACTCTAAACTTCAGGCAGATTGGTACAAGCTAGGGTAAGGCTGTAATAGCTGTCAAAAGAACATGTATGTCATCATGGCAAGTGTTTCAGATCTAAAACGTTAACTAATGGGATTTAAACAATGTTCTAGGGTCAAACAAGTACTAGGCCACTTGGACTTCAGATTGAACACCATCAACTTGTCATCAAATATACCCTTCATCAGTTCCTCCATATTCTAAGCCAAGACATGGTATTTTGGGAAGCTTTAACAAATAGCATTTGATTAATAAATCCTTTTCACTATTGGGGCACAAAAATATCCAAATTTAACCAGCACAAATCAAGCAAGATTTGCACCAGTAGAAGTTCATAATAAGATGAATAGTGTCACAATACACCATGACTTACTTCAAGTAATGCGCGAATAGCCAGCTTGATAGTTTCTTGCCCAGAAGTTTCTTTATAATTCTTCTCCAGAAACTCTCTTAGTGAATTAGAGTTTCTTCCAGTTGCATTAGCCTTCCAAGCTGAAAATGTGCCAGATGGATCTGTTTGGTACAGTGCTGGAACATCAGTGTATGGGTCGAATCCAACAATCAAAGTTGACAGTCCAAATGGTCTAACACCCCCACTTTGTGTATATTTCTGTTGAAGTCCAGCAATAAAACGAGTTATATACTCGACTGTAACTGGATCCTCCAAGGTAAGCCTGTGGCTTTGACACTCAATACGTGCCCGATTTATAAGAACACGGGCATCTGCTTTGAGGCCAGCACAGGCTAGAGCAACATGGTTGTCAAGGTTTACAATTTTTCTGACTGACCTGCAAAAGGGTAAAACACAGCGAAATAAATTTAGATTATTAACTTTGAAGATGTTAAATCATGCCTATCTCACTCTTTTTTATAAAACAAATAGAAAAAAAGAAAAAGGAAGGAGAAGAAGAAGGAGCAAAGGTCTGACATCTGATGTTGGTAAAGGTTCAGCGAGTATACAGCGCTAATTCACAAGACAGATTACGCTTCTAAGTTCTATAGTATTTGCAATTGTTTGGACTTTTTTGCTATTCACATACTCCCCTTCGACCATCTATTATAATTTATACATAAGGATGAAAATAGTCATGTGGGCACACTTCCCTTTGACCATCTATTATAATTTATACGAAAGGAAAAATATAGTCATTTGGGATCTTGCTAGATTCATATCGATAAATTCTTTCAAAATATGAACTTTTATAATTTTTAATTAGATAATTGAAGATATAAATGGTCAAAGTTATGCACAGAGAAGCATGAAATATTACATGTTGCGATTAATATAGAACAGAGATACTATTAGAGACTTAGGGACAGAACGAGGTCAGAAATGATACAATCATGCAACTTAACAATAGAAAAACTCTAGTGCAGCATTTGCATCTCTCTTCCAATCCTAGTGGTATATAATCCACATATAGAAGACACCCTAAAGATGAAATATAAAAATGCATAGCTAAGAGTCAACAAGAAAACCTCATAACACAGCCTCACCTGGTATATCAAGATCATTCCCTTGGATCACACAGCAGAAGCCAACAATGCAAATTGCACAAACAATATAGTTAACGAATATAACCTACTAGCTAAGTAAGCTAACCCAGCAAAAACTTGAAGTCCATTCACTCCACAGCTATGGACCGAAACTCTTATTCGCTTTAAAAGCTAGACCCATTTAAGATCACAAGAATATAACCTGCTAGCTAACTAGTTAAGTAAGCTACCCAGCAAAAAAAATTGAAGTCAATTCACTCGACAGCTAAGATTGGAGCTCTCTAATGACCTCAAACCCTAACAACCAGGTTAGAAGATACAAATGTATACCGATACAAGCCCTAATCTGGAAGCAAAGATATCAGAGTCAATGCTATATATCATCCTAGAACAGTCCAAATTGCTCAAAAAAGGACGGAGCTTTATTTATCAATGTATAATCAACTTAATCAAATTAACCTAATTAAGCTACTTAATCAACAATTTCCCATCACTAAACATTTCATAGAAGACATCCGTGAACTCTGCAATTCCGAACAATATACTCACAAACATACAAAATGACAACATTTCCATTGGATTCAAAAGTTATGCAATCAAATAAAGTTCATCAGATTTCGCGAAAATTCTCCAAAAATGTAACTAAAACCCTAAAACATTCCTTTCTAGTTTCTACCATAAATCGAGAACCCTAATAGAAAAGTAAAGCGGAAAAGAAGAAGAAGAAGAAACAAAGAAAAATCCATTAGAAGAAAACCTGGAATCTTGAAGCTTAGCAGCAGATTTCTTCTCGACGCCAAGAACAACGGTGTCGGTGCCGCGAACTCCGACGGCGACGTTACCTTTACGCACGGCTTCAAGCGCGTATTCTACTTGAAAGAGATGGCCGTCAGGTGAAAACACAGTAATTGCTCGATCGTACCTCGCCATTTTTTATCTCTCTTCTTCTTCAACAATGTCTCTGTTGATTTTCTCTCTCTTCTGGGATCGAAATCGATGGAACTCAGTGAGTTTGAGAACTGAGGTCTGAGGGGGTTTGTCTTCCGGTGTTAATCAAATTGCTTTTTTTCAGAACTTGGGCAACAAGACACCCCAAAGAGAGAAGAAAAGTGAGTCTTTTGCTTTCTCTCCCTTTTTTTATACAAAACGAGTTATCGGACCCGGACGATTTCATTTAGGGTGCGTTTTCTTCACATGAATAAACTTGAACTTATCTGAAATGAATCGAGGTCTCTTCGGCATAAAACAACCGAACTAACAACTGAACCGAACTGGACCGAATTGAATCGGGCGAACCGGATTAAATTATAACTAATTAATAGTAATGATTATCATTTAGGACGAACCGAACGAGCCGAATCGAGCCGAATCAAGACGAAAATAAGCTGGGGAGAACAGGCCCTTATTAGACCTGATTGACTCTTATTGAAACTTATTTTTGAGTGTTGTGTTAGACCTGATCAAACCTGACCAGATCTGAACTTATTGGACCTGAAACTTTTTTTTTAAGGTGAAGAGAACTCACCCTTAGGGGTTGTTTATTATATTGTGAACGGTTACAAAGTTCAGCAAATAAAATATTGTATATTAATTACATTAAAAAAATTGAATTTTAAATTTATTATCATTTAAAAATTTTAATCAAGAAAAAGAATCTGATCTGATCTGAACTTAAAATAGCTAAGGAGATATGGAATTCAGTAGGAAGAAGTGTACCGGATTGGATCTAAATTTAATATGAAAAAATAACTTGTATCTCGCCCTTAGCTTATTTTAAAATAGCTTATTTCGTTGTTATGAATATGAGTTATTGTGTATTTATATACTTCTCATTTTTGCGTCCATCTTACGTTCTTAACGCACTTTTAAATTTCTATATTTTCTTAACAACAAAATAACTTGAAATAGTGATAACAATGACATTTATAATGATAACAACGACATTGAAAATAATTACTAATATTGATAATTAATAAGAATAACAACAACAAGAATAATAATCCTTTTGATCAAATGTACTTGTAAATAGTAGTAGTAATCGTAATAGAAAAATAATAGTAATAATAATAATAGTAATAATAATAATAGTAATAATAACAATAAAACATAATAATAGTAGTAACCATAATAATAACATTAATAATAATTATAATAATCATAATAGCATTAGTAATAATACTAATCATCATCCCAATAACAATAAAATAAATTTTTAAATACAAGCATGATTTGAAGTGATATGAACTTATCTAATCTAATCTGAACTTATTTCTGAACTGATCTGATATGAACTTTTTCTGATATTATATAATCCGAAATAAGTAAAAATAGAACTAAACATAGCCTAAATAATAGCATTAATAGTAATAGTAATTGTATATAATAATACTAATAATAATAGTAATAATAATAATAATAATTACAATAACTATAACAACAATAATAACAATAACTATAACAATAATAATAGTAGTAGTAATCATAATAATAACATTAACAATAATTATAATAGTCATAATAAAATTAGTAATAATAATAATAATCATAATAATCATCATACCAATAACAATAATAACAATAATAATAATAATAATAATAATAATAATAATAATAATAATAATAATAATAATAATAATAATAATAATAATAATAATAATAATAATAATAAGTTTTTAAATATAAGCATGATCTGAACTTATCTGATCTGATCTAATATGAACTTTTTATGATCTCTTCTGATCTGATTTGAAATAAGTATAATAGCCTAAATAGTAGCATTTATAGTAATAGTAATCGTATAAAGTAATACTAATGATAATAGGAATAATAAAAATAGCATTAACAATAATTATAATAATCATAATAACATTAATAATAATAATAAACATAATAGTCATCATACCAATAACAATAATAGCGACAATAATAATAAGTTTTCAAATATAAGTATGATATGATATATTATTTACGATCTGAACTTATGTGATATGGGATATGGTCTGAACTTATTTTTTTTATATGATATGAACTTATCTGAAATAAGTAAAAATAAGGTGAACTAAACATAGGCTTAGTATTTGACATAAGGATATAGTAATTGAAATTGGAGTTTTATTACAAATAAGGGATCATAGCTTGGTGGTAGGATTTTGACAATAGAATTTAGTGGTTAAGGGTTCGAGACTTCTTGTATATAGAATCATAAAACTTGAATATAGACCTGGGCATGGGTCGGGCCTGAGGAAATGTCGGGCCGGGCCGGGCCCAAGCCCGTGAGTGGCGGGCCGTGCCGTGCCAGGCCTGAAATTTCCAAATTTTGTCCGCGGGCCGGGCTCGTGCCTCTTGCGGGCCTGGCCCGTGTTTTATGTTGTTTTTTTTGGATTCTTGGCAGTTTTGGCTAAAAAATAAAGAAAATGAGCGTTCGGCCCACGGGCCATATAAGCGGGCTCGTGTCGGTGCGTGCTTGAAATAAAATTTCTTGACCATGGCAGGCCCATGGCCCACGGAGCGGTCAACGGGCCGGGCCGGCCCGCCTGCTGGCCCGGCCCATGCCTACCTCTACTTGTATATTTGAAGGTGAGGTATCATATCATGTATATATAAGTTAAATAAGGTAGAGAATGAGGTAGTGATTTGATAAACAATTTATTTCCAACCCACAAGGTAGGTTCAATTTTTATGCAGAGGGCGTTAATGTAATTTATCTTACCAAAATTTTTAAAAAAAAAGTTATATAAGGTAGTTTTGATAAACAAATAGTAAAGTAAGATACTGAATTTTATGCAACTTGTATTTCTTTTTAAGTGCAACACCTTGACTTTTGCAGAATTCACACACCTCAGTTTGATCGTATTCTTTTACTAATATATATAAAAACAAGAATGACCATGTAAAATGTTGTTTCGTTTCAATTAATATTTTCACAATATCAACTTTTTACAATTTTTATAAATTCATTAATAGAGATATTAATGTTCAAAGTTGTGCTTTGACAAACTATTGCACTTATATATAAACATAGAAAATATACAACATTTGTTATTTAATATACAGCATATAGAATAATATATGCAACATTTGTCCATGTTCTGAACATATAACTTTCATAACGTTTCGGAATTAGGCACAACTCCCCCTGCCTAGATGAGTAAAATTTTGGGTCATTAGATCGTGTAGTGTCGTATTCGTGTTCGTGTATAAAAATACTTTTGTTGAGTTGAAAATTTTGGGCACCAATATAATCTAATTAATTAAACAAGGTGAAACGATTAAACTTTATCCAACTTGTTGAATTAAACGTCTTAGTAGTGTTTGGCCTTCTAACTTGTTTTAATTAAGTTGAGCCTAAAAGAAGAAATTGTTTAAGTTGGAACATCAAGAAATTTTATTGATTAAAAAATTTCTCAGGTATGATTTTATGCTATTATATTCAGATGTAAGAGTAACGATTATTGTTTCAGAAAAGAATACAACCACCAATCTCAAATAATTTTCTCTCAGACGACTATTACATACATATTAATACTTATTAAGTGGTAGAGATATATAGGCTTTTCTGATATAAAGTGCAATAGTAAGAGTAATAAAAATTACGTAAAAGAGAGAGTGAGTTGACAGGTTCATATCATATGGGATGAATAGATTAGGTAGTGTACCATTTCTATCTAAGATAACAAGACGTTTTTTTTGTGAACCGGCCAAAATAATATACATACCGTTTGTTCGTAAGCAAAGGGAGTAATACTAAGCGTAAAGCATGTACCATAAGACCCATACTAAAAAGTAATGAGATTGCTAGTAAATACAGGTCAATGCATTATTTACGTTTACATTTACATTTACATCAAAATGTTATCAAGTGCTACAGCATATGCATAATAGCACACATATTACAGTTATACAAAATGTTTGGAGTATGTACAACTTTTGCTTTCTGAAAAATGTGCTAATAAGCCCACTCCTTCTATCATTATTTCATTGGTATGATGTAAGTACCTGTGCTAGCTAGCTATACACATACATAATTAGATAAGCTAACAACATTCACAAACAATGTATCACAAAAACTAAAAGGCTCAAGTCATTTTTTTGGTTAGTGAAAGAATGGTAGATACCATAAGCTTGTAGTCAATTGGCTTTGTTAAATAGGCATCCATGCCCACCTCCAAGCATTTGGCCTCATCAGACGACATTGCATGGGCTGTTAAGGCAACAATTGGAATGTGGGCACCAGTTCCTGATTCCAGTCTTCGGATCTCTTTCGTAGCTTCATAGCCATCCATCTTTGGCATCTGCATAGTCACAAAACAATGAATTGTAACAACTAGGAGCTAATCTAGGAAAAATTGAAATGCAGAGGATAATCGGGACCCGTCGACTACCAAACCACTAACTTTTTGTGTATTTTGCTGAACTTTTTAGTAATTTTATACGACATTTTAACTCATAAGGATTTTTTTTATTATTCATAACTTTTTTCTAACAATGGTGTGACTGAGTCAGACTGTTTGATACAGGAATATTGCGCAGAACAGGTATTACCTGACAATCCATTAGAATTAAGTCAAATGGAGGGAAGTTTCGGCTTAAGGTTTGAATATTACTTGCTGTCCCATCATGCAAAGGAGATGTTGTACAACATCCTTCATCATTCAGAGAGCATTTAAGAGCGTTTACTGCCTGCAATCCATCTCCTACAGCCATCACTTTAGCTCCTACTTTTTCCAGCATAATTGTTGCTACCCTCTGAAGAACTGGTGTATCTTCTGCAAGAAGAATCTTAATGCCCTCTAAAGATTTCTGTTCACTTGTATTCTTTGCAAAATGCACATCCTTCCTTTCTTTAGGACTATCTTTTCCAGTGTTTTCTCCCTCTCTCTGATGCTCATGTTGTTTATTACTTTCTAGAAAATCTTCATCATCAAATTCAAGCAGATAGTTGTTTGCTGCTGAGAGTTGTACCATAGACGGCTTCTTCATTCTCTCTCGTTTGATCGTTAACTCATTCTGACACGTACTCCCAGACCCCGAACATCTAATATCAACTTTATGATCAGAATCTTCAGAGCTAGAGGAATCATAATGAATTGGATCGACCTCGAGACACTCATGCATTTCCCCCTCTGTTGTCGAAACAGAAGTGCTTTCACTCTTTTCTTGTAGTTCAAGATCCTTTTGCTTTATAACAGCTTCCAAAATCTGAATCATTTTTGATTTGTATAGTGGTTTGTTAACCATCAAAAAATGCCCTTTTCTTCTAAGCTCTTTCTTGATAGAACTAGATGTGTCATGGTTTAAAATCCATGCAAATCTAACTTTATCAGCATATCTATTCAAGCAAGTGAGCTGATCCTTCCAGATATTGGTGCTCAAGTCGAGCAAACCAATATCGACGACTATGATAAACTGTGAACATTTAACATCCTTAGCAGTAAAAAGTTCTATCTGAGGTTCTATGGCGATATAACTCTCATCAGCTGGACCCTTGTCTTTGAAAATTCTTCTAAGCATTTGTGTTAGTTCATTCCAGTCTGATGCCTGCAAAGTAGAAACCCCTTTTCTATCTAGCCACTGGGACATAAGTAATCTTCCTGTGCTGCCACTTAGTGCAAGTAGTACCTACATTCAGGAATATAGTTTTTAGCAAGGATCAATTATGGTTATATCATCAAACAACGAGTTACTCAATTGCCAACAACATTTTAAAGCTCGGGGAACACAGACCATTAAGCCATGGTTAGCGAGTTGTGCTTGAATGTGCTGTCCTGAGCTATCCGAGGAAGAGCCAAGAACCAAGCATAGTTGCATCACTGTTCCAGGCTCGTTTTTCTCAACTATCTTGATGTCTCCTCCCATCTTACGAACCTGCCACAAGCTTTTATGTCAGATTATTGTCAAGCAAGGCAGCAGTGCAGATTTATGAACTTGTGCACTCACCAAGGTTCGTACAATGCAAAGGCCTAAACCAGTGCCACCGTGCCTAAAACAGGGGAAAAAAACGTCCTACATTAAAAAACTTTGAATAATTCAACAAACAACGGCAACATTTTGGTTTATACTGTAGTATCTTTGAAATAATGAAATGTCAGGAGGCGCTAGGAGAATCAAGTAAAATGCTCACATTCTTGTAGTTGATGGGTCAGCCTGCTCAAAGCTTTCAAATACAGACTCCCATTTGTTTGGATTGATACCTAATCGAAGGACAATTGTATTGGTTATTAAGACAAAGTCATATGTATTGAACTTAGAATGGTGTAAACTCGCGAGTAGGTCAGTAGGTTCACACCGCAGCCAGTGTCATCAACTTCAAACCAAAGTTTCACATTGTTTTCCATCCGGCAAGTTTTCTTCATGAAAGGTCCCTGTTGCTTTCCTGTGTGGATGCAAGTATCATTTTTTTCGCACCATCCTCTTAATATTATGTAGCCAGCTGCAAGGATAAAAAAATACTAGGTTTAGCTGCGCATTGTTGAATTTAAAAGGTGATTTGCTAGATTAGTAATTTAGAAGCAATCTCTTTCTTGTTAAAACATAAACGGAGTATGACTTCAACTTCAAATTTTGACAATTTTTTCGACGTGGAAGGGATTCCCCTTTGCTTAAAACATAAAAGGCTATAAATTCCATCATGCAACAATATCCTGTCATAAGTTCTGTGATATACTGAGCAACTCCAGCAATTACATGTTGTGAATTTGATCGAATTGCTAATAAGATTTGCAAATATCTGCACAACTCGGGCAGAATCTCCATGGAGCAACTTAGGCATGTCATCTGCATAGACAAAAGGTTGGTTATCGAAGTATCCTATAGAAAATTCAGGGTGTGCTATACATTTTCCTTTAATTGCTTTGACCGTGATGAGATGACTGATTTATCGTACATTTATACCTGAGAGATCTAAAAGAGTTTCTACATGGTGGTTGATGCACTGAACTGAAAACATGTCGATAAGTCCTTCAAGTTCTCTGCCCAAATTAAATTCTGCTTTCTCCAGCACCAATTTACCAGCTTCAACCTGTTAAATTTTTTAAATTGCAGTCACATGAGAATAAGGCTCAATTATCCTACTTATCTCTTGAACAAACATAAGAACTTCATTCTGAAATCTTCAAGACATCTAGGTAATTTTACCTTACTGAGGTCCAAAATATTGTTCAGAAGACGGAGAAGTGCATTTGAACATTTCCGAATCTGAGTAACAGTTGCATATTGCTCATTTGTGAGACAATCATCAGAAATCAAAATATCCAGCAACCCAATCACTGCAGCCATAGGTGTTCGCAGTTCATGGCTGTTCATATGCAGAACCAAAGTTTATATTCCAGAATTTTCAAAAGGGACTCAAACTTACATTAAACTAACAAGTTTTCAAAACAAGTAATAAATACTTGCCTCATGTTTGCTAGAAACTGGCTTTTGTAATTGCTTGATGCTTCTGCACGTCTCCTTGCATCAAGTTGGTTTATCAATTCTGCTCTTAGTTTCATTTCCTTTGATACCCCATTAGTCAAAATCAATATGCAAACGCACCCAATGACCAAAATACAGACGGAAGCACATATAAGTATCACCAATGTTTTAAAAGCTCTCTGATCCACCTTCCCCATTATATATTCCCTAGGAATGAGAATGACACCCACCTGCATATACCAGTTTATCAGACATTGCGAAAATTGATACTCAGAGGGTGCACTCTCTTCACCTTTAAACAATATATTTCAAGATATATAATTATAATTTCAGATAAGTTCTGATGATAGGTCATAAAATGGGCTCCAATTAGTTCAAATAAGTTCAGTTTAGATAAATTCAGCAAACAACAGGTGAAGAGAACGCAACCTTAGTCTCAATAGTTACCAAGATCTTACCATAGGAAGCCGTTTTAGATTTAAAAAGAATGAGTCAATGTAATATTTCTTCCCTCCAAGCTTGATATCCTCTACATGAACTCCATAAGTCGGAGGAAACTTGTTTGAATACTCTCGCTGTAACCACTGAGCGCCCTGCTGTATGACATCATCCTCTGATTCAACTGCCATTTTAAGTTTAGGGCCTTCTGTGGAATTCTTCAAGAGAGGGGCATTAGTGGAAGTAGCAAGCAGATACCCCTCTTGAGAGGTAAGGTATATATG